>JAZKJV010011194.1:0-588096 GCA_037367405.1 Ottelia alismoides | reverse complement strand
TCTCTCGCGGATCTAGGATACTTGTTTACACCTTACTCGTAGTATCATGTTTGCAAAGATCGCATTAGAGTACAGAAAATTTGGGAAAAATTTTTCGCGTTTAGTTTACGAATGACATTCACCTTTAATTTATAAGCCATAGAACTACAATATGTCACCAACTATATTGCACAAATTTTCATATAGCATTTAACATGTAACAAAAGAATTTACATTATGTACATGCATCCCAATTATATCAGAAGAGAAACAAAAGCATATATAATATCTTGAATTAATTATAGCATGCGTACCTGTTAGGAAATAGGAAGCGGAAGCGATAATGATAAACAGAGTATAAAGACAGAAAGATAAACATGGAATACCATGATTTTTACGTGGAACCCTACTCCGTGAGGAGCGGGATGAAACCACGGGAGAAGCCCTCAAAGGGGCGTGTTATGCATTGCACTTTCTCAATGGTTACATGAGGTCTGGGGCTCCTTATATAGCCTCCTCAGAGCCTCCAAGTCCCACCACTGGACAATGTGGGACTAAACTTAGTGGTGGGGTAAAGGGATCCTGGAGGGATCCGTTTACCCACCTATTACATAAGTAACGCATGCTCCAAATACTCTAACACTCCCCCTCAAGCTGGAGCATGCAATGCACAGCTTGGAGAAACAGAAAGAAACTCAACTCACAGTACATGACACTACAGACAATATGAACCCAACACGCACAACTGCTGCAGTCGAGAACGTTGCTTCTCATGGCATGCATGTGAGGAGGACGAACGGGTTGGAGTGTGAAATTGGATCTATCTGGCTCAGAGAATGGTACTCTTCTCTGGAGTCCCTATGATACCACATGAAAACCCTTGCCCTCAATGGCATAGGGAATGGTCCTCTGCTATGGAGTCCCTATGGCTCACATGAAAGCTCTGGTCGACCAACAAGAATGACAAATGATTGGCATGCGTCGTCGTCGAGTCTGAATATGAAATTGTAGAGTCTGAACATCTGATCGGTCTGGGAAATTTGACATCTGAATCTTAAAACAAGACCTGTGACTCTACATATACTCCCCCTTTCTCCCATACTGGTCGAAATGGCATTGTTGACCACGTTGGGAGGAGATAAGATAATACATAAATATGGGAAAACACGAATATTCTCAAAAAATTTCTTGCGGTTTTTTTAATAAGCCGCCATTTTTTTCTTCTTCTTTTAAACCTTTTTAAGCCGTTTCAACCATTTTTTTACGGCTCTCTCCATTTTTTTTGAAATTTTTTTAAGCCGTTGACATTTTTTTCGGCTTTCGCAAATCTTTTTTTACTTGCTTACGGCTTTTGAGATGCACGCGCCTTTTCTTTTCTTTTTTTTGAAACACAATTTTTTTTCATCGGCTCACTTGGCCCCCCTTTTTTTTCAATAGGCCTCTACTATTTTCTTTTGAACTGTCGACCACAGGGCCCCCTCTTTTTCTTTCAATCGAATATTTTTTTTAAAAACGCTTAGGGTTTCCACGGGGGACCCTCTTCGAATTCCGCCGCCCCCCGTAAGGGCCTTCTCTGCTTACCGCGCGCCGCTATCGCATGGGTGCCGCGTGCGCTTGGAGGACGCCGCTGGGGTTGCTCTCGGGGAGAGAGCTCGCGCAAGGAGCGGGCGACGTCGCCTGCTGATGAAGGGGGAGTGCGCGCGTCGATGCGCGCCTGGAGGTGATCCTTCACCTGGAGGAGATCGGGATGCCTGGATCGCCAGTGAGGGAAAGGTGGGGAGGGGTCAAGCGTCGCTGCCTGGAGGCTCGCGCATGAGACGTCTGTGCCGCCAAAGCCCCTGGAGATGTCCTGTGCGCGAAGGGAGGCGGCTCACGCACTGCTTGGGGATGAAGGATGCCGCCCCCGCTGGGTGGTCCACGCAAAGGGAGCAGGTGGCCTGGAGATGCGCGATGTTGGGGCATCGCTCGATGTGCGTATGTCCTGCGCGCCAGGAGATGACACAGGACTGGGGCTTCAACGCGCGGGGCGCCGCCTGTAGCCAAGGCGGAATCTCGTCGCTTGTGTGGGGGCGCCGCCTCTGAGAGGGAGGCACCACAAGGAGCAGATGGAGTTTGCCTGCGCCTCAATGGAGATCGGGCAGGAGCAGAGCTCTGCCTGGGAGCCAGAACACTGCCGCACGCTGGGATTCACGCCGCCAGGAGATGCAGATGAAGGGGGGCGGCGCTTTAAGGCTTCTCATGTTGAAGGAAGTCCAGAACGCTTTGCGGCTGAGGCGCTTTAGGGCTGGAGGCGTGATTAGGGTTTCCCACGAAACCCTTGCTGTTGCTTGTAGAGACGATTCAACAAGGGTTTTATGAACCCATAAATTGAATCTTGAATCAATGAACAATATATCAAACTCCACTTTGCGCCTGGGCTGATTGTCTGAGCGCCTAATGCAAGTGAATCGAGTGCCGTAACGTGGACGAATCATGCGGCAGGACATAGATTAGGGTTCCAGATGCAAACCCTACATCTCGGATCTTGAACTCAGATAAAAAAACTCTTTTCGAACAATCTTTAAAACAGAAATTACAAGAACGATCAAGAACTGATTTTGATAATCGATTCTCGAACAAAACATAAAGAACACACAAAAACTCCTCGAAAATCGACCCGCTCTGATACCATGTTAGGAAATAGGAAGCGGAAGCGATAATGATAAACAGAACATAAAGACAGAAAGATAAACATGGAACACCATGATTTTTACGTGGAACCCTACTCCGTGAGGAGCGTGATGAAACCACGGGAGAAGCCCTCAAAGGGGCGTGTTATGCATTGCACTTTCTCAATGGTTACAGGAGGTCCGGGGCTCCTTATATAGCCTCCTCAGAGCCTCCAAGTCCCACCACTGGACAATGTGGGACTAAACTCAGTGGTGGGGTAAAGGGATCCTGGAGGGATCCTTTTACCCACCTATTACATAAGTGACGCATGCTCCAAATACTCTAACAATACTGGACAATAGTAACTGCGGAAGCTGAAGTTCAACTATCCCAATACCACAGTGCAGGTATTTTGTCTGCAATCCATGTAATAGGGAGAAAGAACATCAACAAATGATGAATAAATCTTATTAATTAGAAATAACAGGAAATTTAGTGGCTCCAAAAGAAAGCAAGTAAATTGGGCTTGGCAATTAAAATTTAGAACTACTTGCAATGAAATAGGTTTTCAAGTTGTTTAGTATGTAAAGCCTCATTCTACTCATCCTACATTAATTACCCATAATCATTTTTATACAAATATTATATGATCCATATTTAAGTCATTGTCTTTTTAATAATTATAATATATGTCTGATGGGTCTTGGGAATGTGAATGATGAGTCTTGATATAATCATTGTCTTTATTAAATGCTTATGATGAGTCAGGTGTTTTGATTCTTTTCATGTTGAATTTCTCAAGCTTAGTAGATAGTCTGTGGTCTTGGTCTGAGTAAGACCTCACACTATGACTCTAAGGTAGTAAGGAAGCCTTAAGGTTGGGGTGCCTCCATAGGCATGCAGTGGAGTAAAATGCATCCTAACTAAGTTCCCAACACGCCCACTAGCTAATCCAAACAACTGTGGTAGTAGCTCGTAGTCTGATAAGGATGATTTTCATAAATTGGTCTTTTCCCTTCGTCAGGAATTACTGGCGGAACAATAACTAGCTTATTGGAAACTAAGCTCAACTACAACCAACTCAACTGTAATTCATCTCAACTTTAGCCAAACTCATTTGTGACTCAATCCAATCTCAAATGTAACTCCTCCAAATTCAATTGTAACTGATTTAGATGTAGCCGTAGAGGATTCAGATGTATACATGGATGATTCGGATGTTGCATCGTCAAGTCTGCTGGCGAAAAGTAAACAAAACTCAAGCGGTGAGGTAGCCTACAAAAGGCTCTTCCATCTCACCCTCTAATTGGAAGTGCGGTCCAATAAAGGGATATGTCTACTCCTAAACTACGCCACAAAGACGGGTGAGAGAGATTCTCCGGAAAAGTCACTCTAAAAGAAAAATCGGCCCGAGCGGTATGGGATAACGAGCTCGAAAATTAAAACCAAGGGTCCTCCAGCCTAGGTACCCTAAAGAACAAGGGTCAGCGGAACTGGTCTTTCAAAGAAAACCTGTGGATCCCAGAGAGGCGTAAAAACTACGAGCGCTCGCGAAAAATCGAGAAAAAGACTGGGATCCTAGGCCAAAATGGGATCTTTAGTTTCGAGGTCCCCATCATTCTTGTGGTTGTTTCAGCCAGAGTTTTCATGTGAGCCATAGGGACTCCAGAGCAGAGGACCATTCCCTATGACATTGAGGGTAAGGGTTTTCATGTGGTATCATAGATACTCCAGAGTAAAGTATCATCCTCTGAGCCAGATGGGAGAGACCCAGTTCTCTGACGAGGAGACTTCAGACGCAGTTTCAGACTCGATGGTCAGATTCCGAGTCTTCAGTTGACTCACACTCCCGCCCTTCGTCCTCCTCACCTACACAACATGAGAAGCAACATCCTTGACTGCAACAATGTGCGCGTTGGGTTGATATTGTCCGTAGTGTCATGTAGCGTTGAGTTGAGTTTCTTTCTGTTTGTCCCAACTGATCATTGCATGCTCCATCTTGAGGGGGAGTGTTGGAGTATTCATTGTATGCGTCATGAGTTGTAGCAAGGTAAATGGATCCTGGAGAAGATCCATTTACCCCACCCAGTTGTTTAGTCCCACATTGTCCAGTGGTGGGACTTGGAGGCTCTGGGAAGGCTATGTAAGGAGCCCCAGACCTCCTGTATCCATTGAGAAAGTCAATAGACAAACACGCCCCATTTGAGGGCTTCTCCCGTGGTTTTATCCCGCTCCTTACGGAGTAGGGTTCCACGTTAAAATCCCGCTATTCTTCTTGTTCTTTATTCTTTCCATGTTTACTTTCGCATGTTTATTTTTCTAACAATGACAGAGTGGATTATGGACTTCGGTGCTTCCCATCATCTTTGTAGAGACAGAGCACCGCTGAGGTCCTACAGGACCATATCACATGGTAGATGGGTTGTCATTGCCAATGACGGCCATTTACCCATTACAGGATGGGGGGAGGTGCATTTGATGCCATCCATGCATCTTCAGAATGTTTTATATGCCCCTGACTTTCAGATGAATTTACTTTCCATTAGTCAGATTACTAAGGATCTACATTGTCGTGGCATCTTTGACCCTTCGTCTCTTGTGTTTCAAGACATACTTATGGCAAGGTGATTAGATGTGATCGTATGCAACATGGGCTCTACATACTGGAACAACCTCCTCATGCTGGCTATTCTACTATACTGGGCCAGTCTCACCATATCTGTGGCATCTTCATTTTGGCCATCTTCCTCTGTAAAAGCTATGTCAAGTTCTCCCTCAGATTTCCACGAGATCCTCCTTTCAGTGTGAGGCATGCCAACTTGGGAAGCATCATCATTCCTTTTTTCCATCCCCTCAGAGTCAGAGCAGTTCTTAGTTATTTGAGCTCCTACATTTAGATATTTAGGCTTCGAGTTGCGTACCTGATCACCGGTTTATCTTATTGTTGTCGATGATTTTTCTAAACTTTCCTGGGTCTTCTTATTGAAGAATAAGTATGAAGTTGGATCTATGATCAAATCTTTTATTAATGAGATAAAGAATATTTTTTCTTCCAATGTCAAATATATTCGTTCTGATAATGCCTTAGAGTTCTGCACCTTACAACTTTCTGACTTTCTTAGATCTCTTGGCATTGTTCACCAGGCCTCATGTGCATATACCTCCCAACAGAACAGTGTTGTCGAGCGCAAACCCGAACATTGTTGATACAGAGTCGTGCTCCTCATGCCTACTAGGGAGATGCTGTCCTCACGACTTGTTATCTGGTAAACCACATGCCTTCGTCTGTGTTGGGTTAGAAGATTCCTTTTTTGATTGCGTTTCCCGAGAAGGATCTTTTCTCTCTTACACAACGTGTGTTCGGTTCGGTTCAGTTTCTTTTGTTCATGATGTCTCTCTAGGTCATGACAAGCTCTTGCCCGAGATGTCAAGTACGTTTTTGTCAGCTACTCTCGTACCCAGAAGGGGCATCGTTGCTTTGATCCGCTTAAGCGGAAATACTTTATCAGTGCCGACGTTACTTTCTTTGAGTCTGTCATGTATTTTTCTCATACATGCAACAAACTAGCCCCGTCTGACTCTTACGATGAGATCTACATGCTTCCATTTCCTATTGTCTTACCACCACCTCCCTTTACTCCTGTTCTACCACCTCCTCCTCAACTACCACCACCACCGCCACCACCACCAACACTTACTCCTGCCTCTACACCTGCTCTTGTGGTTCCACCTCGTACTGTGACTCCGTTTTTGCCACGTGTTTTTACTAGTAGATCTCGCTCGGTTCCCTCTGCTCACAAGACTTTCCCATCATCCAACGCGCCTCAGGTATGTAATGAGCACATTGTTTCTACTGATGGCACTACCGAGTTGTCTGTGTAGCATGATTCCATGCAGGATGAGCAGGTGCCCTTAGCAGATGATCTTGATGTGCTGATTGCTCCGCGCAAGCAGAAACATAGGTGTGCTACTTATCCTCTTGCAACCCAGGTCTCCTTGAGCAGACTGGCAGAGGATTTCAACAAAAAAAATGAGAGGTTGATTGGAGATAGAGATCGCATTAATAATGGTTGAAGGAAGGTGTCACGAACACGAGGTTTTTTTTTATGCAGTGGACAGTGGTCGATGTCGATGGAACTTTATACATTCGATTGAGATGGGGGATGGGATCTTTGACATGGAGATTGCGACGGTGAGGGCAGTAACTAATTACTTCATGGATGCTAGTCACCGTTTGCCACCTAGTGGATCTCGGTGGCTCAGGCTTGGGGTCACTCAGATCTCGGTTGATGATGTTGAGAAGCTTATCAACACTTTTGATTTACAGGAGGTTTGGAAGGTGATGTTTGTGCTCATCCTTGATGGATATCCTATACTAGATGGTTTTTCATTTTTCTTTTTTTAGGGAGTTCTGGGACTTGGTTGTCGAGGAGGTGATATCAATGGGCTTTGAGTTTGATTTCTGCGAATTCTGGGTGTGACCGTTTGAATTGCTTGTTCTTATTTTTTTTTGCCTGAGAAGGAAGTCTCCTTGAGATTGAATGACTTTGACTTATTGCACTATCTAATGCAATAGGCTCGATTATTGCGAAGATATTGGCCAACGATTGCATAGAGTGCTGGATAGGATTATATTGCCTGTACATAGTGTTTTTTACCATGGAGACATATGATGGACAATGTGGTTTTAGCCTTGAAGATTGTGACCGATTGGAGGAGGCATAAGACTAGGGGAGTTATGTGGAAAGTAGATTTCTCCAGGACATGACTGCATTGACTGATGCTTCCTTTGGGCTTCTACGCATCATATAGGATTTACAGGCAACTGGATTTCCTGGATGGAGAGGCGTATTTGTTCCTTGCTGTCTTGGTCAGTGGCCAGTCTAGAGGGGGATTCCTCTAGCCTCGAAGAGGTGTCTGTCAGAGATGCCCAATAGCCCTGTTGATTTTATTTTGGTAGCAGGTGGCAAGAGCTTTGTTGGTGATGGTGGATCATGTGGTGACGGATTTGCATATTCTTCAATATGCTGACAATACTATTATTTTTGCATAGGTTGGCCCTGAGAGCTGTAGGGGTATATCAGTGGTATTGGGTTTATTTGGTGTTGTTTTTGTACTAAGATTGAACATGTTTAAGTTGGAGTTTGTGCATTTTGTCTTGAGTGAAGGTGGGGGGATTTCTTTATGTGCGAACTGGCTAAGATCCCCTTGAGCTTGTTTACCATTATAATATCTTGGTCTACCGTTGGTTAGTGGAAGATTGCAGCAAAGTTATTGGTTATCTTTGATTGAAAAGATGGAGAATAGAATCGTTGGTTCGAAATCTGCATGCTTGTATAGAGGGGGCGGATTGATGCTGCTAAAGTTGGGAGTCAAATTCCTAAGTAGTACCTGGGAAATACATAATTACCTAGGTTCTACGTAATGTTTTTTTTTTACTCAAAAACTACAAAGGTGTCGCATGTTCAACATGCGACACCCCTTAAGTTTTTTTTTACCCAGGAACTGCGTTAGTGTCGCATGTTCAATATGCGCTATAGATAGCGCATATTCAACATGCGATATCGACCCTAATTAAGACCCGCGCCCAGCGGCCTTCTCATTTCCCCGCGCCCTTGCCCGACTCCCTCTTCCTCTCCAGCGACCAGCCGCCCCCGACGCCCTCCTCTCCACCCTCATCTTTTGGTCTCCTCCTCTCTCAACAACACCCATTTTGGTCACTCCTAGCCCCGCGGAACACTCCTTTTCCGTGTTTTCAGTGATTGTCACCGTCCTAGCCGTCCCCGCTTCTCGTTAGGGCTAATCGCCTGCTGCGAACAATCGGACTTGGTAAAACGTTTTTTTTAATTTTTTTTGTATCATATGCATATTATTTTCATTTCTCGAATGTATGACGTTTGCTTGTGCGTTGTGTCACGTATTAGGTTAGAATGGAGCAGTTGTATTGTATGTGTCATGTGAGTAGTACACTCATGTCCGGATCGTCAACCAACGTGAGGGGGTTTGTGTTGACTCCTAATATGACGTTCGATGAGATGTTGAACGTGGTGAGACCCTACAGGGATGCTTTTGACATGCAATCACCCGACCAGGTAATTTTACATTTGAAAATTTTTCCAATAACAACAAAACAAATACTAATCGTAATACAATTTTTGCATTCAGGTATTTTGGACTCCCTATACGGATGAGATCCGCGCCCATCTCCCAGCCAACTCTCTTGAGGGCGAACAAATTTGGAGAGCTGAAGTGCCTTTGATATACTTCCACATTGTGGAGTATTACTACCCAGATCGGTTTAAGAGACAATTTGGGGGTCTTCAAGGCATCCCAAAGCGTTGCTCCACATTTCCAGAACTCCACGCTATCGATTTGAGGGGGAAAGTACATGTGGATTGGAGGGCGAAACACAGCTTGTATATTGCACGCTGGGAAGAACCGGAAGTTAGAACTATTCGCATCGATCAGTCCAGAGGGGTATTCGCGACGCCCGAATACGAGCAATGGTATGGGACCATTACTCGAAGATTTATCGGACGTTTGGGGGCAACCCTGGCAAGCAACGTAAGTACTCGAACTATAACTTTTTGGTAAATTAATTAACAAAATTGTTTCAAATTTACATCTACGTATTTTCCTTGGATGCAGCTCGCTCTGTGGAGTCGTGTCTACGACATTGGACACGAGGAATGCCGCGAGATTGCGGCACAAGCGAAGGCGGAAATGACGGAGTGGCTGTCATTACATTTTGCGGATGCAGTCACGTTACATGACGAGCGTGCAGATGTGGCCAGGGAGGAGGCATGGCGGGGAAGGGCAAGAGGACGGGGACGAGGAAGAGGTCGTGGTAGGGCACGTGAACAAGTCCCGGAACCCATGGACTTTGAAGAGGCCGCTGCGGAGGATGATAACATTGAGCAAGGAGACTACTTCACACCTGCCACCGAGCGACCAAGAGAGGACTTGCCAACGCCTCAAGCACCGTTGAGGCAAGGATTGGACCCCAGCCAGACACGACCAACTTACTGCACACTAACGCCGCCGTCTATGCCTACATTCGAGGAGGATGCCGCAGGACCCTCTCAGATCCACATGATAGACGAAGCGAACCGTCTATTACCGTTCCATCCTCCAGATTCTACGATTACATACCATAGGAGGAAAAAACGTTGAATTGTAATCAATGTAATTTTTAATATGATGCAAAAAATGTAAAGTGTAATCATGAACAAGTCTATATTGAAATGTCCTCTTTGATGTTTGGAATGTCTACAGTGTTTGCATTGTCTGGAATGTTTACAAAAATGTCTATTTACATTAAAAACATGGGAATGTCTACAAAAATGTCTTTCCAAGGGTTTTTTAAAACTTGACATTCCAAAGCCCACACTTGGACAGCCATTTTCGCCGAAAACTTTACTGTAAATATGACGCATTTTGAACATGCGTCATATGTTCAATTTTCAAAGCACACACCTGCCCCAGGCATTCCGATGAAAATTTCCTGGAAGGATAACGCATATTGAACATGCGATACCTATCCAGTAAATTTTGAAACCTGCGATACCTGTACAGTCCATTTCGATAGGAATTCCCTGGACATATGTCGCATGTTGAATATGCGCTATCTATAGCGCATATTGAACATGCGACACTAACGCAGTTCCTGGGTAAAAAAAAAACTTAAGGGGTGTCGCATGTTGAACATGCGACACCTTTGTAGTTTTTGAGTAAAAAAAAACATTACGTAGAACCTAGGTAATTATGTATTTCCCAGGTACTACTTAGGAATTTGACTCTAAAGTTGGTCATGTTATTCCTGTCCTTTTCCTCTCCTTTAAGCTTCTCCTTAGAAGTGTCCGAAAGAGACTTGAAACCATCACGGGCTGCCTTTTTTGATTTCTTCCGGCGATTCCATAGGTTGTCCCGATGGACTAGAGGACGGTTATACTGCCCAAGCCTCCAAGGATGATGTTTTGCCGGGTCTGAGGGTGCTGCATCATCTCATTTCTGGAGGGGGATTTGTTCGATGCTGCATGATGTTTGCCCATTATTGCGGTTGTCGTTAGGGGATTGGAGAGGATTTTGGTTGTGGCTTGATGGTTGAACGGAGGATGAGGTGGCAGGGGTGAAATTCCCCTATCTGATGGTGCTGGTGAATGACCTGGACAATTGGTGGCATATGCATGGGATGATACTTCCTTTTTCTCATTTTTTATGCACCTTTTCCATGGCTTGAATCCTACTTGCGCACATTGTTTGGGGGCCAATGAAGATGTGGATTACCTTTTTCACATGTGCGAGCTTTATAGGTGCTTGGAAGAGCTTTTGTAACACATTGAACGAGATGGACTGCACTGCTAACTTTTAAGAGTCTATTTGGTCTGGTTGGTGGGGTCAGGAGGATGACAAAATCAGGGTTGTTTCTATTTCTATGGGCCACGTGGCTTGCGAGAAATGGGCTGGTCTTCCATAAGGGATGATACTTGGTGAAAGCGTAATTGCACATGCTAAGGCATCAGCTGGAAGTTGGGTCGTGTAATTATTTTTGACTTTAACACCCCTCTACTTGTAACTTTGTGAATTAATGGTGAAGTTTTTGTGCATACACTTGTATGGTGGTCACCTTTTCCTTTAAAAAAACACCTACACTTAGAACCAACCCGAGAGAGAACCAATGCTTGAAGAAGGGTTATCAGTTTGAGATTGCACAGTTCCATCTCACCTATTCTGTGTTGTGGTATATGAGGTAGACGAATAATTAAAGTCCTATCCTACTATTTCAGTGAGAAGTAAGAATGAAAAATTATGGCTATTAGGACAATTTTCCAATGCATAGAATAACTCCCTCCATCACGAACTACATTATATCACAATCTTTTCCTAGTTGCAGTGCATATCTCTGTTGTTATTTTCCACACGATAGCGCTTATGGAGAATCGCTTTAAACTTCTACCCCAGAATGCTTATTGATCTTTGGTATGGATTTATTGGTCATTTTGTTTCAAGCAGAAAAAAGTTACATTCTTTTGCCAATTATACCAGACACGTGAAAGTGAGAAGATGTTGTTGGGCCTTAACCTAAAGTATATATTATTAGGTTTCCCAATATCAAAAAATAATAGCCATGTTTAATTAACTCTTGATAATCATGCTTCTAAGCTTAAATAATGTTTTTTACTGCATCTCAACGGCTTGCCTCATCAATATGTTTCTAGAGGGAAAGTAACATGATTTCTAACAGAACTATTGTTTATGTTATATGGCCAGGTGGGGATTTCTGAGAGTGGAATCGATGATGCTATTCAGAAGCTTATTGCTCGTGGGTAAGATGCCACTAGATATTGCTTAGGAAGTCTTGGAGATAACATGGTTCTTGCTAGGCCCTAACATATAGTCTAAAGTAGGGCAAGGGTCATAAGTGATCCAGTGATCTCCCCGATAGGAGGAAAATCCATGCTTACGATATTTGCAAAACAAAATTCACAGTGTGCATCTGCGAAACTTTTTTTATGTACCATAGGTAAGTCCCCTTTTGAAAAGACGACTTTGGTTTTAGGCCAACGCCACCTCTTGAAGGAGCGGCTTTGGTCAGTATTTCCTAAAAGCTATCTCTTCAAGGGGCGACTTTGGCCTAAAACCAAAGCTATCTTTTCAAAAGGTGGCTTTGCCTTTTCCCTTGTTATTGTGAAATATGCCTTGAAAATGAGTGCTTGACCTAAAACAAAATCCACTTTTTCAAAAGGCGGCTTACCTATGGTGCATAACAAAAAAATATTTGCGGATGCATACCACGGATTTTATTTTACACCAGTGGTTTCCACGAATTTTCCTCTTTCGTGATTCTTTAAGATAGAGTTAATGTGAAGGAGATCCCTCGCTTCTATTTCATTATTTATGTTAATGAATCCCTTGCTTGCATATCATAATCTCACTGCTGGTTGTAATTTTATTTATTTGGCATAACAAATGGTTGAAATTACTGTAAAAGGTATAAAGTTGGACGGATTGAGCAACTTGAAACGTCAGAGCAAGCCAAATCTCGAGGGGCATCCTCTGTAAGTTTGGATTCTTATTTTATGAATGAAATAAAATCAATTTATTAATAGCTAGAAGATCAGGTCTGCAGTTAGCAAACCACTACACAGAAGACTGTTTTCCTTCAGGAGTAGGATTTCTAAGTTGAATTGCCAACCTGATAATTAATAGAATAACCTGCCAGAGTTGGCTAATATTAGCTCATGGTCTTTATACCATCAACCATAATTTACTGAAATTTTTAATTAAGAAGACGACCCATGAACAAAATTACTGAATGTTTCCATGGTAGCATCCTCAAACCCATGTTCCAAACGCAATTTTTTCTTTTAAATAGGTGCCAGATATATGTTTTAACTTTTGGAATGCTGGTGGAATCTAACTAGGGACATTGTAACGACATTTGGCCAGACAAAAGTGTTTGTAGGTTTTATTAAAATTTATATGGAAGGGCGCTTTTGGAAATAATGGAAAGTGATGGAGAGGAAATTGAACTCCATTGAGCATTTGATTTTGCTGGGGGTTGTGCTTTTTCCACCCTTGAAGCCAGTTTCGCTTATTTTCACCACACTAAAGAAAAAAGCTATTTCTAGCACTCTTATGCTGGAAATCTTTTTGTGGGTCACTCCTATTAAATACTCCGTTTTGAATTTTCCTTGTCATTCCAAGCATGAACACGTGGTTTTCATTACCTTCCATTTTAGATTAAAAGGACAAAATCTAGAGGATATATATTTCTTTTCGTTCGTATTGTTGCCTAAACTTTCTTTTTATTTTGAAAATCAGTATGCATTCCTTTTCGTAGCACAAACAATCTAATGTTGATGTGGATTGAAATTTTAGTGAATGCATATGCCCTTCCTGATTATTGGTTGTCTCCATCTGGGTGAACTATGCTGATGAATTATAACGGAAGAAAAAATATGATTAGATTCCCACCAAAGACATCTCACGTTGTTGGATTTGGGATAGGTTCACATTTTGCTGGTTCTTGTTTTCTTGCATTAATTGCACTTGTAAATTTGTGGTCCTTTGCATTTATTCTGTTGCTTAGCCATCATGTAATCTTCCGGTATCAATGCATTTTGGTGAAAGCTTATGCACGTGATTGATAGGTGATCCAAAGAAAGCTAGTTCAGGTATGCTGTCCTTCCACCACAAGTGACGGCAGTATGGGAGCAGATGCTATCCACCTTCTTGCCTTGAAAGAGGTTCTTTTTTTTTTAAATTGTTTATTTGCATCTTTCCTTACCAAGGGTGTATTATAAGTGATCCTATTATTTCTTGTGATTTTATGTTCTATCAGAATGTAATTATTCTCGTGGTATTGCTATTCTCAATTTCAGGATTAATATTTTTGCTAACTATACCTCTACCTTCAGCATCTTGACGCATTTGAATCCTTCACTTTGGGTTTTTCTGGTTTCTTAAATTGAGAATGCAGTCCGGGGTAGTTTATTGTGCTTATAATTACCATCTCTTGGGTATTTTGATTTTTCTAGGGAAATTGGGTTTCGGGAAACAACCACACCATATATGGATTTGCATTCCTTGATTATGCTGAATTGAAGCTTTGGTCTGGTTTTATTCGTGATGATTCTTCATACTCTGCTTTGGGTGCCCTGTTGGTACAAGTAAGCTCAGTTGCATTATGTAATTTTCTTCCCCAGATTGCTAGAGATAACGATTAATGTTTTTTCCCCTGTTCAGATATCTCCAAAAGAAATTGTTTATGAAAGTCAAGGTCCGTATCTTTGCATTTTGGATTATTTATTTTCTTATCCAAATGATTTTATTTTCCTATTTTCTCCTTTCAGGGCTTTCCAAAGACACTCTTAAAGCAATAAAAAAATATGCCTCAACAGGTAGTAGCCATATGGTTCTCTTGTCTATTGCATATTCAATTGAAGAGATCGAACATTTTTAAGTGCTTGGAACAAGGATAGAGGTTTTTATTATGCATATAGGAATATGCTTGGTAATTTTCTAGCATCCATGAGAAACAAGGAGAGTTGAAAAGTCTTTTTAGTGGTAACAAAAGTGAGCTTGCTGCATGCTTACCTTACCAATAATTTACCAGTTCTGCACAAATATTTTGTGCTATATTACTTCTGGTGGTTAATGCAATTGTTATGCTGTATTAGTGATAATTGGAACATATGCGGCTTTTCTAGAACCTGAGAGTATATACTTATCTCAATATGCTTGTGATTATATGCTTGGCCTACAGTTCTGTTGGCAAAAACCAATCAAGCCATTTGTTTTGTGAGTCGTTGGCTAAACATCGATATTCTGGAAAAAGCAATGGTAGACTTATTAAATGTGAAAGCATGGATATTTCATTTTAGTTTGATTATAAAGTTTGAATTCTAATAAATAATAATGACCATAATGTTTATCTATCTTCAATCACAAGCTCAGGTTGCTGTTCAATGCAACTTACTCCAATTCCTGGATTGCAATTTCTTGATGCATCTGAAGTCAGAAAATTGATAACTACCAGACAATATTTTCCTGGTTCTTTTGAGTCTTGGATTTCTACGATCGACAGCAAGGTGGACCTTGATCTTGCATTATGTGCTTTGGGTGGACTTGTTGACCATGTAACTAGATTGAAGGTAATAAAAACTGATCCTTATCTTTTACCTGTATGCATATAATTTCTTATAAATATATTTTGTTTATGCATGTTCATGCCAGCTAGATGATGTATTGCGCAATGGGAGTCTTTCACCTTATCATATCTTCAAATATGGCCTAAAAATGGATGGACAAACACTTGTAAATCTTGAGATTTTTAACAATAATATCGATGGCAGTTCATCTGGTAAATCTATAGTGCTATCTAACATGTTATGCTTCGATGAAAGTGCTGGTAGATTAGTTTATTTTTTAATTGCAGGAACCCTTTACAAGTACCTTGATCATTGTTTAACTCCATATGGAAAGCGTCTTCTAAGAAAATGGATTTGCAATCCGCTTAAAAGCATCTCGGATATAAATGAGAGACTCAATGTGGTTGAGGGGATTTTTAACAATCCAGGCATAATTTCTGTCATATCGGAATATTTACGGAGGCTTCCTGATCTTGAAAGACTTCTAGGTCGTATCAAAGCTTCTGTCGGTTCTGAGGCTGTACTTGTATTGCCTACAATCGGTGAGAAGTTGTTGAAGCAACAGGTGAGCCACTGCATCGCATGTCAGTTTGTTCATCTTTTTCATGCTTTGCATTCCGATTCTATAGCTCTCCCTTCTATGAAATAACATTCCACACCATATCAGCTGACTTGGGTGCACAATTTGGTAAAATTAGTTTATTTTTTGGATTGACATCCCACAATATTTGATAAGTTGATGATACTGGAAATTAGTCCATCTTTTATCTAGTTTTTTTGGTTATTTGTTGGCATTCCTGACATATTTATACAGTTGAACCTGGTGAGAGCCTTTAAGTTTCCTATGCCCCTGGACCGGGAATGTCTTCATTATGTTTCTTAGTGCCAACAATAACCCTTTCCTGTGCCAGGTGCACCTGACGCATGCAGTTTTGTATAATTGTTGAGTTGTTATATGGATCAGGGGGTTGTGGGTGAGGATCCACCTAAACTTATGGGGCTATATATTTTACTCATCCTCTGTGTTTCTTTCATTGAGAAAGAGAAGACAACCGTAGTTGCTTATGGGTGCTAGGGTCTCCCATTCCATGATTTTGTCCTTCCATTGAGAAGGGTTTTCCACATAAATCATGATGCTTTGTGGTTTGCTTCTTTCCTTTCTATGCCCATTTGTGAGGGAAGGGTGATGCTGATGAAGGGCTTATTTTGTTGGCTGATCCAACCACGTGTTTGACTAGACCCGTCTTTATGTGAGTTGACGAATGTTGGCAACTCCAGCCGCCACTACCTATCACCTCCACCTGTCGCTGCAGCCCTCCCTCTCCACATCCCCATGTGACTGCCTTTCTCCACTTCCATCACCACTGCCTTCGACGTTGCCGTACCACCACTATCATTGTTGGCCCCCTTCAGTCTTGTTGCCATCCATGTCACTGACATCATCGTCAAGCCTTCCCTCCAGATATGTATCACCATATTTGGCTCTGTCATCACCGCCCCCAGTTTGCTTGCCCTCGTTCACTTCTGGATCATTCGAGGTTTCGTCTGCCTCACGATGCGATCTATATCTCAGTTCTTTATAAATATTTCTAGGTTGTGAGCAATGAGCATGCATGCGGTGGATGTGCATATATGTTGAAGGACCCTGGTATGACATATGAAAGTGATAGGGAAAATATGAGGCTTCTCTCATTTGGCTCAATTGGAATGTTGGGCAAGACCAATTATTCTAAGTAGTCATGAATATTCTTACGGAGATATGACAATGATTTGAACCATGGTCTTTTGGGTGGTAGGCAAACTGCACTACCACCAAACCATTTAAGTGGGTTCCCACCGTGGTTTTTCCCTTCCACCGTGAATGATTTCCACATTAAACGATCGTCTCGATTGTTTGCTTGTTTTCCTACAAATGTTTATCTAATATGACAGAGTCTCTCTATATAGGATAGAGACTTTGATGTGATAGGAAGGTATGCAAGAGAGAGAATAGAGAAGGCGACTGCACTCAATTCTATCTCATTTCCTATTCGTGCCATCCAACATTTGCATATTGTCATCCAGTCCATTGGCTGTTCGGATATAATTTTCTTGCCTTATTGCTTAATAGATCTTGTTTTGTCATAATTCAGGTGAAGTCATTTGGGTCTCTAATTAAAGGTCTTCGGGTTGGAATGGAGCTGTTGAAAATCCTGTACGAAGAAGGCAGTACATATTCTTCTTTTTTTAAAGCTCAGAATCTTCCTGATCTAGGCAAGCTGGATGATTTTCTTAATCAATTTGAAGTGGCTATAGATGACGTCTTTCCTCATTATCAGGTTGGTACCTGCAATCCCTGAAACTCTCATACAGGAAGCATTCTTTTTTCCATTGATGAACGAGAGCCATTGTTATATCTCTCTTTCACTTTAGATTATACTCCCGGCAGTTAAATGCCTCAGTCTGGGTACCTTATATTGATTTTCATCAGTAGCTCATGTATAATGCTTCTGAAGTATGTATATGCATTATTGTATGTACAAGCACAATAGTCTTACTACCCTTTTCTAAATCTGCTGTTAGCTTAATATTAGAATGTACTTTATGCCATGCAACTGATTTCATCTGCCTGGTGTTATAGGATTTAAAGTAAACTATTATAAGGTTTTGAACAAAAATAAAGTGTCATCTTTTTATGGAATTAACATGACATTTAGAGTCTATATGATGCACTTTTATTATTTCTTTTTGGAAAAAGATAAGTTGTCAGTAAAACTTTTTTTGAAATGAATATGATGTAAATTATTAGCCAGAAAAATGATTCCTTTTTTACATTTGTGCTGAATCTGGGTATCAGGACCCTGATGTGAAAGATACAGATGCTGAAACATTATCTGCACTTATTGAACCATTCGTTGGGAAGATGCCAGACTGGTCTCAAGTCATTCATGCCCTCAGTTCTATCGATGTGCTGCTTGCTTTTGCTGTAACTGCAAATTCATCTGGGGGTTCCATGAGTAGGCCAGTTTTTCTTCCTGTTAGTTTCCATTCATCAGAACCTGGTCAAGTGAATCAAGCTCGAGTACTTGAAATTAAGGGTCTTAGACACCCATATGCCATGGCGGAAAATGGTGGTCCTGTAGTTCCAAATGATATATGCCTTGGTGGTGAAATTTCTGACGGATGCAACCCTCGAACACTATTGTTGACTGGGCCAAATATGGGTGGCAAGTCAACTTTGTTGCGAGCAACATGTTTATCTGTGATACTAGCTCAGGTATGTCTCATTCTAGATCCACTTTGTATATGTTTGCAGATTAGAAGTCCCATTGAAAAACCTATTATGCATTGTGATTTTCTAAATGTGAGTTCCGGTCTTTTATATCTTATTGCAGCTTGGTTGCTTAGTGCCATGCGATTCTTGTGTTTTATCACTGGTGGATGTTATCTTTACGAGACTTGGTGCTGTTGATCGTATTATGTCCGGGGAAAGTAAGTATTGTCCATATGCCTCTGATTACGATTTATATTATATTTTTCTTTATATTTGCAAGAAGAAGGCAGTCTTTTAGAATTCCGACCTCTATTTAGCTCTTGTAATTATGCTCCGATTCTTAAACCTAGGCCCGACTTCATGAGAATGCTGGCAGAGGTTGCTAAGTGGGACCTTAGGCTCAATAACGAATTCACGTTGTTGAGAGTGTGTTATCACTAAGGCATGATCCCACCTCAGCCTCATAGGTTTATATCCAACTCCAGTTTCTTTTAACATGGAAACATATTTACATTCCAACTTCCCAATTTCTTTTAATAGATTCCGAGTAAATTTCCTATGACACAGTACCAAACCTTTATCTTGACCCCGTGATTTCAATGTTGAAAAAATACTTTTAGATTCCTGAGGCCCTTCAAGTCAAATTCTGCAGTAGGTTTCTCATTTAATTGTGTAATCTCCTTTTCATTGTCACCTGCGATTATCATGTTGCCAATGGAGACGAGAAGAAGGGACACTCCGTTTCAAAATTGTTTGATAAAAAGATTATGATCTCGAAATTGCCTTGGTGATAATCTAGTCTGATTGTTTTCTCTCTAAGCCTCTCAGATTATGTATGTGGAGACTGCTTTAGCCAGTGTGATACCTTCTTTAACTTGCATTCCCTTGTCTTTTAGTACACTAAGTGACATTTGCTTGTAAACTTATTTTTGGAGAAGTCATTCTTCACATGCATTTGATAAAGTTTCTAGTCTTGAAGTACATCCAGAAAGAGTTCAACTAGAACAATATTCATTTTTGCTACTGGAGCAAAAGTCAGTCCATGACTTAATGCCGTATTTTTATTATTTAACTGAAAATCGATGGTGGTCACATGTGCCTTCCTTGCGATCTGGTGACCAAATTGCTGATATCTTCACAAAGGGATTACCTACGATGATTTTTTGAGTTGAATGCAGGCAAGTTGGGCATGGTTGTTGATATGTATGCCCAACTTGAGGAGGAGTGTTGAGTTGTATGGATCTTTATATGGTAAATGGGTCTTTGGATGAGGGACCGTTTAACCGTCTTCATATAAATGTACCCATTCCCCCTTCATTTAAGATCAACTGAGTGAAAAGAGAACCCTAATCTCTCGCGGAGGAGATTAGGGTTTATGTGTTCCCTCGTGGGGTTTCCCTCTCCATAGGGTTTTCCACGTAAATCTTGGTGTCTTCTTCTTTAATCTTTACTTTTTGTTTGTAACAGAGATACCACTCTAGAAAAATCAAGATATCTAAACGTAATATGCCTAGACAAGGAGTAGGTGCATTATAAGAGGATCAAATATATTAATGTTAGGTGTTACTTCCTTTGTTCAAGAAGACAATTAAGGAGAGGAAGTTCGACGTGACAGATAATTCTACTGATATGTTCACCATGGCGGTTCCCATGTGCAAGTTCAAACATTGTTTGAACTTGTTCAATGTCGACGGTTGGTTGTAGCCTTGTGGAGGGGAAGGTGGTGATGGGGTTTAGCAGTTGATTTTCTGCTATTTGAGGATTCAATTCAAGTAGAGATTGTTGATATGCTTGAATCTTCATTGATTAAGGATTTTCTAAATTCTAATTGATTAGTTATTAGGGAATGCATTCATATTTTGAATGATTAAAAGATCCATATTTAGATTTTGATTGTTTTAATTGATGAAGATTTTGGGGTCTTCTCATTTAGTGAGATTTGAGAAATTTAACTATTTAGGGAGATTTGAGAAATCTTTCGGTTTAGGGAAATTTGAAAATATACTTGTTCAAGGAGATTTCTTTCCGTAGAGGTTACTATATAAACCTCCAAAGAGTTGGTGATATGGATTAATGTTATTGTTATAAAATATGAAGAATGCGGAAGCGAACATGGAAAAGATAAAGAACAAAATAAGAACACGGGATTTAAACGTGGAACCCTACTCCGTGAGGAGCGGGATGAAACCACAGGAGAAGCCCTCAAAGGGGCGTGTTTCTCTATTGCTTTTTCTCAATGAGTACAGGAGGTCTGGGGCTCCTTATATAGCCTTCCCAGAGCCTCCAAGTCCCACCACTGGTCCATGGGGGACTAAACACTGGATGGGGTAAATGGATCTTCTCCAAGATCCATTTACATTGCTACAACTCAACATGGCGCACTACCAAATACTCTAACACTCCCCCTCAAGCTGGAGCATGCAATGCTCAGCTTGGACAAACAGAAAGAAACTCAACTCACACTACAGGACACTACAGACAATATCAACCCAACGCGCACATTGCTGTTGTCGAGGACGTTGTTTCTCATTCCGTGCAGGTGAGGAGGACAAACGGGCTGGAGTGTGAGTCAACTGAAGACTCGTAATCTGACCATCGAGTCTGAACTTGCGCTTGAAGTCTCTTCGTCGGAGAACTGGGTCTCTCCCATCTGGCTCAGAGAATGGTGCACTGCTCTGGTGTACCTTTGATACCACATGAAAACCCTTGCCCTCAAGGGAATGGTCCTCTGCTATGGAGTCCCTATGGCTCACATGAAAACTCTGGCCGAACAACAAGGATGATGGGGACCACGAAACAAAAGATGGCAACATATGCTTATCTGACAATGACCGCAAACTCGTGCGTATCTGAAACTGGACTCTCTCTCTGGAGATCTCGAAACTGGGCCTCTCATCTTGGAGTGCCTCGAACTTGACTCTGACCAATCCGAATGTCGAATCTGAATCCGCGCATCAAACTGAGACTCGGAATCTGAACGTCGAGTCTGGAATTGCGCATGAACTATAGAGTCTGAACGAATAGCTGGTTTGGAAATCTGCATCTGAATCTGAAATATCTGAATCAAGACCTGTGACTCTACATATACTCCCCCTTTCTCCCATACTTGTCGGAAAATGAACATCGACCAAGTTGGGAGAACACAAGATATAAGGGGAACAAGATGAAACTTACGATCTTTTCTTTTTTTTTCTTTTTTTTAAGCCGTCTCAACCAATTTTTTTCGGCTTTTCATCATCATTTTTTTTCAAAATGCGTGCGGCTCTTTTTATATAAGCCGTTCAACTTTTTTTTACGGCTTTGCATTTTTTTTGTATTTGCGTACGGCTTTTTTTTCGGTACGTGCCTTCTTTTTTTTCAAATCAGTTTTTTTTGCTTTGCGTACGGCTTTTTCCTTGTACGCGCCTTTTTTTTAAACAAAAAAAACTTGTAGTCCAATTAGCCCAATTGGGCTTTACAGAAATATGCACTCTCATGCTCTCTATCTCTCTTTTTTTTAAGCAGTCTCGGCCTACTTGGGCCGTTACAAAGTAGCAATTTTTTTTTAAAGAAGAAACCCTTGGGCCCATTCTCTTGGATAAAATAGGAAACCCATTTAGGGTTCCCATCGGGGAACCCTCTTCCAACAACCGCCGCCACAATAGGGAAAAAAAGAGCACAGGGGCGCGCCTGGCTCGCGTGTGCTGTGCAGGAGCGCGCGATTGGTCCGCGCCTGGAAGCCGCGCGCGTGAGGAGAGGCGGCTTCACCGCCTTGCGTCTGGGGATGGTGCTCGCCGCGCGCGCCTGGGGAAGGCGGCAACTGGAGGGTGTCGCTTCGCGCGCAGCCTGAGGATAATGACGAGCTCGCTGTGGCGAAGAGGAACCGACTGCTGCGGTGGAGAAGGAATCATCGGGACCTTCGCGCAGAGCATCGGGGTTGCGCGAGGGTCGTGTTGGCTTCGATTGGAGTTGCGCGATGGGTTTCGCGCGGTGGGGCGGAGCCTGTTGGGGCTGATTTCACTGCGACTAGGCCGAAGGCGGAGTTGCTGGACAGGATGCCGCCGCATACGACTATGCCTGGAAGGAGGTACCGCCTTTGCGCCAGGAGTTGCCTGCGCGCGAAGGATGCTGAGGAGAGGAGGGCCCGCTGTCCGGGGGGGGGGGTTGTTACTGGGAATCGCGCCGCCATCTGAGGTTTGCTGCGCACAGGAGTGCGCCTCCTGAGAAGATGCGGTGCTTCGCTGGAAGAGAGTGCCGCCACCCGGGTTGTTTCGCACGCAGCCGTGTTTGGAGAGGAAGAGAGGTTGCGAGCGCCTGGCTTCTGCTGCGGCTGGAGATGTACACCGACAACGACAATAAATCGCGCAAGAGCGCCGCCTGCTGGAAGAAGGAGCGTGCTCCTCCAGAATTTAGGGTTTCAAAAACCCATAGAAGGGCATAACTTGAATCAAACTAGAAATCTCCATGAAAAATGATGTTCAATAACCGCACATCTAAAAGAACTCGAATCTTGAACAAATAGTCAATATAAAATCCACAAGAATCGACCCGCTCTGATACCATGTTATAAAATATGAAGAATGCGGAAGCGAACATGGAAAAGATAAAGAACAAAATAAGAACGCGGGATTTAAACGTGGAACCCTACTCCGTGAGGAGCGGGATGAAACCACGGGAGAAGCCCTCAAAGGGGCGTGTTTCTCTATTGCTTTTTCTCAATGAGTACAGGAGGTCTGGGGCTCCTTATATAGCCTTCCCGGAGCCTCCAAGTCCCACCACTGGTCCATGTGGGACTAAACACTGGATGGGGTAAATGGATCTTCTCCAGGATCCATTTACCCTGCTACAACTCAACATGGCGCACTACCAAATACTCTAACAGTTATGAATCATTCTTTACACTACAGTTTTCCACCGTATTAAGAGAGATCCACTACTACCGCCAAGGTCATAGTCAATTATAGGTGAACCTTGTAAATCTTGTCTTGTGGTTGATTTCATGGTTGCTTATCCATATGTTTGATTTCTAACCTTCTTCCGCTACGTGTAATACATTTTTATATTGGCTTTTGTTAATATACCTGAATCTTGATTGATTAGGAATCTGTACATATTCTAATTGATTAGTGATTAGGTAATCCATCCGTATTCTGATTGATCAAATGATCCATCTAAATTTTGATTGTTTTAATTGATGGAGATGTTGGAATCTTCTCGTCTTGGGAGATTTGAGTAATGTGTCTGTTTAGGGAAATTAGAGAATATACCTGTTTGGGGTGATATGTCTGTAGGGCTTACTATATAAACCTCCAAACGATTAGTTTTTCGAATCATTCTTTATACTATAATTATCCACCATATTACGAGAGATTCACTGCTGTTGCCATGGACATATCCGATTACTGGTGAACCTTGTATATCTTGTCTTATGGTTGTTTCCGTGGTTGCATGTTTTTTTATATTGATACTTGTTTAAAAAGTAATATTTAATGTAATCAAAAGTTTGGGATATATTTGCCATTTCCATCCTTCACTCCATTAAAAGCTGATGTGAATTGCATTGAAGGACTTTATAATTGCTCTGAGCGAGATTCTCTTTTTTCAGTTCCAAAATCCATTAATGTTTATTAATTTTCGTATTTGTATGATAGGTACTTTCTTTATCGAGTGTGCAGAAACGGCATCTATTCTTCGAAACGCTACCGAAGATTCTCTGGTTTTACTTGATGAGCTTGGGAGAGGAACGAGCACATTCGATGGCTATGCCATAGCATATGCTGTAAGCTTTTACATGACAGATTCTATCCTTGTTGTTGAAGATTAAAGATATTCGATCTTGGAAATGATTGCAGGTTGCCAGCCAGAATTAGAATGATATATACACTTATTTTCTTTTCATTTTTCTGCTGCATATACTTATTCTCTATTATAAATTTCAACATCTGATCTGATAAAAGCAATACCTACTACTGGTTGTGAACTAATATCCTATTTTGCAAATATTTAATCTGCTTAGAATGGAAGTTTTTAGAATAATCTCAAGTATGGAAGTGGCAATCATGCTCTAATATTATGTCAACTGTGATTACTTTCTTTTCCGTGATATAATAAAAAGTGCATTCATCTTATATTTGTTCCATGCAGGTATTCCGGCATCTCATAGAGAAGGTACATTGCCGCCTATTGTTTGCTACACATTATCATCCTCTCACGAAAGAATTTGCGTCTCACCCACTTGTAAGCCTCCAACACATGGCATGTGCACTTCGGCCTCGGACATCAGGCTCAACTGATGGAGAACAAGAGCTATTCTTCCTCTACCAACTCACATCTGGTGCCTGTCCCGAGAGTTATGGCTTGCAAGTTGCATTGATGGCCGGGATCCCGAGCTCTGTTGTCGAGGCTGCATCTAGAGCGCGAGAGACGATGAAGGCCATGATTGGGAACAATTTCAAGTCCAGTGAAATGAGGTCGAAATTCTCAAGTTATCACGAGGAATGCCTGAAGTCCTTACTGGAAGTGTCTCGGATTGGCGATTGTGCAGATGAAGATTGTTTCGATACATTGCTTTGCCTGTGGCATGAAGTAAAGAGCCTGTGCCGAGAGAAACCAATTAGACAACTGCAGTAACTCGGGGGGAAAATGTGAATGATTATGTGAAAGGAAAATTTCACGACTGATGATTGCTCCCCGACATCAACCTACAAATGGATTTTGAGTTCAGGTTGGCTCTTCTGATTAACCAGCGATCATCCACTAATGCCAGAGTTTCTCTTGATCTTAGTTATTCGCTTGTTGTTAGTGCTGCAAACTGAATTCCTGCTTTTCAGATGTGGTGAAACAACAATTTAGACTAAAAGTCCTTGCAGGAAGATCGAGCTCTCTTGATTTGAGTCGAAGGATCGTGCTGATGTTCTGATGATTCTCGGAAAGCTAGTCAGGATGAACACTGTTCTTTCTTTTATTATATTATTGTCGACAGGTAACTTCCTTTCTCCAATGTAAATGCAATCATACTGGATGTAAAGGAAACTAACTGCATGTATGCATGTGGATTTTAAACATAGGATTGCATGTCACAGTACTATAGATATGCTCAGATTTAAATTTGTGAATCATACATCTTAGGCAGTTCACTGTCTTGTTTGGTTTGAGGGGTAAATAATGAGGAGGTATATATTTGGGAAGATGGATGAATTATTGATCAATTGCCGCAAAAGCTTGTGCAAGAAGTGGACATGCGGCTTGATGTTGGCTCTCGCATCATGTCTAAACCGAGTTGATTAAACCCTATTTGGGTGACCCTGTGGATCTCAGCTTAACCAAGATTGATACAACAATACAATCAAGACCTGACCAATAGAATAATGAACATGTAAAGTTCTACTTCTACTTTGAATTCCAAGTACTAAATGATGTCCAAATACGTGACATTTTTAAGCATAATAAAAATAAATGATGTGTTGATAAAATAAGTTATGTGAGTGAAGACAAAATGGATGTAGCACAACTTGCAGCTCAAAAAATCCCAAGTTGCTGCTCAAATCTTCCTAATCTTATATAGACTCTAATATGGTATGCTGCATAGATGATAATATGCAGGTGATGCTGTTTTGCGGCAATTAAGGTTGCAGAAGTGTGTGCACTGTCAATTGCTGCTACGGAAGGAAGTAAAGAACTTTTATAGATGAAGATGTTAATGCAGAATGTAATTTTATTAAAGACAAGTATATCCTTTATCACGGCAGTCAAAGTGCAAGTCATCTTGATAAGAGGGATGGCGTCTGTCTCCCCTTCTACTTCATGAAACCGCATGGGAACACCATCACCCCCAACTACTAATTCTAATCCACCTCTGAGGGTTCGTTTGGTTGCTGGGTTGGGCTGGGTTGGGTTGGGTTGGGATAACCCTGTGAATAATAAACTGTGTGGAGGATTGAGAGAGTTGGAAGGAAGGGTACACCGGTGTACCCCAACCCAACCCTGCAACCAAACGAAGCCTGAGAGTAGCATAAATGTTTACCAATGTCGCGTTACTCTACAATAAAAATGGGTATCAATGCCAAAAGAATCCGGCGTCATAAGCCCCATGTCTCATCCGTCTCTGTGTGTTGTCGCGCTCCACCATATGGTGCAGAGCTTCATCGTGCCTCACCGTGCGTCGTCTAGCTCCACTGCACCTTCTCGAGATCGGACCGGCGAACTCTCATCATCATGTTCTTCAGTCGTAGCTGAGCACGGTTCTAATCGAACACCTTTGTCCTTGATCTTCATGACCGAGGACGTTCTTGCAATTCACCTTAATTTCACTCATTTTTTTTAAAAATACTTTGGACCCAGCTGCAGTTCTTTCACTTTTTCAATACATTCTCTACGATTTTCCATTTTCAAAGCTTTATTTACGTGAATATTGCAGCCTTAATAGTCAATTTTTTTATTACATGCGAGTCATCCCCAGAGACTGTTGTGAAATTTCAAGAACTAAGATTCGTGTGTACAATTTGCTCAGATAATATTTAATTAAACACTTTGAACCACAACGGTTCAAAACCACAATGAGACATATTATTGATTGGTTGTTACGTTTTAAAGTTCAGGTATAACATTGAAATCATATGTATATTTCAAGGACTTGTATATAATTAGTCTTGCTTATTTGCAGGTTATTATGAATTGCTAGCCCAGACTTAATCTAATTAGAAGGAACATATGGCTTAACTCGATATGATTCAAAAGGTACATTTCTAAATCACACCAGAGCAAAACCCACTCCCTCTCTCTCATGCGTGGGCCCACTTTATTCTTTTTTTAAAAAATTAAATAAATCAAATTTACATCATCAATCCTATCAAAAAAACAATATATTATACCATCATATCATATAAAAATTATAAACTACTTCACTTCTACTCACTTTTCCAAACTTCAATACAATCACATCACAATAACTAATCACTTTTTCAAACTACAATACAATCATATCACAACAAACTCATTTCTAACCAACCCTCAGTTTAACCCTCTATCCAAACACCAAAACTCAAAAATGGGTTACTTTCTACCAGTTTAACCCACCTTAACCTGCGTACCAAAGACACCCTTAAAGCAAAGTCGTTATTGACGTTGCTTACAATCAACAGAAGTTTGTGTTTTTCGTAGTGTGTTCGAATAATAAGGGCATCCTCTTGACAAACTGCAAGTGTTCACTTCTTATAGCCCGGATGGAGTCGAAGCTTTAGCGATTATGTAACGTCCCGAACTTAGGTCCTCAGTCTATTATCGAGGAAAACTGGTCTTGACAGCTTGTTGGGTTTGGACCCAAATGGATCTGTTGACAACCATGCAAAATGCTTAAGATCAAGTCGTCAAGTAGTAATCCCCATCATTTATAACTCACTCTCACACTCTCACTTTGAGAGTTTTAGATGTGGGACTATCTTTGAAGATATGAGTGTTACAGATTAAATCGTTCTATCCGGTCATTATGGCGCATAATCTTGTTGCTTACTCATTTTGTAACCGTATCAATAATGAATGATCTATAGAAACGATTCCTAAACTATTCTTCGCTCTTTGTATTCCATCATGATCAGATAATACACGACATGTTTCCTCAAAAAAATATGTGCTTGATTCGATTGAAAAGATTATAATTCATCAAAGGTATTCGTATGACATGATCTATAGATTCTGGAGAAAAAGCAATCGACCACAGTGGGAGTCGAACCCACGACCTTTTGATCCGAAGTTAAACGCGCTAATCCACTGCGCTATGCGGTCGTTGTCCAAATAGTTATGGCTTTTATTAATATAGTTCATCGTTATTATTTTTCCACTGCGACCTCTGAAATCGTTGTCCAATTGCACCATAACCCCTGTAATCTTGGTCTACATAACATATATACCCCCGTCCATGGGATGGTGTAAAGTTACTAGGATTATAGGGTCATGGTGTGATTTAGAAGGTTGTGGTGTAATTATAAAGATTTTAGAACTAGATTCTACGGGCCATGATGCAGAAAAATAACTTTTCTTATATATTTATATATTTATTTATATTTACTACTCTATATTCCTTCATAATTTTGCACATTCACCCCTGTTATTAAGTACCAACTGTTGTAACTGTGTAATTTAAGTTCAATCGCGGACGAGGCATAAATTTGAAAAAGGTAAGGGAACTACGATGTTCTGATGAACCCCGATTAAGCAGACTCGGGTCGGCATAAAACGGTCTAGTCGGTCATACCCTACATGCTCCTTCTAGTATTCCTCCATTAGGTAGGGATGCGTACATATCGGATAAAATCTTTAATATGATCCAATACGATGTTATCGGATTGGATTGATTTGATTTTATCATTCTAATGGATTGGATCGGATTGAGATTTTGAAATCCGTTAAATTATGGATTTAATCCGATTATTACCAAATCCACATCTCAGATAACCCTTTCCACTATCAGAGAGAAATTGGTTTCGATACCATTTGTAATGTCTCGAAATAGGTCCTTGGTCCGTTATCGGGAAAAATTGACTCAGATAACTTGTCGGGTTCGGATCCAATTGAACTCGGTGATAATCACCCAAAATGCTTAACTTCAAGTTGTCAAATATTAATTCGCACCACTTACAACCCACACCCACTACTTTATGAGTTTCTAAAGGTGGGACTATGTTTAGGGTTGCGGTATTACATGATTGGTTTGGATTTGAATATCCAAGGGATTGGACATGAACAAGTAACATCATAATCCGTTAAGGTTGGATTTGACATGAATTAAGGTAAATCTGATTCACTAAATAGGAGGAAAATGGATCGCTTCCATCCCATTTTCCCTCTTTTTTATTTTCTTATGAAAAATAAAATATGAATATTCATCACTATATCTATCTAATATGTCATTCGAATTTCGTCAGAAATAGAGACTCGTATACCCTCAATCTAGAACATGTCGATTACAACAATTTTAATATCGTTAAAATTACGTGTTCTAGATAAATGGCATATGTGTCTCTGTTTTTGACAAAATTCGAATGGCATATTAGAAGGATATAGTGGTGAATATGCACATTTTTATTTTAAAAAGATGGAGGGAAAAAATGAAGCGAGAGCAGCCCGTAGACTGCCCCCATGGAGCAACCCCATTTTTCCTTACAAATATTATCTATGTAGTCCATGTTTTTTTTGCAAAGTATGCTTTCGATCACAAGTATTATATTACTTATTTTCGAAGCCCAAAACATCAATTACATATGCGGACAATTTTTTTAAAGTAAGCTGAGCATTTTGCACCTCCACCATTTCATTTTTTGAAAGTAATGTTTGATATTTAAACTTTTAATTCCAATTTTAATATTTTGGATATTTGCATTGTGTCCCCTGTATTTTATTTTAATTGCAAATATACGTCGACTAGTTTAAGTATTTTTTGTGCATGATTTTCTAATTTTATAAACATCATTCGTGTTTCCAAAAAAATGCAAAAATAGGATAAGGTACATGGATGCATGTTATTTCACGCCATATAACTAGATTTGCAATTTATATATTTGCCTATTATTAAAATAAAAAAGAGCATATTTTGTCCCTGTTTTCTTAAAAAATCCAAATAAATTATAAAACCTTTTTGAAAAGTTCCAAAAAATTTATATTTTGTTTCTTATACTATGTATTAACTCCAGATAAAAAATCTTTAAAAATAGAAAAAGGAAATGATAAAAAAATTTAAAAGCTCCAGAATCCTTACAAAAATTTTAAAATTTTACAAAAAAATAAAAATATTTGTTTTTATCTAAAAAATTATTTTTATTATATTTCATCTATTAAAATAGTTTTAAGAGATTACAACTATATTTAGTATTTTAAATTCCAAAACAATTTAGCCTATATATTAGTACTTATTTTGGGATATTTTTGACTTTGAAAATACATAAATTTAGAAAAAATACCCATAAAATCACAAAATCTTAGAAAAATATGAAAAACACAAAACATTCTATTTTAGCTATATTTATATAGTATCCTATATTGTATAAATACATATATATATATATTTTATATTATTATTAAATATTGTAAATATCTTATAGATACTTTAAGAAACCCCCTAAAAAATAATACATAAAAACTATACTTATTAATAGTTTTCTGATTTGTGTATATTTATTATATATTAATATATAAACCTTATATCATATATATCCTTTACATATATATCTATATAATATTACATTTAAATTAAAAAGAAATTAAAAATCAGAAAATTCAAAATAGAAAATGAAAAATATAAAATAAAATAAAATAAAAATTTAAAAATAAAAACCCATGTAAAAAGGCTAAACACATGTGTACGTAATTCATGTTGATTAGAAATAATTATTAGGCTACCTTATTTGCTCTTAGTAGTTCGACCTCTACGTGCTTATACATTATATATCTTTATTTGTAGAGTAAAATAAATTGTAATTCACATTTTTTGTTCATTGATTATTTATATGTTATGGGTACTTGTTGTTTGATTTGACTTTCGTGAGCGGTCGCCTCAACGATACTCACTTTTCAGTGAGGATATTTTGAGACCTTCAAAGAAGTCGTATCAATAATAGTCGATCTACCCAATGGATAAAGACAAAAACTTGGTTTCCATTACCTCTGCAGAAGCTTTTTGGGTTCACTTGCCTTTTCCACAACATGAGACTCCACCTTTCTTCAAATCCCATCCTTGTGAGGCTATAGAGCGATTGGTTCTTCACCAATGGCATGGATGAGAGTGGAGGATCTTCGGTTAAGGTGAATTAAGGTAGATGTGCTGCTTGAAGAGAGACGTGAGGCTTCTTCTCCGACCAAGCTTTGCTTGTGGTTGGTCCTCAATAGTGAAGGGGGTCTGGTGTAGCTTACACATATACAAAAACTTGGTGATGATGTGGCTATGATGAGATATGAAGAGGGTGTACGTGAGACATTAGTATTCCAATGATGTTGAGATGAGGCAATATAGTGATGATTAATTGTGCATGTCGAGGAGGGCGACCACATCATCTTTATTGCACTCATGGCAGCAGGTGAATGCACTGTCATCATGGGAACACCTTAGGGAGGTGTTGTTGTCAGCATCGACCCTCATTCTGGGGCAAGCTTGGTTGCAATTGTACAAGATTAGGGCTCAAGACATGGGATTGGGGAAGGGGGCTGGAGGGAGAGGAGCTAGAGGGGGAGGGACGCAGAGGAGGAGGGAGCCTGAAAAGGAGGGAGGTGGAGGAATGAGGTGGAGGGGGAGATAAGGTGGTTTAATGGTTGTACCCCTCTTAACCACACCTTTGTTTGAGAAAGCCATGTTGTAGTTTAAGGCATTGACGACCAAACTGACGAAAGAACACAAGTGACAATGAAGCAAGAAATCATAAACAACTTATATTCCAAAAAAGGAAGGGACACAACTGACATTGAAACATCTAAAAGAGACATAAACGATAAATAAATATGTCATCCATAAATCCTACATTAAGTATCTCACATCATAGACTCATATCTAAAAATCCCAGCATGAAATTTAGCTCAGACAATCTCCTAAACATCAAATCAAGCAAGTTTAGGTCCCCTAGAGGACCACCTTTGCTAGGTCGTTTACGCTAATAGGGATGGATGATGTTTTTAAAATAGCGAGGACCTAGTTCACGAATTTATCCAAGCAACCCAAGACTGCAAGTGTTTTAGTGATCATGTCTCACCTAAGTGTACATGTCGAATGCTTTTCTGAAGTCGATTGTGACTACTAGTTCCTTCACGTTTCATCTCGATCAACATCCTAGTTCTTCCTCTGTCGAGGTCTGGCATTCTACTATTGGTCTATCCTTAAACAAGGTGTATAGGGAGGGAGAGATGTAGATTTGAAGTTTCTTTACCCCACTGATCCGGGAGAACTTCAAAATAGTATTCTAAGCAGCATGTTTATCAAGTTAATTGGGCAATAGTTTTCATATTTTTCATGATTGCTGGACATATAATAAGAGAGATAATATGATTATTTATGTGTCACATTTCTTTGTAATAGAAGTCATCTCTTTTCATATGCATAAACATGCTCATGAAGCATGTTTTAACAGTCAGCCGAAAAAAAATGAAAAAGTCAATAATAAATCCATTCGACCTAAGGGTCTAAGGGGTTTAGACTCTTTGATCATACTTTCAACCTCATTCAAAGCAAAGGATGAAATAATGTCATATACACTTTCCATTATCCAATCAGATCTTGACATGTATTATAAATTAGGTTTTCGTAGTGGTAACAGGTGGAGAATAATTTTTTTAAACAGTTGTATGAACCAAAAAGTTTCCATCCTAAAACCTTGAGAAAGAGATTTAGAGTTATCTCTAGTTAATAAGATCGGGTTGTGATATGGAAAGGTTATAGGGATAGGTTTGAATAGGGATGAGCATTATTAGGACCGGCCCGACCCAGCCCGATGCTCGGCCCAGGTCTGAGCCAGAGTAATAATCGGATGGGTTTGAGCTTAATTTTCGGCCCAATTCTCTTATTGGGCCGGGCTTGAGCAACGATGGGTCCGAGCCTGAAGCCCATGGGCCAGTCCGAATATAGGCCCATCGGAGGCCCGACCCGACAAATATATTTGGTGTATATTTGTTATGTGTATTGAAGCTTGGATTATTGGAATAGGAATAGCTTCAAATAATATAAGTATGGAAAAAGAAGAATTTTTTCCTTGGACCTCTCTATATTTAAAGGACATGAAAATCACAAGTATTAATTGGTTCTTAATCGGGCTGGACCGATCCAGGCCCGACCCAAGTATCATCGGGCTGGGCCCAGGCTTGAGCTGAGTTTTCTAAATTTATTCGGGCTTAGGCCCGGCCCGTGAGCCCGCCACGTTAAATGGGCTCGGGTTGGGTCGAGGTGGGCCTGACCCGATGCTCATCCCTAGGTTTGAGAGTCATGTTTGGAAAATAATTTAATAGGGAGTTATCACATTATCTATAAGATATTTCTATAATTATAAGATGGGTGATATTGTTATCTATGTTTGGGAGGAAAGTATATCTAAAAATCCCCACAAGCATCATACAAACACATGCAAATTTAAAGGTACACCCTTATCTTTGTAACTTTTAAAATCACATGATAGATCTTCTTGACCACTCCTATAATCAAAATGGATTATAGGATTGAGATGGAGACATTATAAGGAGAGGGGCATCTCAATGAAAGGGGACCAAACAGTTCTTCCATGATTCCATAAAATCCATCAAGTTTTTGACTCTATGAGAAAAGATTGTAAGAGGTTAGACATGTTAAAAATATAATTTGTAATCAGTCATAAAATATTATTATTACAATGGACCTTTATATACATAAGCCTATAATTCTCCACATACGTAAAGAATAGGTTATTTATATATGCTCAAAATCCTTGCTCATACATATTTATCAATAGATGTCCACTTGGAGAGAATATTTTAAAATGGAGAGAGGTGGAGAAAATATATAGATATTTCCACATAAAGGAGGAGCATGAAAGATGATTTTAGTTTTCTCTTTCAAAATATCTTCACTCGCTCGGTGGGCCTATAAATACCACTCAAGGGGTTCTCATTTGACATCACAACAACAAGAAGACAATACAACCGCCACCACCACAAGAGTCCTCAAGTGTCCTTCACATTTCAAGTGTTGTAAGTTCTTCCTCTCTTGTTGCCAACATTATAAGTTCTCTTATAGTAAAAGTTGAAGCCTTGGTATGCAAGTTTCAAGTTTTAATTATATGAAGTATTTTAAGCTTCAATTCTACCTTGTGTATTGATCCATATACACTTTCTAATTTGCTTTCTATGTACCACTAATCTTCCACTGCTCCATAAAGCTTGGTATCAGAGCTTGCAATTCTTACCTCAAGTTGCATGCACCTCTTTTAGATTCTTCAATGGGTGCTTTCGTCCTTCCTAGTTCATCAATCTCTCGAGTTCTTGCTTGCGGACTCGACGATCAGTTTGCAGCTTGACATGCATCTCTTCTGACAAACCTTTCTCGGATTTCAACTCTTCAAAGGCATTTTCCACAACAATTTTTTGACAGAAGAGCTTCTTTTTCCTCGTGAGAGCTCACCAATCTGAGGCTTACACCAGAATGCAACAATTACAGAGGTTACGGTTCTTGTCGTAGGATTTCATGAAATGTTTCCAGAGTGCTCATACATTCCTTGGTTCACCCTAGTTCTCCTTCCAATTTGACGATAGCAGCTTCTCTACACATCGATTCACAAGAGTACCCTGAAATTTCCTCGTTTAAGAGCACAAATCGATCATTTACGTCGTCTACTTGCTTGTTCAAATGGACCAAAGTCCTAAAGTCTAACTCAAATATTAATCCATTTAAGTCAGGTTCCATGAATCTAATAATTCCATAAAGACAATTAGATATTCCTTAATATATGAGGTGCATATTAGATATCATATTTAGTAAGATATCTAGTAGTATATGCATAATCTTATATTGATGAGGATGAGAGAAAAATGTTGCGATAATGAAGAAAAAAGTTGCATGAAGGTTGAAAAATGAATTAAGTGTATTTTGGAGTCTAATTGTAAATGATTTTAATTCAGTCATTTGATCATAACATCTAATGATTTGACCAACGACGGTTAATGGCATGGAAACATGCATAATATAAATGTTTTGGAAGGCTCATTGTATAAATATATAGGGATTTTTACCCAAAAGACCATATAATCTTTGTCAATTACCTCCACAACCATTGAAATAATCAAAGTCCTCCCTCGACCCCGTAAACTTGTTGACTCTTACTGTATAAACCATGTGGTTAACTCTCGTTCATTTGATTGTCAAAACTAATCGGATTCCGTGAATTCCTTTTTTGTAATACCCATTTTGTTTATCTAAATTATTAAGAATGCCATCCTACCCCCTCCTAGACGACCCCTCTGCCCCTCCATTCCAACCTCACCTCCTCTCTGCCTCCCCATTTCCCATCCGATCTCCCCTCTGCCTCCCCCCTTTCGAACTCCCCTCCTCTCTGCCTCCCCGCTCCTGACTTCCCCTCCACCTCCGCCCATACATCCTCTCCTCCCTCTTCCAACCTCCGCTCCACCTCTACCCTTCCGAGCCCACATCGTCCTCCGCCCAGACACCCCCTCCTCCTCTCTGTCTCCCTGCTTCCGAGCTCCCCTCTGCCTCCTCCCAAACATCCCCTCCTCCCCACTTCCGACCTCCCCTCTGCCTCCCCCCTTCCGAGCTCTCCTCCTCCTTTTCCCAGACATGTATGCCTCCATCCTTCCAACCTCCCCTCCTCCCCTCCACCTCCACTCTTTCGACCTCCCCTCTACCTAGCCCCTTCCGAGTTCTGTCTAGATCTAGAGTTTGGATTTGTTCTTCCTAGACAGAGCTCCAAGAAGTAAATCCAAGTCGATGCTATCGATCTGGTTTTCGATCTCCACAAATCATCTCGCGATGATTGTTGATGCTATGGGTTTTAAATCGTAACTCTTCACTCAAAGCTAAACAACGATGATCGAAACCTGGAGGTGATGGGATACAAAGGTGGAGGTGATGGGATATGGTTGGAGTTTGGATTTGTTCTCCTCAAACAATAGATCCAAGTCAATGTTGGTCGTGTTATCGATCTGATTGATGTTCGATCCCCGAGAATCGTCTCACGCTGATCCATGATGCTATGGGTTCAGATTGCACCTTTTCGTTCACATCTCAATGATGCTCAGAACATGGAGGTGATGAGATATGAAGGTGGAGGTGATATGATACGTTGGTGTGTGGGACGCGCATGCGACGCACGACTGAGTACTGGAGCGCGGAGCCATGGTTGTCGGAGATTGGCTGACCAAGGAAGAGGAAGAACGAGGAGAGAGAAACAATAAGGGGGAGAGAGGACAAATTCGAATGCATCATTTATCTATAGAAGAAGGAGGAATAAAATCCAACCGTTAGATTTCACGTAGTTTGATTAACTCATTTTTAACCCAAGCAAGTTAATTCAAGATGTGTCAATTTAACGACAGGGTTTGTGGGGTAAGACGGAGCAAGTTTACGTGGTCGAGGGGGGAATTAGGTTGTTTCAAAGATCGTGGAGGTAATTGACAAAGATTATAAGGTCTATCATGTAAAAATCCCAAATATATATAGGAATATAAATGATATTGACAAAGTTTCCAAGGACGTAAGTATAAAAATTCCGTTAGAAATAGATACTAAATTTTTTTGGACATTTTACATTTGCACCCTTACAAAATTTACCAATAAAACTTCTATTCTTACTAACCGTACGTATTTTATATTTACAAGATGACCCTATAAAATATCTATATTAACGTTTAAGCCTATGTCCCTTGCATCTATGGGTCCATAATATATTACGATATTCATAAGTATGATATTTATTTTTAAAATCGAACCAAAACGAGAAACTTTACGAATCATGAATCAACCTGATTCCATCGGATGATGACATTAAACAAAATTGGTGACGAAAAGGTGTTTGAATCCACCGATCAAATTGAATTTGATCAAACCATAAGTAACATCTACATTCAGATATATTTAAAATAGGTGTAATACACAAACAATGTATATACCTGAACTAATATATAAAATATTTTCTAAAATGCAACACGAGATGTTACACATAAATATAAACAATATTTTACTGAAGTACTTTATGACTTTATAATAAAATTATAATGTCAAAAATCTATTGTTTATAAGAAATTGTGGTGGAATAGTTTGTTAAACATAGTTTGTGTAAGATGATCGAAGATCATGATTCAATTCCAACCAACATTTCAATTTGGATCAAACTGTTGAGCTGAGCTTCAAATAATTTCATTGAATCGATGGAGATCAAAAGTGAAATAATGGAACCAAATCGATGAGAAACGACTAACCAGACCGGTCCAAATTCGATGCGTCCGATTTCAAGGGCGTTGTCAGTAAAAATCGATATTAAATAAATATCACATAGTTAAGTAACTTTCTGTAAATAAGTTTTTTCATGTATTAGGCATGTAATCGTTATCAGTAACTGATTGACGACATGTGGATGTTAAGAGCATGGAACAAACGTAGACATAAATGTTTTATAGAGTCATCATTTGAATATTAAATAGGTAGAGTCATAAGTATTATTTACAGAATTTACAAGGGATACTAGTATAAAAATCACGTTTGTGTTTAATGCCTATAAAGATGGATTGTACGCGTAAAAATATATGCCACAATCCTGCACAACTTTTACATGAACACTATGTCTCAACACTTCACTTAGGCCCCGTTCGGTAGGAGAATAAGCAGGAATAAGGATGAGGAATAAGGGGAATAAGGGTTTATTCTCCGTTCGGCTGGAGGATAAGAATAAGGAGAATAAGGTGAAATAAAGGTAGGTAAGGTGGGATAAAGATAGGAATAAGAGTGAAATAAGATGAAATAATGGGGAATAGTCGTACCACGAGTAAGCGTGTTGGGGACTTATTCCCCTTATTCCATTCCTCCTTATGACCCAAACGAACAGGGCCTTAGGTTTCCAATATCCAACTTCTCCAACTTAATCTAGCCTACCTAAATGTGTTGCCAACTGAGAAAAGTCCCATGCAGTCATCCAAATCGATCTCTAATCGGGCTTGAGTTTCTCCGACATAGGTTCTAATCCGGATCGAGTTTCGCTAGTCTGAACCATTCTAGATATACGTGTATGGTGTACCTACTCATTTGTATCATTATGGCATCATAAACCACACTCGGACCATGGGCCGACCAAAATGAATCGAGGTTCTAAAGCCTCTCGTCCAAGGTCGGACTGGGTCAGTCCATGGGCCATACTTCAAGGTCCAAGCTTGGCCCAAGTCTAGATCGGGCCAGCCTATGTTCACATCTAAAGTATTCTTCTTAGTTTTTTACAAAATTAAATAAATTTTTAGCAATATCAAACTTTCTAAATCTAAGTAACTATTATATGTACTATTTAACATGTAAAGTACTAATTATAATGTAACATTGGTAATGAAAAGAAAATGTCGAAATATATTATATTGAATGCATGCAAAATTGATTTTTTTAAAATACATATTTTCATTTTTGCGGGTGGTCTTTGTGGCATGTCTACATGGGCCGAAAAACGGGCCGATCCTCGTATTTGTAATATCTTGACCCAAGCTTGGCTCATGAGCAAGCAGGGCGAGCGGACCTCCAACCTATTAGTCAGGTCTATTTACGAGGCTCGAGGTGGAATAAATCGTGGTGGATTTTCTTAAGATCTAGAAGAACAAAAATGACGATAAAAAATGCGACAAAATAGAAAGTGATTAAACTAAGATAAAATGCGAAGAAAAATTTGGATCTCACCTTAGGAGCGGAAAATGGACCGTGATCGCCTCGACAAGGCCGACTCGCTGTCACCGGACGGCTTGGAGGCTAGGCAACTTCCTCGACGAAATTTTCTCTCGGAGATCGGACTCCTCTCTCTAAAGATTGATCAAGTTGGAATGATGGAGAAGGAGCCATATAAATAGAAAAGAGATGATTTTGAATTTGAATTTTTTTTGGATAAAAAGATAAGAGATGAATTTTTGAATTTTTTGGTGGAAGAGATAACATGAGAGATAAAATAGAAAGATAAAATTATTTACAAAATTATCTATTTTTTTGAATTTTCGTCACTTTATTTATTTGAATTAGAAAATGTTATTTTTTTATTTTTTAAGGTGGTTAGTTAAAAATAGCAACTATATACATGTACTATATACATATATGACATTATATACAAGGATAAATGGGGAAATTAGCCTTTTTTTGTTTTAAGAATTTTATTATTTGTTTATTTTTATTTTTAAGTAATTAGTAAAAATATTTACAAATATAAATACAAATACAATATGCACAAAATACAAGGGAAAATTGCACAAACCACCCCGGAAAATCGACTTTTCAACCGTAACTCCAAAAATTATGAAATCACAGCCATTTTGAAGATAATTTAATTTAGAATTCAATGGAAGTGATATTTGTTCAATTTGAGATCATATGGAGGCGGAATTGATCTTTCAATTAGTGCTTAGTGGCTTTTTCCAAGTGTGGCTACTTTTATTCTGTACATGATTTAATTGTGCAATCATTTTTATTAATTAGGACGCATTTTTATTTACAACTTTGGTTTTGAATGTTATTTGATTTGGGGTCAATTAAGGCACAAATACATTAGTGTCAGTTTTATAGAGATATACACAAAATAAGTGAGAAACACATTTTTTTGGATTTTCTGGTTGAGGACCCTATCTCCCCCTACTTTATTCCTAGTCGATCAGATCAAGTCTTGACCTTCTCTCGGGGTTCGGGTCATCCTGTATACAGTCTTCTTTTTTTTATTTTCTTTTCTTTATTTTCCTTTCTTTCTTTATTTATTTATTTTAGGTTAAAATTAGTAAGAAATGTACAATATTTATACACAAATGCAAGTTAGTAAGAATATGGAGTTAGCGTTATATGCAGGTGTTTTATAAAGGATTTTAAGCTAAAATAAATGAATAAAGATGACGATTCGCAGATTCATCATCCCCCTATGCTTTACCTTTGCTAGTCCCTTAGCAAACACTTATTTGAAAGATTAAGTGAAGAAGAAAAAGAAAGGGAAAATAAAGAAAGTAGGACAATATTGAGTATTAAACTTATCTTCATAAAATTGTAGTTTGGAGCTCTGTCGGACCTTTGGATTATTTGTGTGTCGGAACTTCTCTGAGACTTAGAATTTTAAAACCAACAGCCTTCAAGTTCTACACATCATTGTCACAGTTTTGGCCCAGAAGTCATCTTAGATCGATCCTCTTCCCAAAGCATACCCTATGAACATCGAACAATCGACTCATGTGTGTGAAAAATTTTAGCTCTTCCCATACAGAATGCCAGACTACCATGCAAATCTCCTCTCCAATAACTCGTCCTCGGGGAGTCAGGTATTTCCTTCTAAGGTCTATCGTGTTGTGTTCACAATCGAATTGGGGGAGAAGTTAGAAGAATGAGAAAAGAACTGGAGGGTGGTTTAGTGTAGTCACCTCTCCTTGTGAAGCTGGCCAGTGTAGCCGAGTCTCCACCAAGATCTGCAGGTTTTCTTGAAGCTTGGACCTTTTTGGTCAGATATTTATTTGGTAGTAGCTTCTTTGTATTTGGAGTTTTGGTGGTTCTGCTTGGATCTTGTTGTGCCCCTACGAATATAGAATCTTTTTTTTTCCGTACATGTTTTGGGGCCTTAGAAAAAATTGTGCCCAGCCGTCCATCCCTTTTCCGAAGCTTTATTTCAACCCGTACTCCGGTCTTTAGATTTCCACGCTACCAGAAAAGAAACTCACACAGTCTTCCAACATCCCGTCTGAGTTGAGCTAAGTGCATAGTGCGGGAGTACAAATTAATTCTCTATTCCAGAGTTGTACCCAGAATGAAGAGACCGGGTTAGACACTAAGAGTCAAATGCTGCACATTGTCATGTGGAACTCAAAGAATTAAGTCAAAGACCTGAAGCTTTTAAAATCCTATTTCTCGGTGAAGTTCCTCTGAGAATTAGGTGGATTAAGGTCCAACTAAGCTCCATTCTTCAATTTTATTCCAGACATAGTTTAAATATCAATACTATCCTGAAAAAATGCACATGCAAATGCAGAATATGAATAATGCAGAGAGTTTTTTTGGAAAAGAATGATGCACATGTGAAAAGAACCGTTTTTTTGTAAAACAATTTTCTAATTTTGAACTTTTTATGGATTTTTTTAGGGAAAGTGCAGATGTGAAAGAAAGTTTTTTTATATGCACTTTTTTTAATTATGCAAATTTTTTATAATTTTTGGTTTTGTAGTTTTTTTTTAAAAGGAGAAAGGGTTAGTAATATATACAGGTATATACAAGAGATTTTTTTTGTCTTTTGTTTTTTTTGTTGTTTTTGTGTGTTTTTTGTTTTTGTTTGTTTTTTTGTTTTTTTGTTGTTTTGGTTTTTTTTCTCTCTCTCTCTCTTATGTTTTTTTTTGTTTTTTTTGTTATTGTTTTGATTTTTCTTTCTCTCTCTCTTTTGTTTTTTTGTTTTTTTATTATTTTTGTTGTTTTTTTTTGTTTTTTTGTTTTTTTTGTTTTTTTATGTTTTTTTGTGTTTTTTTGTTTTTTTGCACAAGTGGATTTTACAAAATGTACACATAACCCTCTAAATAAATGTATTTAAAAGTACGAGTTATGTCTAAAGTATATATACAATATATACGACACCCCCTTATACTTAGCTCGAACTACGTCCTCATAGTGATCAGAGAGCGACAAAGGAAGACATAACTCGTGCTAAGCAAAGAAAGGTGAAAAGACTCCTATGCTACAACGACTCAAAGAAAAGATAAAATGAAGAGAAGTTGGTGATCCCCCCTATACTTAGGATCAAGTAATCCTAAGTATAGTGGAATGTACAAAGGGGAAAACCGATGAAGAGAATGTACAGACTCACAGAGACACGATATGAACAACATCACCCCCTATACTTAGGGTAGAGTATCCCTAAGTATAGGCAACAACAACAAGGGTGATAAACAGGACGAATATGAACAACACAAATCCTTCACCCCCCCATACTTAGGATAAAGCACATCCTAAGTATAGCATATATACACACACGCACACACGGAAAAGGGGTGAATGGTAAAACGGGAGAAGACAGAGTGAAACGAAAGGATATACAAGAGGAGTGGATTTACAAAGGTTAAGAAGGTCGAAAACGAACCTTCTTGCGGGACCGCTGAGGTATGGACTTGACAAGATGTAGGTCGATATTGGGATCATCATTAGACATAAATTGAGTAGGATCGACCAAAATTATATCCTCAGCGATTTCAGATTGTGCAGGCCTAAACCGATTATTGGAAGTAGTGTGGTCATGTCCTGCCTGGGAAGTCTTGCAAACCTCAAAGTAAAATGACTCGTAATCATTATCATAAAAAGTAGGATCAATTTCAGCTTGGCGAGCCTCTACTAGATCATCATCTTTATCAAAAGGCCTAAATTCCTTTATAAAAGCAATCAAATCAAATTTGGCATGATCGGTCTCATATGAATCAAGGTGAATAGGAACGGACTTATCAGTGAAAGTAGTCAAATCGTGTCCGTCATGTCTAGTCTCAGAGTCTGCCTTCCGCTCTAGAGTGTCTATCGTGTAAATCCCGTGGATGTCATCAATGCATCGCCACATACCATAAGAGAGAACTCCAAAGTCTGTGCTTTCCAAGTCCTCCTCCTTGAAGAGGAATTCTCGGGTCTCGGTATCGTCCATCATATAGCAAAAATCTCTGGTATTATCATCATGATCAAAGTCCTTGGGGTTGTCTAACACGGGTGGGCTCTCATGGGATGCGGATTTCTGGATGGTAGTAGGTGTAGTGATTAACACATCGCTCCCTACATCAGAACGAAATCGAATCTCTCCTGAACCATAGTCAATAACGGCTCCCGCAGAGGCAAGGAAAGGCCGTTCCAGGATGATTGTAGGGTGTTCCACAGGGGTGGAGGTCTCCATGGGCATTACAACAAAATCCGAAGTAAAATTCATGCCCTGAATAAGAATGACAGCGTTTTCTATAATACCCTTCGGCCTCTTGATAGATCCATCAGCGAATTGAACTATCATCCTGATTTTCTTGAGAGGCCCAAGATGAAGAGACTGTACCATGGAGAAGGGTATTATATTGATTGATGACCCGCCGTCAAGGAGAGCGTTATCACAAGAATAGTCAGATATGGAGCAACTCACAAGAGGTGTGACCGTGTTCCCTTTCTTAAAATACGGACGGTGAGAGATGGCGTAGGCAGTGGCTATGGTCAAGATGTGATGCTCAGATCTTCTCCTTCTCTTTCTCTTCTTTTGTTGAGGAGTAGATAAATCTGTCATGGCCTGTTGAAGTGGGGCTTTAATAATCTCATGAAGGGTGGCCACCACTTCGGGTTTAGTCAACATTTTTTTGAATTTTTGGACCTCATCCATACAAGGGAGGAGGTCGAAATCAACATTTACATGAGGATTGCCAAGAGCAGTCTGTACAGTGGCATCCTCGAGATCTAGGTTGGGACATGGCTGTGTGCGTAAATGATCGGGCATTTGGGTTCTTTTCTCACAAAATGAATCAATAATATGTCTCCCATAATCTTTTTGTATTTTCAAAATTTTCTGATTTTTTTGTGTTTTGGATGATTTCAAGCTCTCATGATTATCCTCGAGTGAATCAATATCCTCAAATATTGGAGCAGCATTCTGTCTCTCATTTATGTTAATAAAATTGGAAATCTTCGAATTCATATGCTCCACTATTTGATTCAATGTGTTAAGTATGGAAATCATGAAAGGTGACTCCAAAATCCCCGGATCGGGTGGGTTGAATGAGGGTGGGTGAAAATCAAAGTCCTCCGTCTCCTGAAATAATGGGTTAGGCGGATATGCACAAACATCAAGAGGAAGATCCTCCTGGAAAGGGAAGGTGGATCGTCTGGAGAGTACAAGGTATCTGCGAAGATCGGATTAGAATAACTCCAGTCGGCCATCTTCGAAACAAATGATGGGAGAGCACGAGGGTCAAGCCAAAAGATATGGAGAAAAAGGCGCAAATGCACAGAAAAGATCTGGTATGCACACAAACAATCAAACACAATACAAACCCCCAATTCACCAACTCAACGCAATGTGAAGACCGTGAAGGTTCGGTCAATTATCTTGTTGATTTTAGAGTTTGGTGATAATCACAAAGTTGTACAAACACTTAAGCTGAATTATGGGATTTGGGCACTAACCTTAGTGTGTACGCGAGCAAGTTAAAACGAATACAATGAGGGGGTTACTCTTCCCAAAACAATGATCTTTCCTTGTATTTTTTTAGGGTCGAGTTTTCTTTAGCAGTCCTAAATTTTAGGCAGTTATCACTTGGTTAAAATATTTTCAAAGAATCGCCTACCGAGTGTCCAATTTCCTTTTTAACTTATGTGAGTGAAAACAAGGGAGGAGATCAGAAATGCCAATGCGCGATTAAAAACGATGATGCATGCAGGGGTTAGAGATGCGTACCTTCTCGCTAGCACTCTACATGCAAGTGATCCGCGCAGAATTTAAATACAGAAAATAAACTAACCTATATGCAAATGCAAGTAAACCGTCCTAGATGATAACTTCTATTAACGGGCAAGAACAAGTTAATTTGACTAAGTCCAAATTACGATCTACTCTATAGGCACAGAAATTCTTGTTTAGGGTGTTTGGACCTAATTAATTACCTGACTCAAGCAAATTAATTAAAGAAATCAATAGGTGGCTTTCGAAATCCGTGGAAAATAAAGAAAATAAAGGCGATGAAAACAAAACCGATGAGGTCCCCCAAGTGCACCGACACTTGGCGAAATAGACCCCGCAACAAATGAATGTTCGTTTATAAAGTTCAAATGCTAGAAAATAAAGACTCTCTCTCTTTTTTTTCGGCTCTTTAATTTTCTTCTCCTCTTCTCACGCTATCCTGTGGCTTGGTGAAGAATCAAGCCGCCTCCGCATCGCTTGGGTGCTTCGGCTCTCCTAGGATCGCCTCCTTCGCTCCGCGGGCCCTCGCAAGAAAAAGAAAAGAGAATGTGTAAGAAACACAATTTTTCAAATATGAGAAAATGATGAAATGAATGTAATGGATATGAACAATGGAATAATGTGGCAAACAGATATTTACAACCAAGAATAGTAGGTCAAAAGAGAAACCTAACTACCCTCGCCGTGCCTCCCCGGCAACGACGCCATTTTGTTGATTCAGGTATTCGAGGACGGAAATTAATCGATAAATGGGTCGTTGTTTTTCCCCAAAACCCGCATCAACAAAAGATTATTTTTTTTTATTTTAATTTTTGCTACTTATTAACCTGTATAGCGGACATGGTCGAACTCAGGGAGGCTACAATTCCCGAGGGTTATTTAATTATTCAGAAACAAATTAAAAGAAAACAGAAATCTCAAAGGACAACTATCCTTGGTTTTTGTGATTTTTTTATTTTTTATTTTTTTATTTTTTATTTCTAATTTTTTCTATATTTTCTGATTCTCAAAATTTTAGTGATTTTGATTTTGCAAATTTTTTTATTTTCAAAAATAATGCGAAGCAATAGGAACAAAAATCAAGAATATACACACACCAACTCTTTTTGCAATTTTCAATTATACCAAAAATGCTCAGAAAAATTTAAAGAAAATATTTTTGGGTTTTAAAAGTTTTGAAATGTTTTTGAGAATTTTTGTGGAATTTTCAGATGTTTTTGTATTTTTCTAAAAATCAAACAGTGGGGAAACAAGAAAATGTGCACAGCCCGGAGTAATTTGCAATTTAAAAATATTTAAATACCTAAAACTCCTGGAAATTATTTTTAAAACAAACTAGAAGAAAATATATACATACAGGAACTGAAGTCACAATTTTTGGATTTTTGTAGAATTTTTATGATTTTTAGAAGATTTCTGATATTTTTCAATTTTTTTGGGTTTTATAAATGATCAATGCGTGAAAATTGGTTAGAAATTAGAAGACAATGAAATACAACTACTCTATTATTTTTTAGAATTTTTGGAGCTATTTTCGAATTTTTATGAATTTTTAAATTTCAGGAAGATAAAATAACACAGTAATTGATTTTTTAATAATACCAAATGAAGACAAAATGCAATGAAAATTTTATGCTAGGAAGAATAGCACATCAGCAGTATAGCACGATTTTCTCAAAATTTTTGAAGCATGAGAAACATTTATTTCAATAGAAGATCATGTAAGTTCAATGTTCTGCAGTTCAGGGACCAAATTACAAATATTGTAAGAGTTTTGGACTGAAATGTAAATAATCAATGTTTTGCATAAAATAAATAACAAAAGCAAACAGAGAGGCAAAAACGCAAATTACCCCTTGAGGGAGCGTGCACGGCACGTGATAGAGCTGGCAGGGGCGTACTCGTACTTTTGGAATCCTCCGGGGGGCAGAATGTAATTTACCCCAAATTTTAATTTCAAAAGCCCTAGGGGATCTTCGTTTATGTTCCAAGCAAAAGGGGAGGGGCAAGGCCTGCCGCCCCTTGTCCTTCTTCTCCACGCGAGGGGCGGCGCGGCGGATTGCGCTGGAGATGCGATGGCGACGCTCCGCCACGGGGCGAGGTCGCGTGGGAGGGCGCGGTGGCGACGGAGCATGCGGGCGGCGCTGGCCGCGCGCTGTTCTGGAGAGGCTCGGGCGATCGGCGGGGCTGCTGGAGGGACTTCAGGCGCGTGACGAAGGCAGGGGTGCGGGCTGCAGCTGTGGGCAGCGCGCCGCGCGCGTGGCTGCGCGGTCGGCGGAGGGGCGCGCCCAGCGGCGGTGGAGTACCGCTTCAGAGGAGGAGGCCGGCCGCGTTGCTGGCGAAGGGGCGCGCGGCCGATGGAGGAAGATGGCGGCGCGGGCGCGGGCGACGACGCCGCCTGCTGCTGTCTTATTTTTTTATTTTCTTTTTTTTTGTCTTCTTATGTAAACAGTGAATGATAATAAAAAAACTTTTTTTGTATTTTTTTAAAATCCGAAAAACAGAAAATAAAAAGGATAGAGAATCTTTTTTTTTAATTTTCTTTTATATTAGTGATCCTGCAAAACAAACGTTAGAGAACAAATAGAGGAAAAAAATTATTTATCTACAAATCGGAAAAAATGAATGAGGATCCGGCGGACATGAGGGTTTCGAATCCGACTCTCCGACCACCGTGCGTGGTCGGAGTTGATAGATCGTGTGAGATAGAAATCGAAGGCGAAGAGATCAAGAAGATGAGATGGAAATTCGAGTCGGTGGCGGATCAAAAATCGTGATGAATTTTTTATGATCTAGAAGAACAAAAATGACGATAAAAATGCGATAAAATAGAAAGTGATTAAACTAAGATAAAATACGAAGAAAAATTTGGATCTCACCTTAGGAGCGGAAAATGGACCGTGATCGCCTCGACAAGGCCGACTCGCTGTCACCGGACGGCTTGGAGGCTAGGCAACTTCCTCGACGAAATTTTCTCTCGGAGATCGGGCTCCTCTCTCTAAAGATTGATCAAGTTGGAATGATGGAGAAGGAGCCATATAAATAGAAAAGAGATGAATTTTGAATTTGAATTTTTTTGGATAAAAAGATAAAAGATGAATTTTTGAATTTTTTTGGTGGAAGAGATAACATGAGAGATAAAATAGAAAGATAAAATTATTTACAAAATTATCTAATTTTTTTGAATTTTCGTCACTTTATTTATTTGAATTAGAAAATGTTATTTTTTTAAGGTGGTTAGTTAAAAATAGCAACTATATACATGTACTATATACATATATGACATTATATACAAGGATAAATGGGGAAATTAGCCTTTTTTTGTTTTAAGAATTTTATTATTTGTTTATTTTTATTTTTAAGTAATTAGTAAAAATATTTACAAATATAAATACAAATACAATATGCACAAAATACAAGGGAAAATTGCACAAACCACCCCGGAAAACCGACTTTTCAATCGTAACTCCAAAAATTATGAAATCACAGCCATTTTGAAGATAATTTAATTTAGAATTCAATGGAAGTGATATTTGTTCAATTTGAGATCATATGGAGCCGGAATTGATCTTTCAATTAGTGCTTAGTGGCTTTTTCCAAGTGTGGCTACTTTTATTATGTACATGATTTAATTGTGCAATCATTTTTATTAATTAGGACGCATTTTTATTTACAACTTTGGTTTTGAATGTTATTTGATTTGGGGTCAATTAAGGCACAAATACATTAGTGTCAGTTTTATACAGATATACACAAAATAAGTGAGAAACACATTTTTTTGGATTTTCTGGTTGAGGACCCTATCTCCCCCTACTTTATTCCTGGTTGATCAGGTCAAGTCTTGACCTTCTCTCGGGGTTCGGGTCATCCTGTATATAGTCTTCCTTTTTTTATTTTCTTTTCTTTATTTTCCTTTATTTATTTATTTATTTATTTTAGGTTAAAATTAGTAAGAAATGTACAATATTTACACACAAATGCAAGTTAGTAAGAATATGGAGTTAGCGTTATATGCATGTGTTTTATAAGGGATTTTAAGCTAAAATAAATGAATAAAGATGACGAATCGCAGATTCATCAACCTCCAACCTATTAGTCAGGTCTATTTACGAGGCTCGATCCCTTCCTAGTTTGTTAAAAAATAAATTATAATGATGTCCTCGAACTTTCCATCTGCATGAGTGTGGTCCCCAAACTTACCACTGCCATGATTTTATGTTCTGAACTATTTCAACGATGACAATGTGGTCTCACATTGTCCTCTATAATTCAATTCACGCAGCATCATTTGGACCAGCATGAGATGACATTGTTACCTTTGAAATAATTTGGGGTTCAAATCTTTGCATTTGTAGGTCCGGGGATCACATTGATATCTGAAAGAAAATGTGAGGACCTCTCTATTCTTGAAAAATAATAGTTGAAAATCGATTAGCTTCATTATTTTTGTATCAGTATTTTATTAGGTGGAATTATTGGGCTTTTCTTAAATGGGTTCGAGCACAGATATTGTTGAAGTAATGGGCTTTAAAAATTGTTATTTCCAAAGGAAGAAAGATAATTTGCCAAATATTCTTAGAATTTTTGGAGTAATGAGTCGGATCATCGAGCTGAATCGAAGTCGTCGGTACAATTAAAAGCATACTAGATCGAATTTTCTTATGTTAAGATGGAGCGGAAGATGACGAGTGATGGTTATTATACATACTATGCACAAGTCTTTTTAAAACATGCTCTTGTTGTCATCTTCAACAAAAAAAAGAGAGAAAGAGAAACAAAGGCCATTCCATATCACATGCTTTACTTGAAATGCCTTCTTATGTCACTTGTATTGCATTTGACAACATATCCACCATTGGAAATTTCTTTCTCCTCCTCTTCTCCATTCCTTGAAAAGAACAAAAATAAGGAATTTTTTACACCTAACCCCTCCAAGATTCTACAATTACAACTATATCCCTACCTTTTATTCTTACAAAATCCATAGCACTCCCATCTTGCTATTACACTTATGCCCCCATTATACCTTAAGGAAGGGCAGTGCGGTGAATTTTGCTAAGAATACATGGACATTAGCTTTACTGCAAAAAAGTGGAGACTTGCCTGTAATTGTAATTGGAAACAGTAATGAAGCTCTTTATTGGCCCACCATAATGGGAATTCAAGTTCAGTTACTCTATTTCAACTAGAACGGAAGAGAAAAATATACCTTATCTTACAAATTAAGTCACATCTTTAACTAAAGATAAATTTTTTATCATTCAATAGGGATCTTGTATTTTATAGAGATTGGGAGTAATATAGTCCTTACGCAAAGGCCATCCTATCCAACTTTCAGGCATCAAGATACATTTAAGACACAGATAATTTTTACAAGAATTTCCCAACATATCTTAAGTGTCTTGTTGTTGAAAATCAATACTTCCCTAAATCCAGAAAAAATATGAGATTTTAGGATTCTTCCTTGGTGTAAATACTTTCATGCATACCTCTTTCAGATGATCGAAACCGTACAATATTCTCTTAAGATAATACACATTAGATAAAGATCCACCTGGTGATACATCTTAAGTGCATTGAGATCGTAAATTATTGTAATCATATACATATGAGATGAAAACAATGGACTCTTATTTGTAAAATTTCTATTCATTTTTAATGGAAGCTCAAAGATCTATGAATTAGCTCATCGGAGAGGCACAAGTGTAAAAAAAGAGAGATAACTAAGGACATACATCAAGCAGTCTTCACCCATGATTTTAAAAGATAATTATGATCATGTTTTATTCTCCTAAATTGCATTGGCACCAAATGACGTGTGAGCTCCGCTAACATTCTTTTGACTTATCAAACAAACAAAAGAATAAATATCATATATCATGTGAAGATGAAGATCACACGAAATCTCATGAGAACACAAATTGGGGATAGTGTGTTGGAGACAACATAAGATTGTCCTTTAATGCTCTCTTCATCTTTGCTTTAAGAAACATATATATGTTATGTGCTTTGTCACCGACTTGAATGCTTGCAAGTAATTAACAATGTGGGGTGCCTTTGATGGCATCCCATTTGCATTTATATTGTTTGCAACCCAATGGCAATATCTATACTAAAAACAATACACAAACAAAGGTGTTCCTTTTCAATTTGGAGAAGGGGCTTTATACTTTCCTTTGAGTTTTTCAAATAGCATTTAGGTTTCTGTTTTTGTACGGTTACACTTTTAACCCTATGTTCTTACAATGTTCACGATAGTGTCCTTAGTTACTGCATTTGCACCCATATTATACTAATGGAAGGGTAATACTATGAATTTTGTAAGAATACGAAGGTAAAAGTGTAATTGCAAAAAGTTAGGAGTGTAAATTTTATTGAGAAAATTCAGAAGAACAAAAGTGTAAAAAACACTTTGGAGAATGATCATTAGAAGCTTCTTTGACTGTCCTCGTGGCTTACGCTTAATAACCACCCATTGGGACTAAGGATGTCACCAAAACTTGGACTCGATAAGCTTGACCCATTAATTTGCTCGTGAGTTTGGCTAAATGAGCAAATGTGCCAAGCTCATGTAGACTTTCAACTCGATAAGATTGTCAAGTTGATGTTGAGCGACTTAGATTGATAGCTTAGCTCGATAGCCACCTCCTAACTAACTCGAGTTACTATAACATGTATGATAGTTATAGTATTTCCACTATAACAAAATTGGCCTATGATAAAGAATAATATGAGTATTTGTTGGCATGCATTTCCATGTTGAATATATAACAATGAATATTATTGATTAAATTGATTGTTGTTCTTATTGCGAGTAATGAATGTCATATTCGTTACTAAAGGTCCATATAACAACTATTTATCCATTGACTTCTTCATTAAAATTTGTATTCATTATTAAATTTAATAACAATTACAAAAAAAAGTCAATGATATAACCAGTCGCTAGGAATATAACAACGAATACGATATTAGTTGTGAATTTGAAGATTCAAGAAACAAATAATATTCGTTTAATATATTTTAACTACGGAAACTATATAAATGAATATTACAATATTCATTTCCTTAGGTCGATTTTGTTGTAGTGATCATTAAGAAAGGATAATTGTCAACTACGAAGAATAAATAATATGTATCTAGTCCACAATACTATTTCATCAATTCATTATTGCATATATAAAATGTATTGACACACCAATTACATCAAGCCGCCACATCAAAAAGGGTCTAGGGTGGCTTTTTTATATATCCATCACTATATCATCCATTGTTAAATATATAACAAAGATGTTATCATGCTAAATTATTTTTCATTCTCGAAATTAATGACAAATGTCATATCCGTTGTTATATCATTAGACGGTTCATATATCAAATGTATCTGTTATTATTTTTGAAAATTAATTAATTGTTGCTAACATAATTAAAAATTAGCGATGGTTAACTAAAACTTTGAAAGATAACAACAAATAAATATTGTTATATACACTGTTGCTAATGATATAACAGGAATATGACATTCGCCACCATTGTCAAGTATAAAAAAATCGTAAAAATATCATAGTTATATAATAACAACATATTGTATGGTGACATATTAAAAAAAGCATATAAATACATTTTGTTGTAGTGATTGAAAACCATTGATCTTTAAAGCTCTAATTGATTAAAATTCTGCTTAATTTAATAATCCTCCATGGTTGGAATTTGAAACACAAAAAACAGATCCCTTCTGCAAGGACTTCAAAAAATATATATTCTACAATGGTACATTTTGGTTTGAATCACGCATCCTACTCATTAGTTTCAACCCATTCACATCATTAAGGTATTCCTTAATTTTTAGCTTCTTTATATTTTGATTTCTGTGAATTGGACTCAAATGCGATGCATGTAAATAAGAAGCACCTATAAGATTCCAAAATAGATTGTTATTGTCACATTAATTTTGTTTGTTAAGATTTGGCTTAACTTGGATTGCTGCTTTTGCAAAATTCCAATCTCAAACCTAGATTTAGAGGACAAAAAACATGTCAAGTTCTTTAGTAAATGGATTTGTTGTGTCAACTTTGGATTCCTTACAAACTTTTTTTGATTTGGATATACCTCAAGGTCCTTTGGCTATATACTGAAATTTTAATTTTTGTGATTATTTCCATATTATCACAATGCAATGACTTTGTGAGAATTAACTTAGCCAGCATAGGCATCTCCATGAGACATCCTAGCGTTTAGCCATTCAACCTCAATTAGAGTATTGTTCAGAGCATGCAGCTCAAACTCAAAGGTGTACTAAGCTAAAATGGTCCATTTCAAATACCTTCGGGAGTCTGCATCACATCTAAGTATATATACTTATCAAGTAACATCATTACTCCTAGAGTCTTCCATTTGACCTATCCAACTTACATCATTGTTTCTTTTTGAGATCAAATGATATTTACCATAATACATACCATGGGATGTAATTCCCTTTTAAGTAATTCCCTTTAAGTATGATCATGGTAGCTTGTGTCTTTATTTATCTTAGATATCCCAAAAGAAACATCCAATATGGTGCAAAATATATTAAGTTTTGTAATATTGCCAATAATCAAGCTGATGAAACAATACCTCTAATTTAGTTATTGTAGAGAAATTTAGAGCAGACATATGTGGCGTACATATAGATCCATAACCATGATAACAATATTTTCTTGAGAATTTTCTCTATCATTAAGAATTATACCATAAATTGATCGAATTAACTTGAGAATCAAGATTAAGTCAGTGACTCCAATATCCTTTATCTCAAACCTACTTTCCATGAATGATTTTATTTCATTCACAATACTTACATTTGCACCAATCAACAATATATCATCTACATATAGACATATGACAATAGACATGTCACCTCTAATCATAGAGTTAGGGATGAGCATCGCTCTAGACCCTGTTACGTTCAATGTAACCCAACCCAGTGCTCAATAGATTTAATCAACTATGGACTAGATTGAGATTTGAATTTTTTTCTCTCATGTGGAAACGTCTCAGCTCGACTTGATTAATAAGTGTTTTGGTTCAGGCTGGGCCTGCCCATTAAAAAAATTAGGTGGGAGCATGAAGAAGGAAATGAGTGATTGATGAGAGTTCTGCACAGGAACATGAGTGAATTGTGCAATATATAATAATCCCAATAATATCCAGATTAAAATATTCAGAAATTACATATTTAAGAGATGAGAATAGTAAACTATAATCACACAATGATTTTTACATGGAAACCAAAGCAGGTAAAAACCATGATCCACAATCCTATTCTAAGATTTCCCCATCGCTCTCTCGACGAATCTTATTTCCATTAGACCAACACTACTTTAAATTGAGGGTAGTGCAATCTCTAGTACAAATTGTACCTTCCTTGGACAACTCTTAAATGAAGATTTTTTTCTCTCATAGAGAAAAGAATCCACACCTCACATACATGTGTACAATACCAAATATAAAATAATTTAGCAATAAAAATTGAATTCACAAGCTTGCAAAACTTTCAACACATAACCTGCTCGAGAATGATGGTGATCGCTATTGAGAACATCAAACACAAAGAGGTTGACTAGCTAGAGAACTTTGGATTGAAGAGAGATGAAGAGGGCAGAATCACAAATAAAACTTGAATATCACATAAAACAACAATATTTCTTTTCTTTTCAGAGTATAGGTTGTTTTTTTGTTTAGTAGCTCAACAATGAACAACTAGGATTCTATTTGTAGTGTTGATCCTCAAAGAACCATTGGTGAGCAAAAAAAGAAATTCCAACATTATTATTTTTGAAAATTCAAAATTAGTCAATCAAGTATTTAGGCTGATCGATCAGGATAGAAAAATCTATCGATCTTGCACTTGGATTAATCGATTATAACATAAAAGTTGATTGATAATATCAAAAACGTTGATCGGTCATTTTATGATCGTTGAATAGCAATATGAAAATTGACCGATCATGATCAAAAGTTGATCGATTAGAGGCCGATTGATCAGAGTAAAAGGTTGACTGATCATATCAAAAATATTAGATAAGAATTGATCGACCAGGGTGTCAAGATGATCAATCGCCTGTCCAAAAAAATATTTTGTGATTTTGATGATTATGTTGTATCTTTGCTTACTGATCAAGATTATGCAAAAACTATAAGATTGTTGAGTTGTAAAGCATCCAAATCAACAAAATTTGCAAAAAAAAAATTGAGTCTTTTTTTACTTGTCCATGACTTCCATAGTCTTCAAATCTTCTTTATCGATGCATTTGAGCTTTAGGAATGAGGTTTTGGGCTTTTTAGAGCAAGCTTCTTTAAGATATATCTTTCAAGTTCATGCTTTATGCTTTGGGTCAACTTCATAGATGTCGTTATACTTTTTACTATCGAGTTTCTTTACCTGAAAATCAAGCAAGATAGCAAATAAATATACAACAAAGTTCTTAACAAAATCTAAGTCACTAATAATTTAAGGTACCTATGTATTGACAGAACAATGAGGATGAATACGTATATGTAGATTATTGATAGATAAAGCATCATTTCAAAAATAACAATTCACAAACAAAATAGAGTGTATTATACGAGATACACATAGGAGGAACAATGAGAGAAGTGATAATCATCATGCAGTGGAAAGAGGTGATGTTACGATGAAGATAATGAGAACGTAATCGTGGGTTTATTTTAAGAGAAGAGAACGGACAATTATGTGTACGTAAGGAGTAAACACTGAAGGGAATATATAGAAGTGTACTATAATAATTTAGGATAATGGATTAGTATATGTGACTGATGAATCTCGTATTCATCATGCTAAAATTGGTCATTTAGGCTCTGTCCCCCATCATCCACCTGTAATTATTCATTAATAGAGCATTATTAGCCATCATGCATGTGTAAATAATATCTGCATTTCATCACGCATAAAATGCATTAAAAATCCCATGTGTAAATTAGCCCAAAAAGCCGCTAACTTCTCTTATTTTCTATTAATTCATCCTAACTCCGATTAACCCAAAACCACCTCCATTGTGTAGATATTACTAATCTTATTAATTAAAAATTATAAAAAAATTACTAACCCCAATAAGTGTCAAATAATCCCAAAGTCAAATTTCACATCGGACAGACTAAAACGAGCATATCTCCCTCATACAGTGTCCGATTGTGGTCTACTCATTTTTAAAGTACTCCATTTTCAAATACCTTCAAAACAAGACTAATTTCGTAAAATTCGGAGCTCATATGTGAAAGTTGGGTTTTGGGCTTCTTTTGCGCACTTTAACTTTTTGCCAATTTTGACCTGAGTTTTTATGTTCATAATTAATTCTTTTAATTTTATTTCTTTTTCATTTGTGTCCTTTTATGAAAGTTTTAATAAGAAATGCAAAAATTCAAATCTAGATTAAAATTGAGATCAAAGAAACTGACCAAGTCCAAGTGTCCGTTGTCGATCTATGCGAAAATTGAGCGTTTCTTACTTTTATTTTATTTTACTATTTTCTTATTTATTAAAAATCCAAAAATATTAGTTTAATGTGTAATTATTTTTCTTGTATTTTATCGTATTTTTTCTATAATTTTTATCCCCTCTAAAACCACCAAAAAATACAAAAACCCAAAAAGTCGGTTTTCTATACACATGGAGAACCACCAAAAATACCACTTCACGCAGGGGACCTCTTTTGCTCCCGGGCCCTTCATGAAAGTTGTATATCTCGACGAGACAAACAACTTTCGTGAAGAAAATTTCTTGATCCGAGGTCACCTTCTACCTCTTTTTCTCTCTCTAAAATCTGAAATTTTTTTGGTGCCACGTTGCAGCCCCTGGGCGCGCCACGTGGCACCCCCAACTTCTCTCTCTCCAAGCCCTCTCCCGGGTCACGTGTTGCGCACGTGACGCACCCCTTCTCCTTCCTTAGACGCCACAACCTCCCCCTGTCGTTCCTCCTCCTCATAACCGCCGCCGCCACTAACTCCGACCGTTACGTGGCCGTCCACCATTATGCCTCCGCCATGCACGGCCTCGGTCGTAACCCCCTGCCTCCATCATCCTATAAAATCACCTCCCCTCCCCCCTCGTCAGCCATCCGCCATCATTTGAGGGCTTTGCAAGGGCTGGTGGCAGTAGTCTTCTTCGAGCCAACAACGTGATCCTGGGAGCTAACTCCCTGTTTCAGAAGCCATCACGATTTTGCAGAGCTCAGATCCACTTCGCCAAGGGTGGGTGAGCAAGGACAGTCACGAACTGGTCCTCCCCTTCAGGCAAGTCAACCGCTACCTCCTTCTCTCGATCCCTCTCCCTTTGCCCTTCTTCGTCAACCTCGTCACCCAAATACACTCTGACTCTTGCAAAGAGTCAAGTTCCATATCTTCCCTTTCCCTCGCCTGCGTAAGTACCCCCTCCTCGTCGCTTGTTTTTCCTCTAACCTTGCAGGTGCAACACCCACAGAGCAACTTCCGTGATCTGCTGCTCCACTCACCGCCCCCGCCAGTGCGGCGGCACTGCTGCTCCGCCTCCACCTCGGTTCCTTTGCAATACGCACCATCCAGCTGCTCCGCCCGCCGCTCAGCCCCCACGCCTCCGCCACAAGGATTCGCCGACCGCCACCGCCCCCGCATCGCGGCGGCATCGTCATCGCCTCGCCACCGGGGTGCTGTCCTCCACTGCCTCCGCACAGCAGCCGGGCCTCGCTGCTTCCTCCTCCGCCACCCGCGCCTCGCGCCGTATGTCGGCCGAGGTGCGGCTTCATCTCCTCCGGCCACCGCCTCGCCTTCGCCGCCCCCGCGGCGCCAGCGCCTCGCGCGGCGCGCTTCGGCCGCCCCGCCCTCCATCACCACGCCCAGCCACCGTCGGATCAGGGGCTCAACCCCTTGATCCAACGGCTCCAGGCCCGCCACGTGCCACCCATAAACCGTCCTCCAAAGCTGGAGGTTCGGAGCTCCGAACCACAGGCGCGGAGTCCGAACCTCCTGTCCGACCCGAGCCTCAGGTTCGTCATCCAAACCACAGGCTCAGGGCCCCGAGCCTCCGCCTCCGCATACAAGCCTCCTGGCGCACGTGCTTCGCACGTGCGCATGGGAAAATTTCACCAAAGCCCCTGGCCTTTTCAGAAATTGCAAGAAGGCCCCCGCCAGGGGTAAATTGCACAGGAGCCCCTGCGACTTTAATAAATTGCAGATAAATCCTTCCAGGGACCATTTTGAAAGAAAACTTTATTTTATTTACATTTTAGTCCCTGGAATTTTATTTTATCATATCTTTGTCATACGGACTCCGATTTTAGCATATAATATGTCATTTTGAAGCTAATTCCGTGCTCTACCATTTAGCATAGCTTACGTCATCTATTGAGAATTATTATTGAGGATACCTGTTGGCTTTTGTAGGCTTATTTTGACATATTTGTGCCACACTTCCCTTGAGAGAATTGATGATTAATTTTGCAGGGATTTATTGGAGTTGATATATTATTTGAGGATTTATTTTATGCAGGGGATAAATGAAGGAGACTTGTGGACTGTAACTTTGAGATCAAAATTTAGAATTATTTAAAAAGATTATTGCAGGATTACTCCGAGATTTATTAACTCTTATTCGCCTTTGGAATTAATTCGATAAATATTTTTGTATTCGAAATCTTCTGATCTGTGATTTAACATAGAGGAATTTGATTATCATTGTTTGGATTGGAATTCTAGATCACAGATCCTGAGCATAAATTCTGTTTATTTTTGCATAGCATTTTCATTGTTGCATTGTATATTTTCATCAACGTAAAAAATTAATCGAGCATTAATTAATTATTTAATTTGATTTAAGACCGCGCAACTAAAAATCTCCGTTCCCTGTGTTCGACCTTGGTAGTCTTGCCAAGTAAAAATACTCCACAACATTCAAAGATTGTGGTATTTTGACGACCGAAATCTGCCTCCTATACTACAATTCATCTTTATTAAAGAGGTGGATTTCACGTTCATCAAATGGCGCCGTTGTCGGGGAACGACGATTTTTAGGGTTGTAAATCATTTTGGTAATTGATTTTTGTGAAAATTAATTTTTGTGCCATATTTTTTTCCTCTGCATTTTATTTTGCATTTCTCTCTGACTTCTGCTACTAACCGCAAATTCTCTCTTCGCAGACTTCTGTGAGCTGGATTTTGATATTAAATCAAGGATCTGCGATGAAGACTGAATTTTAACTTTGTGAGAGAGAGTTAGCATAGATTTTATTTTCTGCAATATTCTCAGGGTCCCTCTCTTTGAACCCTTGTAATAATTTCATACTAAACATTCTGTGGTGTGTCGGGTCTGTTTCAACCCCTTCTGTGTGGTTGAGACCCGACTTGAATGGCGTAGGACTTAGGCACATATACGTTTGCTTGTTTATTATTTGATTGTGCTCGTAATTCTTAGACTACACATTCACTAATTATACGAACTATAGATCGTTCAACATTAGCAAAATTTTTAAATCAATTCTTCCCTCTAATAGAACTATCTGTTTAGGGCGTTTTTCACCTGTGCATATCATTTAGTGTAATTTAATTTCCTTGTCTTGCATCCCGCATGAAGAACGCGAGGATTCACTGTAAGTCTTCTTCTTAAGCATGCATCATTGATTTACGTTTGCATCGGCTTTTTCGGTTTCCTTCCTCAAGTTTTGAAACTTAGGAGTTAAAGGAATTGGGACTGTTCGTTAGGCGTGAATTTCTGTGCTCATATAAACTTCAGTGATAATCTAAATTTAAAACCGGGACTGCTAATCAAGGTGACTGTAAATAAACTGACCTAAAATTAACCTGTGTTTGGTGGAGAGAAACCCACTCATTGTTTGTAAGGACCAGATCGCACACTTAGGATAGAGCCAAAATTGAGAAATTTCACAAAGACTACTGTTTTTAAAAACAATTAGCTACTTTTCAGTGAGGGTCTCGGGTAGCCGTTTTACAGTCCGACTTCCCTTAGCAGAGTGGGTGGTTTAGAGGACACCACGGAAGGCACCGTCCTCAAGCAACACGGGTAGCCGTTTAAACGGTCCGTACTTCCACCTATACTGGCTGAAAGTGGGTGCAACTAGTTGTATGAACTCGGGACAGTCTTTGTGAAATATTTCAGCACCTAACAGCTCCGCTTAATTTGCAAGATTGTCTTGTCATTAAACTAAAATTGAAAAGATAAGCGGCCGAATCCTAACGTGCCTTCACCAGTGTTGAGTGGTGAACTTGAGAATTGTCTTGTGTTTGCTTGTGTCTGCTTCTTCGTAAGGACTCTCTCTCTATCCTCCTTGTCTTAGAAGTTTCATCTTTTACTCCTCCGCTAAGGAATCTCTTACCCTTAGCAAAAATCCTCTTTTAATCATAACACTTATCTCTAAACTCTTCCTCTCTGAAGGTGAATCATAATGCCTCCCAAGAAGAACTCTGGGGATGATGAGAACGACAATGACCCTATCCCGACACTCTTGGCTAGGATAACAGCTGCTGAACAAACCAATGAACTACTTAGGATGCAGTTGGAAATAATACAACAAGGCGAGGCTACTATGGAAGACACGTATCTTCCAGAATTAGATGAAGACTATAATTGGTTGAGACTTGTTCCCCCTGAGGATGCGTTCGAACACAAACCGCATTTCCTCGCACTGTTGCCAAAGTTCGGAGGAAATAATCATGAAGAACCATATATATTCCTCCGAGACTTCGAGTTAGTCTGTGCTAACCTCTGCCACCCTAGGGTTAGCCAAGACTACATAAGGTTGAGAGCTGTCCCCTTCGCCTTGACTGATAAGGCGGCTTACTGGCTGAAAAATCTAGGGGAAATAGTCACTACATGGGCCACATTCAAGACTTTGTTTTTAAAGAAATTCTAACGAGTTAGTAGAATTAACTAAATGAGGATCAAGCTCACGAGTTTCACCCAACACCCGAATGAACCATTTCATGAAACCTGGGAAAGATTCACAGACTTAGTACAGAAATGCCCAGGACACGGGATAAGTAAAATGATGCTGGTCCAAAGTCTTGTGAGAGGGCTGAACCCTGAGACTCAAGGGTTGGTTAGTGCATCCTGCGGAGGAAGCTACATGGGGCGCCACGAGGACACCGTCTACAAGGTGTTCGAAAGACTTGCTGAATCTAGCCGTGCACAAACCACTAGCCGGGCTTACATAGCCGGCTCCAAAAAGATGGTGAATAATCTAACAACCGACCACAATGCTGACATGGGAATAATAGCTGATAAGCTAACTATGGTTGAGCAGATTTACAAAAAGGTGGATGAGATCCATAAATCATCTGATATGGAGAAATTAGCTAAATTGTCGAAACAAATGGAGGAATTGGCTGACAGGGTATCAAAGATGGCACCCCCCACACCCATACACCAAATTCACTACATTCAAGGTCAAGGGGTAGGGCAACAGAGCCATTGGGGTGGAGACCAAGTCTTGTCCTCTCAAACTGATGAAACCTCCGCTCAGACTGATTTTGAGGAACCTCCACAAGTCATGGAGATAAATGGAGTCTGGTATAATTTGGAACCGGTCAATCGCTCAGGCCAAAACTCTACTCCAAACCCTCGTCCACCGCAAGCCCAGCCCACCTATCAGCCTCAACTGCAGCAGAGGCAGCAATATCGCACGGGTTACCAGAACCCGCAACCTCAGCCACAGCAAAACCAACGCCAAAGCCAACAAGGCCAGTATCAGCGACCTCAGGCCAGGCAGGACCAAGGGTCCTCCTCTTCTGCTATCTCTCCAGAGCTCCAGCGAGTGCTGGATGAGCTTCATGATATGAGAGTCGACATAAATCGACTCTCTCGTTGGAGAGATGAGATGACTGCACCCCAGATCGTGATTCCAACCCAAGTCCAGGCTAACCCAAATAGCCTTGGACACAATCAGGTATTAATCTCTGAATATTCCGTACCTGAACTTGGGCCCTTCTCGAATAATAACTCTTATCATATCTCTCTTAGGAGCGGAAGGACCGTAACCATGCCTGATCGAGCGAAGGAACACGAAGACATAGCCCCAGTGTCCATCAATTCACACAATCCTGGGGGAATTGACAAAGGAAGACAGAAGGAGAAAGAACAAGTCCCACCCACACCACCCGGATATAATGGAGAGTCTGAGTCTGAGTCAGACAAACAAATGCCACCAACCACAAAATTCCCTGTTTTTAGTCCGAGTCCAAGTCCTGTAAGAAATTTTTCATTCAATAAAAGTGATGTTCTTGATCATACCAAGTCCATTCCTTTCCCCCGTGCTCTTACGGCAGGAAAGAAGAAAAACATAAAAAACCAAAAAAATGATGAAGAGATGGCCCGCATCTGTAAGGAAAATATTAAGGTCACTTTGTCCCTAGACGAGATGATAGAAAGAGACTCGGCTTTTCGAAAATACCTGAAGGTGAGATGCACACCAACTAGGGCCAGCAAACATACTCCTAGCCGAACAAAGAAACACATACTCTCAGTAGCCACATCTCGTCTTATAAAAAATGAGCTGCCAAGAAAGAAGAGAGACATGGGTGCTCACTTTGTCACTAGCTACATCAAGGAAATCAAGTTTGCAAGAACATTGTTAGACAATGGATCATCCATCAATCTCATGCCCACAACCCTATATGAGCATCTAAATCTAGGTCCTCTTAAGCAATCTGCAGCCGTACTTCAATTTGCAGACACATCAACTAAGCGACCTAGGGGCGAGATTCGAAACATTGTCATCAACATAGAGGGACAAAACTATCCAGTGGATTTTACAATTCCTGACATGGATGTCCCTAGAAATTGGAAAGATTCCCAGATGATACTAGGGCGACCCTTCCTTAGGACCGCAGGAGCTATATTTGATTACACATCCGGGAGAATCCAGTTTGGAAAAGTTGAACTTAAAATGCAGCAAACTAGGTTCCAAAGACCTGACACTGAGTCGAGCACCGAGTCTGAAAAATCAGAAACTGAGACTGAAATTACAGAACCAACAGTTGGGTCCTGGAGACAAAACCCAACCGCTATGATAGAATCAACCTCATCTGGTGAGGAAATTGTTGATGACTTAGTCTGCCAGCTCATTCATGCATCTACCTATACTTTAGGAGACTCAGAGGCCACTCTAGACCTGTCAGTCCATTCTCCTTATGGACAATCCTTGAGTAAGGTACACAGATCGGACGCGGCGATTGCCACACCTCATTCCATCATTAGCGATCTGATCCCTGATACAACCATGATGGTGGCCAACATTGATACACTACAAGCGTCCACATCACAAAAAGAAACATCACTGACAGAACCAGATTCGAGAAACATCATGGACTTACCTGAACTCAAACCATTGCCCCCTACACTTAAGTATGCTTTCCTTGCAGGACAAAAGGGACAATTTCCGGTCATTATCAGCTCACAACTGACCGAAGAGTAGGAGATCCGCATGCTTAATGTTTTGGAGAAAAACCGCAAGGCTATAGGCTGGAGATTGTCTGATCTCCCGGGGATTAACCCAGCCATGTGCTCACACCATATTTACTTGGAAGATAATGCTAAACCCTCCCGTGAATGCCAACGTAGATTGAATCCGAACTTACGGGAAGTGATTAAAACTGAGATCGAAAAATGGTGTAAAGCTGGGTTCATATATCCCATCTCCGACTTCAAATGGGTGTCACCTTTGCATGTAGTCCCGAAAAAGTCAGGACTCCAAATTATCACCAATGAGGAGGGAGAAGAGATTACGACACGGGTACCTATGTCGTGGCGTGTCTGTGTGGATTACAGGCGCCTGAATGCTGCAACAAAGAAGGATCACTTTCCACTGCCTTCTATTGATCAAATCCTGGAGAGATTGGCAGGGAGAGAATACTTCTGTTTCTTAGACGGGTACTCGGGCTACAATCAGGTAGCCATCGCCCCAGAGGACCAGGAAAAGACTACTTTTACATGTCCCTTCGGCACATACGCATTCAAGCGAATGCCTTTTGGGCTATGCAATTCCCCTGGCACCTTTCAGCGATGCATGATTGCGATTTTTGCCGACATGGTTGGGAATTTCCTGTAGGTCTTCATGGTGACTTCTCTGTTCATGGTGATTCATTCGATGATTGTCTAGCACACCTGGATCGAGTCCTCCAAAAGTGCAGGGAAGTAAATCTGGTGCTCTCTTGGGAGAAAAGACATTTCATGGTGAAAGAAGGCATTGTATTGGGGCATGTCATCTCCAGGAAGGGAATGGAGGTTGACCCTGCCAAAGTTGATGTGATCAAAAAGCTTGAGCCACCTACAAATGTGAAACAAGTACGGTCTTTTCTAGGGCATGTCGGATTTTACAGGAGATTTATCAAAGATTTTTCAAAAATTGCCCGACCGCTAACTGACCTTCTTGGGAAAGACACCGAATTCGTGGTAGATCATAAGTGTCTAGAAGCATTCGAATTACTCAAGAGAAGGATCATTGAGACTCCCGTCCTACAAGCTCCCGACTGGTCTCTTCCCTTCGAGATCACGACAGACGGATCCGATTTCGCTGTAGGGGTTGTATTAGGACAATGAAAAGATGGGATCCCGTATGCTATTCACTACGCAAGCAAAGTTTTAGATCCTGCTCAGAAAAATTACACTGTGACCGAAAAAGAAATGCTTGCTGTGGTTTTTGCCTTGGAAAAATTTTGATCAATACTTCTAGGATCTAAGATGACAGTTTACACAGACCATTCTGTCATTCGCTATTTAATGACCAAAAAGGACGCAAAAGCACGACTTCTGAGATGGATTCTACTGCTTCAAGAATTTGATTTGGAGATTAAGGACAAACCTGGCGTTAAGAATGTCGTGGCTGATCACTTATCACGGATTGAACAAAACAAAATTCCGGAATCTGAATCCATCCGTGAAACCTTCCCAGACGAGTCAATTTATGCTATTGACTCACTCCCTTGGTATGCAGACACGGTGAATTATCTCGTCACCAATGAAGTTCCTCAAGGTTGGACCAGAAACAAAATCGATCGACTCAAATCTGAAGCGAGACACTATCATTGGGAAGATCCCTTCCTTTTCTTTGAAGGACCGGATTGCATATGGAGAAGATGTATTCCTCAAGAGGAATATCAAAGTATCCTCAATCTATGCCACACCTTGGAGGCGGGAGGACATCACTCTGGGAAGAGGACCACTGAGAAGATCTTACAATGTGAATTTTACTGGCCGACCTTGTTTAAGGATGCTTACAATTTTGTGAGGTCGTGTCCTGTCTGTCAGAGAATGGGAGGAACCATTGGTTCCAAAGATGCCATGCCTATGCAACCTGTGATCATCTGTGACGTATTCGATGCATGGGGCATTGACTTTATGGACCCATTCCCTAATAGTCAAGGATTTGAATATATTCTTCTCGCGGTGGATTATTTATCTAGATGGGTGGAGGCTATCCCTACTCGAGCTGCAGATAGCAAAAGTGTTTGCAAGTTTTTGAAAGATCATATTATTTCGAGGTTTGGAATTCCAAAAGATTTAGTATCTGATGGGAGAAGCCACTTTATCAACCGGGAGGTGAAGAAGTTGACTAAGGAATATGGCATCGAGCACCGTGTCGCTACTCCTTACCACCCACAATCCAATGGCATGGCCGAGGTGTCAAACAGGGAGGTTAAAGGAATTTTACAGAATCTCGTTCGCCCTGACAGGAAGAACTGGTCCCAACTCCTGGACCAAGTTCTGTGGGCTTACCGGACGGCTTATAAGACCCCATTGGGCACCTCCCCGTTTCGAATGGTATATGGAAAACCATGCCATTTGCCCGCAGAACTCGTGGATAAATCAGAATGGGCAATCAAAAAGATTAATTGGATCTGTCACCAAGGAAAGAAGAATCGAGAGATGAATTTGAATGAACTATCTGAAATCCGAAATCATGCTTATGAAAACAGCACAATCTACAAAGACAAAGTAAAGAGATGGCATGACAAGAACATTCGAACAAAGATCTTCGTCCGAGGGCAGAAAGTTTGGCTATTTAATGCAAAGTTGAAAATTTTCCAAGGGAAATTGAAATCAAAATGGACGGGACCCTTCATTGTAAGAGAGGTACACAATAATGGGAGTGTTGAGATCTCAGAAACCGCAGACAGCACGCAAACATCTATGGTCAACGGTCAGCTGCTTAAACATTTTGTCGAATCCAATGAGCAATTAGTACAAGTTGAACAGATCTCCTTCACTCAGGGCATAGATTTTGACGAAAAATTTGATCTGCCCAGATAGCACACCTCTCTGGAACCTACACTCTCTTGTACATCCGAAATTCTTCACGGTTCCCCATCTGTAATTATCCGATTATACTTAGGCTGACCTGAACCTAAGTATAGGGGGACCGCTACCATTGTTTATACATCTCTTTTCTTCTTGTGTTTTTAATCTCTCTATATTTAGTTACGAGCTATGTCAACATTTCACTTTGTGCCATGAGGACATAGCACTAGCTAAGTATAGGGGGTGTGTTTGTATATATTTTATCTACTTTATCCATAGCTCGTGCTTTATTCGTTTTTATCTAACATCGGGGTTGGGTACAAGTAGTGTGTATATTACATGCTTTTTCAAAAAAACAACAAAAAAAACATAAAAAAAACAAAAAATAAAAACCCCCCAAAAATCCTTTTTGCATTAAAAAAAATCATCACTCATGGTTTTGCATTTCATCAAGCATTTCATGCATTCCTTGGTGGATATATTCCTGACACATTCACCATCACTCAAGACTTTAGAATTTTTGAGGACACTTGATTTCTGAAATCTTGAGATTCTGAGTTAGCCTGCCTTAGTCATTAGGGTTTTTAGAACTTAATAATCCACACTTCCCTAGTTTGAAAGATTTGAGCGCTATATTGCACTCTTCATATCTACCATTCAAAAAGAATATGATCAACACAATCACTCCCACAACTGCATGATTGATGAGATGAGTTGAGATATCACTTAAGGAACTAGGACTAGAGATTTGAGTTTAGACCCGATCTGATGATATTCGAGGATGGGATAAAGTTAATGAAGGCTCCAGAGAACCTGAGTGTCAGCAAAACACTAGCCAGTATGTGAACAAGATTCATATGCTATCTTTTTGATATTGACCTAAGTGCCAGGGTGTGTTGAAACTTAAGGAAAATTGTTGATCAATGTGCGCCAACTTTTGGTAAAAGCAGTGGAGCTAGCCAACAAAAGAAAAGAAAAAGAAATGTCAAAGAAAAGCTCTACCATCCAAAGTCAAATTCCAAATGAGCTTCCACCAATGGCGAGCGCTCCCAAACATTTTCAAAGTGTCCACTTGGACCAAGCGCTAATTAGGACCAAGGAGTCGGGCTGACACCATAAAAGGGCCCTGCATCGTAAGCGATACAAGTCTGGGTGTCGAAGGTATCTTAGATACTCAGAAAAGACACACCCCGGTGTACTCCCAGAAAAATAAGTGCAGACGACTCCGAATTCTCTTGACGGACACATTGATCAACAAAATAAAAATATACTTGTGTTGAGTAATAAGGCACTTGAGAGGCACCTTGTTCCAATATAAGGGAGAGAAAATTAGACACAATCCTATGCCCTCCATCAACTGGCCGTCCCTATACACTTTCAAGTCTGACAAACTAATGAGACGGTTGACTGAAGCAAGAATAGACTTATTCTCTAGTGTTGAGGATTAGGTCTAGAGGAGGATCTTTGGGACTGGAACTTTGAGTGATGCCCCGACTCGACTCTCATGAAATGCAGTACACTTAAAATCATATCCTTATATTATATGTACAAACAGAGAGTCTGAAAATTAGAAAAGTTGGATTCCTTTTGATTAAAGCCTGGTTGAGCCCAGAATTTTAGGGTCGCTCAAATTAAGGGTCTTTTATGAATTAAAGCCTTGAAAATTCACATACACAGTCAGGGATGTATTCAACTAAGTCATTCATTCATGCTCGGGGACGAGCATGGTCTAAGTATAGGGGTATGATGAATCTCGTATTCATCATGCTAAAATTGGTCATTTAGGCTCTGTCCCCCATCATCCACCTGTAATTATTCATTAATAGAGCATTATTAGCCATCATGCATGTGTAAATAATATCTGCATTTCATCATGCATAAATTGCATTAAAAATCCCATGTGTAAATTAGTCCAAAAAGCCGCTAACTTCTCTTATTTTCTATTAATTCATCCTAACTCCGATTGACCCAAAACCACCTCCATTGTGTAGATATTACTAATCTTATTAATTAAAAATTATAAAAAAATTACTAACCCCAATATGTCAAAAAATCCCAAAGTCAAATTTCACATCGGACGGACTAAAACGAGCATATCTCCCTCATACAGTGTCTGATTTTGGTCTACTCACTTTTAAAGTACTCCATTTTCAAATACCTTCAAAACAAGATCAATTTCGTAAAATTCGGAGCTCATGTGTGAACGTTGGGTTTTGGGCCTCTTTTGCGCACTTTAACTTTTTGCCATTTTTGACCTGAGTTTTTATGTTCATAATTAATCCTTTTAATTTTATTTCTTTTTCATTTGTGTCCTTTGATGAAAGTTTTAATAAGAAATGTAAAAATTCAAATCTAGATTAAAACTGAGATCAAAGAAACTGACCAAGTCCAAGTGTCCGTTGTCGGTCTGTGCAAAAATTGAGCGTTTCTTACTTTTATTTTATTTTCATATTTTCTTATTTACTAAAAATCCAAAAATATTAGATTAATGGGTAATTTATTTTCTTGTATTTTATGATATTTTTTCTATAATTTTTATCCCCTCTAAAACCACCAAAAAAAATACAAAAACCCAAAAAGTCGGTTTTCTATACACATGGAGAACCGCCAAAAATACCACTTCACGCAGGGGACCTCTTTTGCTCCCGGGCCCTTCATGAAAGTTGTATATCTCGATGAGACGAACAACTTTCGTGAAGAAAATTTCTTGATCCGAGGTCACCTTCTACCTCTTTTTCCCTCTCTAAAATCTGAATTTTTGATGCCACGTGGTAGCCCCTGGGCGCGCCACGTGGCACCCCCACCTTCTCTCTCTCCAAGCCCTCTCCCGGGGCACGTGCTACGCACGTGACGCAGCCCTTCTCCTTCCTTAGATGCCACAGCCTCCCCCTGCCGTTCCTCCTCCTCATAACCGCCGCCTCCACTAACTCCGGCCGTTACGTGGCCGTCCACCATTATGCCTCCGCCATGCACGGCCTCGGTCGTAACCCCCTGCCTCCATCATCCTATAAAATCACCTCCCCTCCCCCTCGTCAGCCATCCGCCATCATTTGAGGGCTTTGCAAGGGCTGGTGGCAGTAGTCTTCTTCGAGCCAACAACGTGATCCTGGGAGCTAACTCCCTGTTGCAGAAGCCATCGCGATTTTGCAGAGCTCAGATCCACTTCGCCAAGGGTGGGTGAGCAAGGACAATCACGAACTGGTCCTCCCCTTCAGGCAAGTCAACCGCTACCTCCTTCTCTCGATCCCTCTCCCTTTGCCCTTCTTCGTCAACCTCGTCACCCAAATACACTCTGACTCTTGCAAAGAGTCAAGTTCCATATCTTCCCTTTCCCTCGCCTGCGTAAGTACCCCCTCCTCGTCGCTTGTTTTTCCTCTAACCTTGCAGGTGCAACACCCACAGAGCAACTTCCGTGATCTGCTGCTCCACTCGCCGCCCCCGCCAGTGCGGCGGCACTGCTGCTCCGCCTCCACCTCGGTTCCTTTGCAATACGCACCATCCAGCTGCTCCGCCCGCCGCTCAGCCCCCACGCTTCCGCCGCAAGGATTCGCCGACCGCCACCGCCCCCGCATCGCGGCGGCATCGTCATCGCCTTGCCACCGGGGTGCTGTCCTCCACCGCCTCCGCACAGCAGCCGGGCCTCGCTGCTTCCTCCTCCGTCGCCTGCGCCTCGCGCCGTGTGTCGGCAGAGGTGCGGCTTCATCTCCTCCGGTCGCCGCCTCGCCTTCGCCGCCCCCGCGGCGCCAGCGCCTCGCGCGGCGCGCTTCGGCCGCCCCGCCCTCCATCACCATTCCCAGCCACCGTCGGATCAGGGGCTCAACCCCTTGATCCAACGGCTCCAGGCCCGCCACGTGCCACCCATAAACCGTCCTCCAAAGCTGGAGGTTCGGGAGCTCCGAACCACAGGCGCGGAGTCCGAACCTCCTGTCCGACCCGAGCCTCAGGTTCGTCACCCGAACCACAGGCTTGGGGCCCCGAGCCTCCGCCTCCGCATACAAGCCTCCTGGCGCACGTGCTTCGCACGTGCGCGTGGGAAAATTTCACCGAAGCCCCTGGCCTTTTCAGAAATTGCAAGAAGGCCCCCGCCAGGGGTAAATTGCACAGGAGCCCCTACGACTTTAATAAATTGCAGATATGTCCTTCCTGGGACCATTTTGAAAGAAAAAACTTTATTTTATTTACATTTTAGTCCCTGGAATTTCATTTTATCATATCTTTGTCATACGGACTCCGATTTTAGCATATAATATGTCATTTTGAAGTTAATTCCGTGCTCTACCATTTAGCATAGCTTACGAACCAATCTGACGTCATCTGTTGAGAATTATTATTGAGGATACCTGTTGGCTTTTGCAGGCTTATTTTGACATATTTGTGCCACACTTCCCTTGAGAGAATTGATGATTAATTTTGCAGGGATTTATTGGAGTTGAGATATTATTTGAGGATTTATTTTATGCAGGGGATAAATGAAGGAGACTTGTGGAGTGCAACTTTTTGAGATCAAAATTTAGAATTATTTAAAAAGATTATTGCAGGATTACTCCGAGATTTATTAACTCTTATTCGCCTTTGGAATTAATTCGATAAATATTTCTGTATTCGAAATCTTCTGATCTGTGATTTAACATAGAGGAATTTGATTATCATTGTTTGGATTGGAATTCTAGATCACAGATCATGAGCATAAATTCTGTTTATTTTTTCATAGCATTTTCATTGTTGCATTGTATATTTTCATCAACGCAAAAAATTAATCGAGCATTAATTAATTATTTAATTTGATTTAAGACCGTGCAACTAAAATTCTCCGTTCCCTGTGTTCGACCTTGGTAGTCTTGCCAAGTAAAAATACTCCACAACATTCAAAGATTGTGGTATTTTGACGACCGAAATCTGCCTCCTATACTACAATTCATCTTTATTAAAGAGGTGGATTTCGCGTTCATCAGTGACATCTTATTAGGTCCCTATCGGGTAAGACTGGTGGACTAATGGGTTTGGATCAAAATTCTTGCCCCAAGACTTGCTCGTAGGATGGGTCAGGATGACCCAGTCCAATAATTCACGTAACATTCCAAACATAGTACCACATCTAGTAATACAAAGTATGGTAATAGCTTATAAGTAGTGGGAGCTACTACTAGACAACATGAGTTTAAGGATTTTGGGGTGTGGTTAAGGGCTCCAGTTGAGCCCAAGCACAATAAGTTGTATGGGCCAGTAATCTCTGAATCTCTGATAATTGACGGGGTTTGGAGCCTACAACATTATAACTCATACAAACATTTTAATAATTTCATGAACAATAAAGGCGTATGACTGGAAAGCTCTACCGAAATTTTCATATCATTGTTTACGAGCTCATTGCAAATCAAAAAAGTAATTTAACATGCATGTAGGCTTTTCCTTCATTTTCAGTTACTAGAAATCCTTGTGGTTGATCCATATAGATTTCTACTTTAATGTTATTGGGTAAGAAAATGATCATTTCATCCATATGAAGGATAATGAAACCAGATATTAATGTTAACAACATAAGAGTCTTGTAGTTATCCTAATGACTAGAGATTAAGTATCAAATAATCAATACACTCCTTCTGCTCAAATCCTTGACAACAAGTCTCACCATAACTTTTCAAGAAATCCATCCAATCCATGCTTCCTCTTGAACTCCCATTTGCACCCAGTAGTGAAACACCCTAAAGATAAGTCAACCAGTTCCCACATACTATTTGAAATCGTATAATCCATTTCATGTTTAATGACACCCTTTCTATCATTTGCTTCATATATATGAGAAACTCATATCAATATGATAAATAATAAAGTCGCTATCTATATCCTTAGCACTCCCAAATCTGTTTCTACATCTAGGCTCAATTGCCTCCAATGAGTCTCCAACCGATCAACTCCATCGTCATGATAAATTAAGACACATGTATGCATCCCATCCACCTTCTTGTCAAGTTGTTTCCTTGAAATGCATATTTGTTTGGATGTTTTCACTGCCACATTTTCAACTTGTAGCTAGGCCAGGTCGTGGCAAACCTTACGACCCATGTTGCTCGATGTCAAAACTTGTAGCCTAGAACAAAATGCCAAAACAAACATTAGAAAGCTACTATGTTGGCATAATACTAAGGAGAAATCTTATTCTATCCATGCAAATGTCCTCTAGACTAGATATCTCCTATCTTTTACTTTTAATTAGAAGTCAAAGCCAAAAAAATCTTTCATTAATTATTGGAAATAAATGCTATTTCATCTCAAATCATACAAATTATTTAACAAGAAGTTTTTTCTCTTGTAGAAGAAAAGGTCCAAATTAAGAAAGTTTTGGTGTAAACATAGTAATATCTTCACAATTAAGATAAATTTATGGGGTTAGACAAAACAAAATACCATATATATAAGGATAGACTATATATAACTAAGATGATAAAATGAATAATAGCATATTTTAGCAAGTCATAGATTGTGTAATTTAATGGTGACATCATGGATTTGCGTCCAATAGCTATAAAGATAAATTCCCATCATATTAGCACAATATGTTTTCTCGATAGCAACCTTTTGTGGTTTAATTTTGTTTTAGTTACACTTTAGCATACAACTAATCAATTAAAAAATGAGATAGAAATTAATTAATATAGTTATGTGCAAGGATGCATTTTAATTAAGCAAATCAAACGTGGACCGTTTTGCACATATTGTATTATAATAAAATAACCCTATTATTTATGAACCACATAAAAATAGGTGGTACCGGTATTAGAAAGAAATTAATTGGAAGTCACGTTAACTCCAGCCTATCGCTCACTCACAAGATCCATAATTTTTAATTACTTTTACTGTCTTGATGTACTTGAAAATAATTTTATTTTTTTCAACCACATAAAAATTGTGGCACCAATGAGGAAATTCGCGGTTATTCACATAAAACATGTTGATTTTTGTTATTTGGTTTGTAAATTTGGCGTTGAAGATATCATTTTGACAACTATTTCATTCTTTTCGAGCCATGAAAAAATGAATGGGGCAACAAAAGGGAAATACTTTCAAGGTCACTTTCAAATCTATCACTTACACACAAAAAATCGTATTTTTTTTATTTTTTTACATTTGTGTCTTATCGAGATTCTGCAAATACAGTTATGCACCTACTTTTCTTTGACCCGTAGTAAAAATCCGCTTTGGGAAAATCCATCTATTTCAATTGTTAGATCATTTTTGATTGGCTTTGATCATCGCAACATGTCTTATCGTGAGCCGCTCATAGGGATTCGCTCTCGATACAATATACACTTAGATTAGCGTGTGAAAGTAAAAGAGAATGATGACTAAATGTGCCTACTATCTGGATTTGATATGGATGGTAGAGTTGCTAATCAAATCGAACTGTAACGAACGATCTTATGTTCGAATTCGGTTCGATAAGAAAGGTTGTAAGCTCGAGTTCGGTTCGATAAATATTCGATAGGATATGTCCAAGTCTTCGAGTTCGTTTAGAAAAATGAACATTCGAGTTTGAAACGATAATAGTTCGCTCGCAATTTAACTTAACTCAAATTTGTTTATATGAACAAGTTCGAAACTGGAGTTCAATAATAATGTTTGATAAGCAGTAAAATAAGAAAATATTCAATTTAAAGTGGTAAAAAACTCAATGAATACCATAATTTCTTTGACCCCAAAATTTATCATATGTAGAAATACGAAGTTGCACATGCATATACATATATCGAACTCGATTTTTTTATCAAACAAGCATATGTTATATTCATGTTAAGTTCGTTAAGCTGTCGAACTAAATATTGAATTCATATTCATTTCGTTCAGAAATGAACGAACATTTTTCAAACTGTTATCAGACGAACTCTAATCGAATCCGAACATGTTTAGTTCAGTTAGCATCTCTAATTGGATGACATATGCTCTTTTATTTTCTTTTTGTTTGCTCGGATTTGTTCCCAACACTCTTGTGGTATGTAGAACCAATGGCATTCATAGATAATGGAATACATATAATGTTCTTATTTCTTGTCTCATCATTCTGCTCTCTACAATCTTCACCACCTAAGATTTTCTGCAATAATAGCTTATAATTTGAATATTCATCAGCATATAATCAGATGGTAAATGTATATATAATAACAATTATAATTTGTTGCAAAATTATCCTTTGATTTTTGAAATTTACAACAAATATCACATTTGTGTTCGCTCTTTCCCTCGTTATGATACAATGGTATATACAACAACGGATATTATACGGCATTAGTTTTTTTGGGTAAATTGCAAAAAAATCCCAAGTATGCATTGAATTCTAATTACATGCCTCATTTTTCAAATACAAATTCAAGCTACTGAATTTTCAACTTTAAGGTTGAACTCCGAGATAGAAGAATCATAGAAGCCTACCAGATTTGAGACAAAAAGATCATGTATCTCTTTATTACATTTGAAAAATGAGACTCCTAATTAAGAATAGAGGGATAATTAAGTCTTTTTTTCAGATTTACCAAAGTTTTTTAAATTTAGCGGCATTAATATGCCGTCAATCTTATTGGATTTTTACCCGACAGACCCTATAAATTTTACCAATTACTTCCACGACCTTTGAAACAACCTAATTCCCCCCTCGACCCCGTAAACTTGCCAACTCTTACCGCATGAACCCTCCGGGTCTCTGTTTGAAGCCCGTGGGGGTTCTTGAGGTAATTTACAGGGTCGATGGAGTAATTACATTGTGCAAAAGGTCGTAGAGGTAATTTAAAAAGTTTATAGGATCTGTCGGGTAAAAATCCCTATAAGAAATTATGAGAATGTTTATCCATTGTTATTAGATAGGGTTTAATGGGGTTGTGTGAAGTTTTTTTAATTTTTTTGAAAAATACCGTCATGTATTTTTATCACTATATTCCCTTAATATGTCATTCTAATTTCGTCGGAAACGGAGATTCATATACCCTCCATCTAGAACATCTAATTTTAACAGTCTTAGAATTGTTATTGACATGTTCTAAATGGAAGGCATACGAGTTCCTGCTTCTGACGGAATTGGAATGACAAATTAAAGGGATATAGTGATGAAAACACATGACAGTATTTTTCAAAAAAAATAAAGAAAATCGCTGAAATATGACGTGGACAGCCCCATTAAACTCTACAAGATACCTGATTTGCCGGCTCTAATACAGCTATGAATATGCTAGTTTTAGTGAATTTCAAGAATTAAAAAATACTTTTAATGAACAATATAGTCGTTAAACATTATCCGAAATATCCGTCACTGTGTGCGTAAATTTGAAATAATATCGGAGATTATTCGAACCCTAATTTGAAGAATGTTGGATATGGGTTATGACTGATTCCATCTCAGTTCAGAACATTTCAAAAAAGAGATCAACAAGAATACACAAAAGGGGTTCCACAGATAACTAATTCTCTACATATAGTAGACATGGATTTTGTCTTTTTTTTGATAAGTTACATCCATATAATAATAATAATAATAAGAATTATTATTATTCAAAAATATGTATTCAACTCTCCCTCTTAAACGTGGCTCCACCACACATGATTCTATATAAGTACACATAAATGTTAGAGATAGAGAGAGAGAGAGAATCCTCAGGAGGGCATCATCATCATCTCTCTCTCTCTCTCTCTGCCTTCTCCAACACCTCTCTCATATCAGGTGATTACTGTTCTTCATATCTTATGATCGATATCCTTTAAAAAGTATAGATATTCATTTGATTCTTCGCCACTAGTGCTTTGATTTCCTCTCAGTTTTTTCACAGATGATTCCATTTCTTCAAAGTATTCGTTTGCTTGTTGATATATGTGCATATTTTTCCTAATATACTGAAAAAAAATAAGAAAATCTGTATGCTCTCAAGTCTTCTGATAATGTGAGTTCAAAGTTCTTCGCCATTTCACCATATATCTCTATTTTATATTTTGATGTTACAGTAATATTTGCTTTTCTTTTTAACATATTGTACGGAGCTTTGTCAAAGGTCTCGATGGTCAATATCGAGATTAAAAACTATAGTTTCATGATTATTTAAGAAGCAAATGTTGAGTTGGCAGTGGTCAGATATTACTAGAAAAAAAACATGTATGTGGGTTGCACATTTAGTCATATTTATTTCCATATTTTTCTCACGAAGAACTGGATTGTATTAAAATGATGGAAATTGATGCTGCCAATGCATCCAAATTTCTAAATATTTTCCCTACATTTTCATATGATTAAAGAAAAAATCGTGGCAGGTATGTATTATAAATTCATAATTTTTACAAGGACTAATTAACACTACAACCCCTAAAATCTTGTCCAATTACACCACAACCCCTATACTCTCCGTAATTACATCACGACCTCTCTAATCTTACTAAATCTTACACCATAACACTTGGACAGGAGGGCCCCCCTCAGGCGCACGTGCCTCATTTTTCCCACATTTTTTTATTTTTCTGAAAAATATTTCTGTGGATTTTCATTATTATATCTCTATCTCATGCCATTCAAATTTCGTGTGAAACAGAGACTCCGATGGCCTCCATCCAGACAAGGTCGATTTCAACAATTCTACGACCGTTGAAAAATGATTGTCTAGATGGAGGCTGCATGAGCCTCTATTTCTCATGAAACTTGAATGACATAATATGGCGATATAGTGATGAATTTCCACGGATTTATTTTCAAATAAAAATAAAAAATAAGGGAAAAAAAGGGATCGGGAGCCAAATTAACTTGGTGGGGCAGCCCATTTTCCCCTTATTTAGAATAATGCCGAGGAAAATATTTTCTCAATCAAAAAATAAATTATATGTAAAATAAGCATTAGAATCCATTTCCCCTTTTAGAAGCTTACCAAAGTAACTTGTACAACCTTCCAAGTATCCACAAAATCTCATGCATAATGCACACACCATGCCTTGTGGATCAAGTTAGGCATGGGAAGAAAAGGGCAAACCTTTCCCTTCCAACACCTATAAGCCCTCCTCTCAAAAGGCAGCACATTAAATCATGGTACAAAAAGAAAGAAAACATGAGTTTCGGTTGCTTTGACCACTTGCTTAGGACCCACATAACATCTGGATATTATTTGCATCATGCAGTTCAAAATAATATAATTCTGGATTAATGATGCTGAGATGGTGGCAACTAACTGCATTGGTTGGTATTGGGAACCAGGAGAATGAGAGATCAAGAAGGCTCACCTGGCTTCGATTCCATGACCAATCTTGAGGAAGGGATGGGATCTCAAGTCTCGACTTCGAGCACCGACGAGGAACAGGTACCATCATCGAAGATCACATGCTGCGAGCGGTTAAGCAGATGGTCCAATCCGTCCACAGCCAGATACGTCTATGGTTTGATCTTCCTGGTCACCAATCTCCTTGCCTGGATGGCCCGCGACTATGGCGAAACTGCAGTGCTGTTCCAACTTGAAAGTAGGTGACTTCATGGTTCCTTTTTTGTTAATATCAGTTTTGACGAGTTTTTGATGTATTCTGTGAAAATTCTCAGAGCTTCAAGGCTGTCATGGAGACAAGGATTGCCTGGGCACAGGGGGCGTGCTGCGGATTAGCTTAGGCTGCTTTGTATCCTCTGAAAAACAATATGTTGGTCCTTCTGCTTGCTGTGAAATTGCCAATTATGATCAGCCAAAATCTTTGATGATTAAATAATAGAATTGGTAGAAGTTAAGTGATACTTCAAGAACATAAAAATCCTTAACCTTCTGAAGTTCTTCTTCTTCATAATGTTTATCTCCACTACTGAAACAAAGAAGCTGAGCGATCGCCGGAATGCTTGGCATTGTAGCTGGTGGTTTGCCAAGATATTGTTGTGGGTGGCATGCATTGTGTTGCCTTTTCTGGCTCCCGCCGCATTGGTAAATTTATACGGTAAGCAAACCATCTCTTCTCGCCATCACCTGCAAATTATTTTACTTAAGGTAAAAAGCATGTCCATGTCCTTGCTAATGTGGTGGTTTTGGAGATACATGCAGGTAAAGTTGCACATGTTGGTGCTGGGTGAGTGTCTTCTGGCAGTCTCTTACATTTACCTCATTTTCTTTCCCTCGGAAAAACAAGAAAAAAAAGGTTATAAATGAGTTTTCTGTAAATATGTTTTCAGGGTTTTCCTGATGATTCAGTTGATAAGTGTGATCAACTTTATAGCATGGTTAAATGATCACAGCGAGAATGAAAAGAATGCCGATAAAAGGTACGTTTTCCTTTCTGTATGCAAAAATATACAATATGCAGCAAAATAATAAGCAAAAAAACAGTTAAGCAAGGCCACTATATCTGCCATTTCCATTCAGATCACTCATATATGTAAAAGTATCATCCATTATAGTTTCCATTTGACCAATATAAGGATATACTCCAATCAGAAGCACTGAGAATGATTTCATTGATGGATGTTATCAAACTGATAGACTATGATTGCTTGTTTGCAGCCAACTTCAGGTTTTTGTGATCTCCATCACAGCATACGTAGCATCCTTTGTGGGGATCATCTTGCTATACGCATGGTATACACCGAGCACATCTTGCAAATACAACATATTGTTCATCTCCTCGACGTTGGCGCTTCTTCTTCTCATCACCATCATTTCCTACAACTCAAAAGTGAGGTGACTTTCTCCTAGAATGCTCCATCTTGTTATTCTTCCAAGATAATCCTCACCCTGACAGGATATCCACCCGAACCCTGCCTATTAAATAGGTCGGAGGAGGGTTTCTGGGCCCGGGATTGATGGGGGTGTATCTTGTGTTCATCTGCTGGTGCGCCATTAGAAGGTATCTCTACCTACTGAACATCCCGTCATCAACATCATAATTTTCGAAGTTTCTCAAATATATTTATTTGAACTTCGATTTGCTTTTGGTAGTGAACCAGCAACTGAGAGCTGCAACATGAAAGCAGAAGCTGCAATGAGAGCAGATTGGGTCACAATCATAGTGAGTGCTAATCTACAAAATTTGGAATTCCATCATCAATGCCAATTATAATTATCAAATAAGTAAGATGAATCAGATGATAACAATGCTTTTGTTTTTCAAAAACAAAAAAGATACTCAAAAATTAAATGTTTAAAGTAGTTAATTTTGTCATCCCCTGCAAAAAAAAAGTACAAAATCAGCAAACTGTACATTAAAAAACACAAATTGAAAGATAATTTTACCAGCTTGCCATGACACAGTATTGTCCCTTATGCAGCGTGAAATTAATAAATAGGACTTAATTTTTGCAAGTTAATGAGAGTCCAATTTATTTACGATTAATCAAGTTATTGCAAATTTTATTTAAATAAGAGATCGCATGTGATCTCAAATTAGTTATTCAATTTTCAATTTGAATATGGAATTTAAAATTAAATTTGGTTAGGATTTAAATTCCAACTCTTTCTATTTTTGTAATCCACCCCTCATATATAAAGGGGAAGAGAGTCTAACATTTTAATCAGTTCAGAATCAATCAATTTTTGAGTTTATCTCAATTATCTCTCATCTCTTCCTTCTCCCTTGACGCAGTCTTCGTGTTTCTTCTTCTCCAAATCCCTCGCATTCGTCGGGCCTTCTCTTCTTCCATCTAATTTCTTCTTCCACCATATTGTTCACCATTCAATATTTATTTTTCGTCGTTGCAAATTTATATTTGCATTATTTGGTATCAAAGCATGGCATCTATATCGTCCTCACGATCTAACGATACGTACAGATGTTCGCACTGGCATTCAACGAAAGACTATCGTTTATCGGAACGTAAACGATAATCCGATAAAGCCTACAACAAGGAGATGATGACCATATTATTTGACTTCCAAACAAAGCTATGAGGTTTGATTGCTGATTTCGAGACCCTAAGTGCCGCCAAAATCGCTGCCAATAATGCCATCGAATCGAAGTCTCCCACCATCGAAGCCGCAGTCCAGATTTTTGACGAATAAAAACTCGCCATCGGCGATGATCTGATTGATGTCCATGGAGTTTCAGACCCTCAGTTGCCGGATGAATCAATTCCAGCAACCATGTCAGCGTCCTCACAGTCCCTCCTCGCTACCCTCGCCCCTCGAATAACCAGGTCAGTCACCTCGCAGGCCCTCCTCGCCATTCCCGTACCTCCAGCACCCCTCAGCCCCGTTGTACCCCCTTTCCTCCACCAAAATGACCCCACCACCTCCCCCGCAATCCCCAGCCCCACCATCACCCACCCGCCCTCCCCAACTCCAGCAACATCGGCCCTACTCTGTCCTTCCTTTGTCGCCACTCCAGTTTTCCACCCCCTACCCCAAGCCCCTCTCAACCACCCTTCCTATCTCTACATGTTGTCGACCCTTCCCCGTCGGCCTTGCACCACCTCCAGAATCCCTTCCCACCCCCCTCCCCACCGCTCGCGCCACCCCCCTTCTCCTCCCAACCTGAAGGCACAACACATGTCACACCCCACCAGCACATCGCCGCATCCTCTACCATCGTATGCATTGCCCGCCTCCCACGAGCCATCGCCATTGTTGGGAGACCACAGGTCGCTGCCCGCCTCGTGCAATCACGTACCGCCGCCTCCTTGGAAGGAAACAAACCCTAACAAGAGTTTTGTTACAAACGAGAGTTGAGGGTGAATCTCGAAATCTTGGAGATATTGATTTGACTTAGGTTTTTTACAAAAAAAAACTCCCTCCCTCCAAAGTTCTTTACAAAAGGGTGAAAATTAAGTGGACTGAAATGGTACGAAAATTGTAGTCGTACGTGGTCAAGTTCGGCTGAGATCTGACCTCAATATCGCGACTATATTAATAGGACTCCAGCAAGTCCCATCATATGAAAGGGGTAGTCCGCCACCTTGGAGCGGAAACACTTACACCTAGATGATGAAATAAAGAAGTTAGGGCTGCCCCCATATCCAATGAGGATTAGGACTATGGGTTTCACTTAATCAAAGACTCCATGGCTTAGTTCATTACCCACATCTCCTCCCTTCTAACCTTGTGCCATTCATTTTTCTATGAGTTCTCCGAAGGTCGCGAAACTCGAGAGGAAGATGTGCCATCAATTCTTTCCACACCACGTCAAGGGAACAACATGCGTATGGGCGTCGCTATCCATACCACATCTATTTTTCCAACATGAAGCCGACTATTCCAACCGTCGCACCTAGATCCCGTCGTTTGCTCCATATCTATTCTTCCAAAAGTCGATCGAGAATGTTAAAATCAAATCATACAGCTTCAAAGATCAAGCAATTCGTCAGGAGACAAATTTTTCAAATGGATGAGAACTGATGCATCGCGAAATTAATAAATAGGCTTAATTTTTGTACGTTAATTAGGGTCCAATTTTATTTACGATTAATCGAGTCATTGTAAATTTTATTTAAAAAGAGAGATCGCATCTGATCTCAAATTAGTTAGTCGGTTTTCAATTTGAATTTCGAATTTAAAATTAGAGTCGGTTAGGATTTAAATTCCAATCTCTTTCTATTTTGGGATACTTACACCCATCCCCCTAAGTAACTTTGTAATTACTCCAGCAACCCTCGATAGTCACGAATTACACCCAAGACCTTGAGTCGTGCTTAATTCTCACCGCCATAACCCCGTATTAATCTCCATCCAACTTTTCGTTAACTATGACGGTATCCATCAAGTATTTTATATTTTGTACCCTTTCACTTCCCATTATTTACAAATGAGACCAATATCCCCTTCTTCCTCCTCGCCTTGATCATGTAGCACCCATCTCCTCCAACCAACTCCTCTTCCCTTCCTCCCCCAGTCGGCCACCTCCTCCTCCAAAATCAAGCCATCAAAGTCCCTTCATCGAACTTCTCCATCTCCATCCTCAAGCTTATGCTCACGCTCTCCACCATGGATCTTTCCATCACCTCTCCGATCCTCCCATCCTTCACCAACCCATATGCCCACTCCGTGACCACTGGCTCCTCCAGTGCCCTCCTCCCAAGGTTGCAGAAAGCGGTCGTCGGTACTCGGTCGGCGGGTCACTAATTAAGGATTAATCGACAGTCAGGAGACTAATCAGATTTAGTCGACCATTAGTTGGTTTTGAATTTTTTAGTTATTTTAAATATATATATCAATTTTTATACACATTATTATATATTTACATTGATTTGTACATTTTCTATACTATCATAATGAAATAAAAGAAGTAATTGTCTTTAAATGTAACATTAAGCAAATTAGAATAAGTTTACTTTTAAAAAAATCGAAAAACTACAAAATTGAAAAATCTCTATGTAAAAATCGGCCTTGTAGTTGGCCCGATTAGTTGGGTTTAGCGACTAATGGTCGACTAGGCCTAGTCAAGTCGGCTACCCCACCGACTCGACTAGTCTGACCGACTAATTGGCCTAGTCAACCGACTTTTACAACACTGTCTCCTCCCGCTCACCACCTCCAGCACCACAACTACAAACCCATACGCGTCGCTCTTGACCGTCAGATGCTCGTACAATGAGTATTCTGGCGCCATGCACCCCCTTGTACCCACCCCTCTACTTGCCTCTGCATAAGACGCACCCTCCACTCTCTGCCTCGCGAGATCGACGTCCGCCACCGCCGCACATATGTCGGCGCTCAGGAGGATGTTGGAAGACTTTATGTCCCGGTGTATGATAGGGGGCTTCACCCCGTGGTAGAGGTACACCAGCCCGTTGGCCACGTCTAGCAGTATGTCCCTCCTATGTTGCCATGTCAATGGACGGTGGTGAGTACCGAAGAGGTGGGCGTCCAGGCTGTCATTGGGCATGAGTCGTCGATGAAGTACCACTCCCTGCTACCGTTATCGACGCAAATGCCTCGTAGAGGGATGCGATTTCGCTGACGGACATTGCTCATTATGTGTACCTCGTTCCGAAACTCCACCTCGATGTCAAGTAGATCTGTCTCCTCCACGCACTTTACCACCACCGTGGCGCAGTCACCGAATACCCCTTATAGACCACCCCCAACCCACCTCGCTCGATGGGTTCCGGGAAGCCCGTCCACATTAGCAATCTCCAGGTCGGAGCACCCCCCCCCCCCCCCCCCCCCCCCGTGCCTCCACCCTGCAAGCCCCAGGTCGGAGCTCCCCCCCCCCATGCACACCTTCGTCCGCAAGCTCTAGGTCGGAGCCCCCCCCCCCCCACACCCCTTCGCCCTACATGTCCCAGATCGGACCCCCACCCCACACCTCGTGGAAGGCCTGCTCCCGTCGCCATCCGCCGCCCCCCATCATCGTGAAGGTCCCCACCGCCTGCCTGCAAGATCCAGGATTGAACCCACCTCCTCCTCTCCTTCCTTCTTTTTTCCCTTTTTTTGATTAATCTCAGTCGTTAGATCACGGTTAGATTAACTCAGTCATCTGATTGAGTTAATGAACTAAACTAATGGAGGGTTGTGGGTGTAAACAGAGTGGTTATTCAAGATCTTGGGTGTAATTCTTGATTATCGAGGGTTCATGGGTAATTACAAAATTACTCAGGGTTATGCGTGTAAATATCCCTTCTATTTTTGTAATCCACTCCTATATAAAGGGGATGAGAGTCCAACATTCTAATCATATCAGAATCAATCAATTTTTGAGTTTATCTCAATTATCTCTCATCTCTTCCTTCTCCCTTGACGTGGTCTTCGCATTTCTTCTTCTCCAAATCCCTCGCATCTGGCGGGCCTTCTCTTCTTCTTCCGTTTAATTTCTTCTTCCACCATATTATTCACCATTCAATATTTATTTTCGCCATTGCAAATTTCTATTTGCATCAGTCCCACTGCATATAGAACACAATTACAGCAGAAATATAAGTCAGAATCTTTCTTTCAAAATAAATTGTGTAGTAAGAAATCATTTTTTTTCAGTGCTTTGTGATTGCTGTGATCGTGATTGCAGTCTCAGCGTTCATGACAGGGACAGACTCAAAAACCTTTCAGGTACTTCAGTCAGATGACATTTTCGCTACTGCATTATCTACTAACTGTCGGTAACTGATTCTATGAGAGCATGCAGTTGAACCCAGAGGAGGAAGCAGAGGATGATGTTCCATATGGCTATGGTTTTTTCCACTTCATATTTGCCATGGGCGCAGCTTACTTTGCGATGTTGTTTATTGGCTGGAATTTACATCATGAAATGGCAAGGTAAGTAGGCTTTGAAATACATCATGAAATGGTAAAAACTACTTATTGGTTTTAGAATATCCCTTTGACAAATAAATCATTGTCTCTTTTTGGGCTTAACACAAAAGTATGGTATGGAACCAAAACTTATCAAAACTTGAATGGAGGGAATTTAGTTAGGCCATATTGGACATGATGACATTGATCGCAGGTTGATTGTCACAGTATGACTTCACTGGAAGATTAACCTTGAAACCTATGTCATTGAACATGATCTTGACTCCAAGCATCTCAACAACCCTATGTGCCATAACACAATATTTAACTTCAGCACTGGATCAAGCATAAACACTCTATTTTTACTCCTCCATATATTGAGATTTCCATCAAGATACATGGAATAGCTTGATGCAAAGCAATGGTCATCAATAGACTTGTCAAAATCAGCATTTATGTACTTCAATGTTCATTTCCTTTCCATTTTAAAAAACAATCCTCTTTATAAAACAGAGATCACTGCATTTATATTTATGTCAATGGATGTGTGCATAATTGACTCATGAAATTCATTGTATAGGAGATGTCATGCCTGTTGAAGGTAACCTAGGTAAGGTTTTTCAACAAGCTTCTAGTGGTGCCCGTTAAGACGATCATCGAAAGGCTTTCCATCTTTCAGGTTCGATTTGTGATTTGCTTCAACTTGAGTACAAGTTGGTTGCAACCGGACTTTCCTATTTCTTTAACTAGATCCACAACATACTTCTTTTTGTAGATACTCAATCCCTTTTTAGATCTTGCAATTTCAATCCTAAGTAAGTACCTAAAGTTTCCTCAGATTCAAACTCGGAGGCCTATTATAACCGACCAGATCTTATAATTGTCATAGTTGGTGATGACCATACCATTTACATAGACAATCAACAACACTTTCCATCTATTTCAAAAAGAATGTACGGTCTCCATTACCTTGCTTGTACTTTAATTTCTTCATCATCATCGCTCCAGTTGACTACTCTAAGCCATATAGGGATTCTTTAATCTGTAGCATTTTCTTTCTTCTTGTACCCAGGGAGAATCTGCATGCAAATCTATTCCATCTGGATCCCATTTAAAAACATTCTTTACATCCAGCTAATGCAGCTTCCAACCAAACACGGTAGCTAGTGACAAAATAAGCACGGTCTAGCTCATCTTGACCATCTGCGCAAACATCTCTAGGTAATTAATCCCAATAATTTTACTGTACCATTTTTCACCAATTAGATCTTGTATTCATCAATTTGAACAATACCTTGTAATTGATGTGTACACCCATTCGAATCTCTCACCATATATTAAAAAAGGGCAAAGCCTTCTCCACTTTAAATAGGGTTGGCTACATGGATTCTTGCTCAAATCCATATTGAAAAATCTGACTATTTTTTACGTTGGTTGTTGGCTACCTAATGCAAACCCTACAATGGGGATTTGAACCCCGGTCTTTTTGGTAGTAGGCACACTGCACTGCCACCAGACCTTGATCTGCACTTCCCATATGAGTAAGTTGGAAAATTTCTACAAGATCTCATATATTGCTTTTTTAAAAAGTATGCATTCTTCTTGCATGGATCCACGAGACTTTGGATCGACTTGTACCAGAGTAAAATTCCTAAGCAAATGGAATCATATAAAAACTGAAGAGTCCTACTCCTAGTCTAGACTACATATCTTTGTATCATGTATACTGAGGGCCATCCTGGTGTACCTTTCTTAAGAACAATAAACACATTTTCCATATCTACTCTATTTTCATGGCTACTACCACAATCACAATTCGCAAATAGGAAAGACAGACAAGTCGTTACATGTCCTTAAGTTCCAATATCTGGATCAGGGGAATAAAGAGCCAAGATTGGTAGCTCATTCGGTGGCTGAAAAATTGCTGCCAAAATGCATCTTTCTGTTCACTCTATTTGGGTTCTACTTCCAATTTTTCTATCTTCCCTTTGTAAATTGTACTCATTATCGACAGTTCTTTGCTCAATATGTGCAATAATTTCAATCTCACCTCAAAGGCCAAAACGCTACAGTCTTCCCACTTCTAACTTTGTTGGGTGTACGTCTTTAGGACGTTTCATCCTTTAAAAAATAATGGGAGGAATGAGATGGATTTTATTGAGGTGTAAGGTTCATTGTATAGCGTAAAACCCGAAATCCCAAAACGTGAAAAGTATAGAGTGTTAGAATAATTATATGTTATTTGTCTTTTTAATTGTCCTGTCTCTGTAATTTACCCATAGAGCTTTTCTCCTATATAAGAGAGCTCTAGGGTTAGATAAAAATTTTATCTTGGTTTTCCCTCAACATGGTATCAGAGCGACGGTCCTAGACCGGAGCCCTATACCTAGTCCCTGTCCCCACCGATAGCCCTTCGCCGGCGCCGGCGTCGCCTCCGCTAGCCCGAGTGCCCCCCCACGCCGCCGTCGCCCTCCTGCCAGATCGCGCGATTCTCTCAAGCCTTCGCGCCCTAGCCTCCGCGCGAGAGAGAGCCCCAGCCCTCAAGCCTTCGCGCCCTAGCCTGCGCGCGATTCATCGCGCGATCAAGCCCTAGCGCGATCAAGCCCGATCTCCTGCGCGCGATCAAGCCCTAGCGCGATTCTCTCAGGGCGATTCTGACTCTGCGCGCGATCTATTGTGCGCACTATTGCGCCCCTTCCACGCGATCTCCTGCGCGCACTGTTGCGCCCCCTCCGCGCGAGCATCTGATCTCCTGTGCGATCTCCTGCGTGCACTGTTGCGCACTGTTGCGCCCCCGAGCACCTGATCTGATTCTGATTTCAGCCTGTAGGACCCTTCAAGGCATGGAAGGGGTTCTGGATTAGTCTACTTCCACAGCCACACTTATGTCCGAATAGACATCTGTTTTGTCTAAGTCTGGTGTAGTCCCAGTCTATAGGAATTGTTGTCATCATGTCTGACAAGGTGGATGTTCCATCCTCGGGTGCCTTCAAAGGTTCTGCACCCATTGCTAAGATGGATGGAACCAATTATGAACTGTGGGCCATGCAGTTCATGAGTTTTATGCAGTGTAATGGCAAAAAGCACATCCTCACTACAGAGGAGCCAAGTGACAAGACTGGGATACACGCCTCATGGGAGGCAGATGATGCGTATGCTAGAGTATGGCTATCCGGGACTGTTTCCACGGAGATAGCCAATGATATTCTCAGCCAGCCTACTGCAAAGGCTATGTGGGACATTCTTGCTGCGACCTACTCTCAGGCAAAGAATGAGTCGAAGATCCTCCAGCTCCAGCATGATATTTTCACGTCTAAGCAGAATGGTCGTCCGCTTCACACTCTCTATACTTCTCTGAGGGGTATGTTTGAGAGGCTGCATGGGTACATACCTTTGACTGCTACACCAGAACAGCTTAAAGCATATAGAGACTCTGTGATGACTGGGGTATTCCTTGCAGCCCTGGATCCGGAGTATGATGCAGCTCGTGCCCAGATCCTTACTGATGCTACGATACCTCCGATGGAGGAGGCATATCGGAGATTGAGCAGACTGTCCATATCCTCTGGCAGTACAGTACACCAGCAGACATCTTCAGCGATGGCAGCTTCACGCAGAGGTAGTCATACAGCATATCGTGGACGAGGTAGCTCAAACCGTGGTAGAGGAGGTGGTGGTCGAGGTCGATCATGCACTTTCTGTCACAGGACAGGTCATTCTGAGGAGACCTGCTACTCCAAGCATGGGTTTCCAGCATCAGCTAGAGTTGCAGAGCAGACACAACGGACTGAGAGTTTACCTGATCAGAGGTTCGATGAGTTTGTAGCAAAACTGAGAGAGATTATGCCTGGCACATCTGGGTCTACCAGTTCTCCTTCAGGATCTTCAGAGGTGGCTGCTTCTGCTTCAGCATCCACGACAGGTATGACATTTGCCTTTACTACGTGTTACAAGGCGGATCTATCAGAATGGATCATGGATTCAGGTGCATCACACCATCTCTGTGGTGACAGAGGTCAGTTTAGTGTTTTTCATCCTGTTCGATCTGAACGATCGGTGGTGATAGCTGATGGTACATATTCCCCTATTACTGGTCAGGGGGAGGTGCAGTTGACTCCTACCTTGAGACTTTCTAATGTTCTCTATGCACCTAAATTTTCGATGAATTTGCTGTCTATTAGTCAAATCACCAAAGATTTACATTGCCGTGCTATATTTGATCCATCTGCTCTTGTGTTTCAGGATATACTTACGGGCAGCGTGATTGGAACTGGCCGTGAGCAAGGGGGCCTTTACAGACTAGTGCAGTCTTCATATGCTGGTGTCTCATCCTCTCTACGCACTGGGTCTGTTTCTCCGTATATGTGGCATCTGAGATTTGGTCATCTTCCTCTGCAAAAGCTGATTCATGTTCTCCCTCAGATTTCTCCTCGTTCTACTTTCCAGTGCGAGGCCTGTCAGCTTGGGAAGCACCACCGGTCGTCTTTCCAGAGTCGTCAAAGTTCGAGTACTTATAGTCTGTTTGAGTTGTTCCATTTTGACATTTGGGTCCTAGTCGTGTCTCTGATCATCAGGGACACAGATTTTATCTTGTTGCGGTTGATGAGTTTTCTAGGTTATGTTGGGTTTTTCTTCTCAAGAATAAGTCTGATGCTGGTCCTGTTATTCAGTCGTTTATTAATGAAGTTAAGAACATTTTCTCTGCCAGAATTAAGTACATACGCTCAGACAATGCTCTAGAATTTTGTACTTCTCAGCTTTCTCGATTTCTTCAAACTATGGGTATTGTGCATCAGACTTCGTGTCCTTACACCTCCCAACAGAATGGGGTGGCTGAGAGGAAACATCGTCATTTATTGGATATTACCAGGACTCTCTTGATTCAGAGCCGTGCTCCTCATTCCTATTGGGGAGATGCGGTTCTAACTGCGTGTTACTTAGTGAATCGTATGCCTTCATCTGCGTTAGGGGAAAAGGTCCCCGTTCTCGATTGCGTTTCCCGAGAAGGATCTTTTCTCCCTTACGCCTCGTGTCTTTGGATCGGTTGCATTTGTTCATTGCTTCTCTCCTGGTCTTGATAAGCTCTCTCCTAGAGCTGTCAAATGTGTGTTTGTGGGTTACTCCAAGACCCCAAAAAGGTTATCGGTGTTTTGATCCAGTTAGACGACGGTATTATGTTAGTGCAGATGTCACCTTCTTTGAGTCCATTATGTATTTTTTCTCCTACAGGTGACAGGCTCACTCAATCAGACGAAGGAGACAATATCTATGTCCCTCCTCCTCCTCCTCCTCCGTCAGTTCCATGCTTTACTCCGACTACACCAGCTACTCCACCACCAGCTACTCCACCACCACCACCACCACCACCACCACCGCCGCCGCCACATTTTTATCCTAATGTCTATCAGCGTCGGCCCTCTACTCAAGTGCCTCCTCCATCATCCAGCGCGCCCGAGGTATGTACTGATTCTTTGAGTTCTTCTGATGGCACAGGTGATTTGCATGTACAGCTTGATGTACAGGGTACTGATGGTACTCCCACTCCTCCAGTTGATGATTTGGATATTCCTATTGCACATAGAAGGCAGAAGCGTGCGCGAACGATGAATCCCAAGTATGGGCTGGAGTTTGCTTCTCAGGTCTCGTTGGAGCGTCTATCCACAGACTTCCGCCAGTTTGTTGTTGGCTTATCGGCAGTTCAGATCCCACGGACATATCAGGAGGCACTACAGAGCAGTCACTGGCGTTTAGCTATGGAGGAGGAGATGGCAGCATTGCAGTCGCGTGGTACGTGGAGTATTGTGCATCCTCCATCAGGTGCGTCTATAGTGGGCAGCAAATGGGTCTTTACTGTTAAGCAAAGAGCTGATGGTACAATGGATAGATACAAAGCCAGGTTGGTCGCTCGTGGGTTCACCCAAACATATGGGGTGGACTATCAGGAGACGTTTTCTCCAGTTGCACGTCACTCTACCTTACGGATTCTTATTGCAGTAGCTGTTGTCCGCGACTGGCCCCTATTTCAGCTTGATGTCAAGAACGCCTTCTTGTATGGTGACTTACAGGAAGAGGTCTATATGCAGCAGCCACCAGGGTTTGCTGCTGAGGGGGAGTCCAGTATGGTGTGCCGTCTTCATAAGGCCATATATGGCCTTAAGCAGAGTCCACGGGCTTGGTTTCAGAAGCTCTCCGAGTTGATTGAGCAGAAGGGCTTCGTCAGATCTACAGCAGATCATACTCTCTTTGTAAAGAGAGACCAGCGAGGTATTGTGATCATCTTAGTATATGTTGATGATATTGTTATCACTGGCAGTAATGAGCAGGGCATTCAAGCAGCCAAGGAGTTTCTTAGCGAGCAGTTTATTACGAAGGATCTGGGTACACTCCGTTACTTTCTGGGATTGGAGTTTGCACGAAATGAACAAGGCATGGTAATGACACAAAGAAAGTATGTTACTGATCTGTTATCTGAGACAGGTATGGCAGGATGTAGACCAGCTACTACTCCTATGGATCCTAATGTTAAACTTTATAATGATGACTCTGAGGAGGTGGACAAGCGACGATATAGAGAGCTCGTAGGGAAGTTGTTGTATGTTACTATTACCCGGCCTGATATATCCTTTGCGGTTAGCAGGGTAAGCCAGTTCATGGAGCAACCCAGGCAAGCTCACATGAATGCGGTTTTTATGATCTTGAGATATCTGAAGTCATCTCCAGGTGCTGGTCTTCTGTTTAGAAGAGATACCTCTATATCCGTCACAGGTTGTGCTGACGCCGACTATGCTGGGTGTCCCAATGATAGAAAGTCTACTTCAGGCTTTATTGTATTTGTTGGCAGCTCACCAGTAGCTTGGAAAAGTAAGAAACAAACGGTGGTGGCTCGATCCAGTGCAGAATCAGAATATAGGGCAATGGCCCAAGGTAGTGCTGAGATGATGTGGGTCAAATCTGTTTTGACTGATTTAACTGTTGAAGTCCCTCTTCCTATGCATCTTAAATGTGATAATCAGGCAGCCTTGTTCATAGCCAATAATCCAGCCTTCCACGAAAGGACAAAGCACATTGAAGTGGATTGTCATTATACACGGGACTTGATTCAGAAGGGGCTTATTTCGACTTCTTATGTATCATCAGGAGAGCAGATTGCAGATATGTTCACCAAGGCTCTTGCTAGAGGTCCCTTTCATCTATGTTGTTCCAAGCTGAGCATGTTAGATATATATGCTCCAGCTTGAGGGGGAGTGTTAGAATAATTATATGTTATTTGTCTTTTTAATTGTCCTGTCTCTGTAATTTACCCATAGAGCTTTTCTCCTATATAAGAGAGCTCTAGGGTTAGATGAAATTTTATCTTGGTTTTCCCTCAACATAGAGGTTGTTATTTTCATGGCCCCCACTAAAAATTTTGCATCATGTAAATGTCTTGAAACTAATAAATACGCTCATGAAAAATCACTCCACAACTGGGCTCGGAATATAATTTACACGTGGATTATAAGCTCAAAGAAAAATTGGGAGCCAGAAAACTTTGAAAAGCTTGAGTTGAGAAGGGAACTCCATACTGTCGACAATGATAATTGGTGAATGGAACCATTAACTAATCATATGAACTTCGCATGTGAGAATTGTTGCGAGGGGGTCAGAAGACTACCTTCTCCAATCAAATGCATAGGAACTCCTAAATCAATTATCCAAGAAGGTGCAGATGCAAAAACAAAGTAGCCTACAGTCCTCCTAGGTTGATGCAACATATTCCACATCTTGATTGGAAACTTGATTATTGGTATATCGATCGGTCCAACACAGATTGAAATAGGAGCCGGTTCGACAGGAAGCTTTTGAAAACACAGTGTACCCAGATAAATAAGGAACAAGATAAATACATGAACAAGATAAATACATATGTCCCAAGAGCATCCCCCACCCAAAAGGTACCCCACATGGGTGTTCCCCAAAAGCCCCCAGTCATGAAGGTCAACAATGTAGAAAAAAAACAAGCATCCAAACAACGTGATTTTGAACATAAGATGAAGAAAAAAGAGGGTGGAGGTAGCATTTCTCCCGGTTGCCAGACTGTCAGTATGTCCACAGTCAAAAGGAGAAGGGGCATGGGGGCTTGGTAGCAGCTGCATGAGCTGGGGGTAGTCAATAGCATGGAAGGCCGTATCGTGATATATCGACGATATATCGATATTGACAGGTGACGGATATATCGCCGATATGGCCGATATTTGGTCTTGGAAGGTCATTTTCTTCATGAAATCGGTTCGATATCGGCGATATGACGTCGATATATCGACGCTATATCGTATCAACACAGTTCCGATATCGATACCCATACTGATATGACCTTCCATGGTCAATAGCGACGAGTCAAAGAGTTAAAACTTCTGACCAGTCTACCCATAATTTGACGTCATTTATATAGTAGCAGATTCATCATACTGAGTAGAGCCTGGATTAGCCCGAGGAGGTCTTCTAAACATTCACCTAATGCATGTCTGACAAATCATTGGACTTCTTGCGGTGAATGCAAGGAGGATAACTATGACCACGACTGTGACCAGAATCACACCTTCCTATATAAAAATTAGTATGACCACCACGTCCATATGATAGAAGAAAGTCGGTGTTCTCTGCATCCTAAATAGGGCTAGATCTCCCAAGAGAAGACTCAAGTTATTATGGATGTCCAAATATCACCTTGATTGGAGCAACTAAATTGGAAGTGAGAAACTAACCCTTCAAAGTCTGATAAGAGAATGCAGTCCAATAAGAAACATGTACACATGCTACTCTGATCACTCTGCAACCAACTTGGCACAACACGTGGACTAAAATACGGCCAACTCTTCGTACGGACAAGTGATTTGCTTATAGTATTCAACAAGATTGGTATCTCTCCAAGAGAGAGACCAGATCTGCATACAAATGCCGATGAGGCAAGTCTTGATTGTTTGTTAAGAATAGGTCCGAGCCAGTTCTTCTAACTTATTCGTGGTCATCTCCTTGATAGGAGACTTCAGTGATATGGGGTTCAACACTGTTGGTCATTCACGTCATGATCTGATAATTATCGCTCGGTCAGGAATTATATTTCATGTTTGTCTCCTTGAATAGATCCTTTTCATAATATAGATTTTTTCCAATCGCTAATGAAAACCTTGAAGACATGAGACCGAAGTACAATATTTTTTACGCCATTGAGTTTGATAGAAGTTCTCGTGTACCGCCATAGATTAGGTGGACACCATGGTTTCATCTTAGGAATTGTAACTCTTAGTAGAAGAAAGTAGAGAAGATAATGATCTACACAAACATAGAGGAGGCTTGTAAGGGCAGACCATTCCTCACAAACCCTAAGGTGGTGGCATGGAGGTTGCAAGGAGGCAACAACAATAAAGTTGCAAAGGAGTGGCGACGCCGTCAAAGGAGGTGGTGATGAGGCCACTAGGTGGCTAGCCACGGTGGAGAGGATGGTGCATGGATAGGCTTGGAGGTGAAGGACTAGAATTAAGAGCAAGTGTGGCCCTGAACTTTGGTTCAGGATCGTCACTCTGATGCCATGTGAAAAATAATAAGATGGAATGATATGAATTGTATTGAGGTGGTAGGATTCTTATATAGCACGAAACCCTAAAACCTAAAAGATGAAAAGTATAAAGGAGTCATCAATGAAACTTCTAAAAATAGAGATGCAAAAAGTAGAGAACACCAAGAACGGAAAACGCCAATACAAAGTTGAATGAGAAATTATATATCCAAGTCAGACTTAAGTCTATGAGGGGTTTAGTGTTGTAAGAATTATCTTTGTGGATTTTTACATCAAAAAATAACACAATTAATCCATGTATAAAAATACTTAATGTATCTTTAGTCTTGAAATCAATGCATGTGATTCGACTGATATTATATTGAGAGTTCTGCTACAATAGAAACCCGGCCAAGATGAGTGGCGATCTCGGGTCAATGGTTTAATGTAGCATAAAAAATTAAATGGGGAACGGATTAGCACTCTTTGTAGATGCTTCACATATGGAATCATTCCTTTGTAACATGAGTGCTTAATGGATTCAAACCCTTATGGGAAGGATCTAAGCAGTGCATCCATGGAGGATGTTACCTATGCAAGTGTCATTACAGCTCACAGTTAAGGGAAGAGGATCCTTCGCAAATACAATTATGAAATAAAACAAGGTGCATGGCCATTGATTTTATTGTTGTTATTGTATACCTCATACCAAACATTTGAAGTTTATGACTTATTACACTTAATTCATGTGATGGTGTAAGCAAATGATTGAAGTTTAGGTTTAAACAAGAAGATATATATACCAAAAGCGAAGTGTGGAGGCCAAGAAAATTTCTTTGAATATGTTATCTTTTTTTTTTGACGCTCTTGAATATGTTATCTTAACAGAGAATTTGTGTGGGGAAATTAGTTTGGAATGCCCCTTTTACAAGTAACCCATTATATTGGCTCAGCCCTCAATGCTCCTTTATGTAAGCTCACTGTCCCATAATACACAAGTGTAGAAAAGTTGAACCAAACATGTCAAAGCATGAACTGTTAAAAAGGTTTACTGCATTTCATATATGGTCTTCTCCAACATTAAATTTCCATTCCACGGTTTAATCCTTGGACTAGTACAAATTCCCAAAACTTCCGTTGCTCCATAAGCTTTCAAGTTTGCAATTTATTCTGACTTATGTATCATCTGCCCCAATTATGTCTACATAAAGCAATCAACAAAGACTTCCATCTAAACAGGGCTTCATCGATTCAATGGCAACTAAATTAAAGAAGGGTTCGATTATTGACCTTGGTGCATATCAATACCAAAATTGACTCTCCAAATTTAAGTACTCCAAGTTCAGGTCTTCAATCAGGTTTATGGCTCCATCCAAGGATGGAGAGTGGCTAACCCTCTCCCTGCAACCAGATGCACCCTATAAATGCTGATGCAGTCAGATCTGTTCGTATTCTTCCTAAATTCCTCAGAAGATATCATTTTGAATAGTATCCAGTCAAGTAGGTTATAATTGTTTTGAACTTTTGAGAACTTCCATCACATGCCTTTTTTAAGCTGTTTTGAGTGTTGAAAGCCCAAATTCAAACCACCTATTTAGGTTGACTTCAGGGTTTATCTGTGTTAACTCTAGAAGATGATATTTTAGAGGGTTTTCCTGTAAGCTAATAGTACTTACATTACCTAATTAATCTGTATGATTTAAGGAACGCATGTTTAAATATCCTCGTATAAAATTCATAGTGCATCTATTGTCTTCTTTCTCAAATGATGGTATTCGCTAAATTCTGTTGGCCTGACAAGAAATAGTTACCAAATGGTAATGAATTCCATGACTTCTCTCTTTTTTCCTTGCATAGTTTCAGATATCGTGAAACCATATTGTTGAGATTTACGCATTATGTTAAATAATTGGTTATCTCCATGATTCAATTAATATTTGATCCTAGGTATAGTCCACTGTTGGGAGTTGTGCATGATGGAGGACTATGCATAGGGCCTTGCAATTTGTTCACTCTAGAGAATAAACAACAAAAAAAGTTGTCTATTATTAGCCACTTCTACCATGGAATTGGACGGTCATCATGGCCATCATGAATCACATAATTATTATTGTTCATGTTGCGTGTTATTGTGTTCTTATCTCCTGTTATGTTTAACTCCATGTAAAAAAACACTACATCAAATGCTACATCAAATGAATCTGGAGATGTCATAAGGAATTTCTTTGATAAAAAATAGAATCAAGTAAAGTCAGTTACTGTAATCGCAAACATAGGGATTGTAGTCAAATGCCAATGTAAATTCCATTATATTGTTGGAAACATGCAAGCGCTTACTTCTAATTTGCTTGATGGTTGCTAAATTTCTTGCAGATGGACAATTGATGTTGGATGGGCAAGTACTTGGGTCAGAGTTGTTAATATATGGCTAGCAGCAGCTGTATATAGTAAGTATGATTATTATAGAAAGAATTAATAAATCCAATAACTTTTTATGCTCTAAAAGTCGATGTTTGCGAAAAGCACAAGCTGACAGCAATTTTTAATATTTTCTTTTAGGCAAGACACTGTTCTGAGAGGCTGTTGTCTTAATTAACAAGTACAAATAGATACTCTGTATATATAGAAAGAGTTTTGCATTATAATGCAATTCATATAATAAATCTGCAATGCACGCCTATTAGCAGGTTGGAAAGTTATGAATTCCTGGTGAAAGCATTATAACTCTGCAAGTACAACATGTTCAAACGGTCAGAAATATTGAGAAAAAAGATATCACCCATCCTCTCATTTTAGAATATTTCAACTTTGGTCTAGCTTACTACAATGTATCCTAAAAGTGATCCTTCTAGCCAAAGCCTCCAGGTAGAAAAATCAGGCGAATGCACTGACTCCATGAGTGTGATCCTCAAGAAAAACAATAAAGGAAATGCAAGGGTGGAGTATAGAGCCAGCAGAAGTGCATGACAGAAATGAGGGTGAAGTTTTTTTGAAGTTGGGTAGCTTTTTTCCACTCGGTTTTGTGGGTGGGGGTGGGGGTGCCGACCCTGCTTAATGTGGGAAAAGGCTTTGTTGTTATTTGTGGGTGGGGGTGCATGGATGCCGACTGTTGCTCTATCATGGAGCTGAAACCTGCTACATGGCAATGTTATTCATTTATTTTCCTGAAAGAACAATAAACTAGCCATGAAAACTATCAAAAATAGCCAAAACATCTAAAAGCCACATCTATCGAAACTCAGAAGATAGACGTTATCACATGCTTGCCAACATCAGGTATATCATGTATTTCAGTTAGCATGTGCACTGTCACAAAATGAAAACAAGGAAAAGAATACATACACCAACAACCGTAGACACCAAGCTGATAGAAGCTGAATTCTTTACATTTACAATTTGAGTTGCAATTTAATGTGCATAACAATGCAGAAAAGCAGTCCCTGGCATATGAAAATTACACTGTATTACTGTATCAGGTTGGACCGACAAATAAACATAAGGAGGCATTGTCATTACTTACTTTTTCTAAGCGCATTAGCATGTCTTTATTTTTGCAGTTTGGAAGCTGACTGCGCCGTCATTTTGGACATGGAAACGGGATGTTCAGACATAATGAATGATAGAAGTTTCCTAACCAACTTTCAACTAATTCCTCTGCATAAGCCCTTGGCACATCACACCTTGAGAGTCCAGCTTTCAAAGACAACGTGGAGATAAGAGCAAACTGGTGCCTCATAGATGGAAGTTCCGACGAATATTGGGAGCAGTCAGGACATCTTATCTATTTATTTATCTTTGAGAAACCAAAGAATGACCATCCAAACAGGGATGCCATCCGAAGTGATTTTATTAGAGAAGATAAGTACATACCAAAAGATGTAAAGGGTAATATAGTGATATTTTTCCTCCAGAAGGTGGTACAAAAAATTCAGGAAAGTTTCAGGCATCGACTTTGTTTGTAGGCCTATTGGCATCATCAATGCTCCCTCATCCAAGAGCATATATAACAAACATATAATCTATGACAAGTTATAAACCATATCCGCTGGCATAAAATGCACGGTTTCCTATGTTCCATAGTCTCCTTCCTTCCATTCGAAGACGCTTTTTGTCGGTAGCTGTTATCCAGATCAACATGAGTTAATTTAACAGGGTCATGAATTACTCCGACAATAATTAAGCACACATAAATCAAAATCACTATAGATATTCATTGATAATGCAAGAATCATGTAATTAATATGTGATATTATAAAAATAAAACAAGCAAGATCCACAATGAGCGGAAAATAAAACAACAGACCAAAACTCGAGGTGTAGCATATATGATAGAAAAAGAAACCCAACTTCGAGGAAAGTCAAATTACATTCTCTACATATTGTTGAAATATAAAATACGGAAGTGAATCAAAGCAAGAACAAGATAAATGAAGACTTTGATTTTACGTGGAACCCTACTCCGTGAGGAGCGGGATGAAACCACGGGAGAACCGCCTCAAAGGGCTGATTTTGCATTCATCTTTCTCAAATGTCACAATGGGTGTGGGGCTCTTTATATAGCCCCACTAATGTGACCAAAAGTCACCACTCCAAGATGTGGTACTAAACATAGCCCACCAAGATATAAAAACCTCAAAGGGAGTCTCGTCCTCGAGACTCGAGTTAAGGCTATTAGGTGTCTTGTTGGAATTTCCTATGTCCATAAAAACCTCAAAGGGTTTTAAACCCATAAAAACCTCAAAGGGAAAAGAAGCCATATATTTATCATGTATCTATTTACGAAAGCTTGTTTTGATTGTTACATTTAGAATAGTTGTGGATATCTTGCTCTCATGTCAGCTTCAGTCTCCCACGTCGCCTCTTCGACGCCGTGTCGATGCCACAACATCTTGACCAATGGAATCTTTTTGCTGCGAAACTTCTTCACAGCACGGTCTAGTATGTGTAATAGCTTCTCCTCGTATGTCAAATTAGGTTCCACGTCTAGATTCTCGTAACTGATGACGTGTCGAGGGTCATGCACATACTTCTTCAAATTGGATATATGGAATACGTCGTGGATAGCTGAAAGATGTGAAGGAAGGGCTACTCGGTAGGCCACTTTCCCCACTCGAGCAAGAATCTCGAACGGTCCAACGTGTCGTGGCGCCAACTTGCCACGAACACCGAATCTCTGCACTCCCTTCATGGGAGATATTCGCAAAAATACCCAATCTCCCACCTATAATTTATGGGGATACCATTAGTATAGGGTTAACAAATTTTGCAAAAGGAGCAAGAGAAAAGTATTGGATACCTGAAATTTCAAATCTCTTTTCCGACGGTCCGCATAGCTTTTCTGGCGGCTCTGTGCCGTCAGAAGCCTCCGTCTCACAAGATCAACAGCTCTCGCGGTCTTCTCCAGGAGATCTACAGAGTAAAGAGCATGATCACCTACCTCCCGCCAACTGAGAGGTGTGAGACATCTCCGCCCGTACAAGGCTTCGAATGGTGCCATGCCGATACTTGAATGATAGTTGTTGTTGTACATGAATTCTACTAATGGCAGATGGTCCTTCCAGGACCCTTTCTACTCTAAAGTGCATGCGCGAAGTAGATCCTCAAGCGTCTGAATGGTACGCTCACTTTGCCCGTCTGTCTGCGGATGATAAGCACAACTCATCTTCAGTTCTGTCTGTAGTGCTGACATGAACTGATGCCAATAATGAGATGTTAATCTCGAATCTCTGTCAGACACCACTTCTCGTGGTATATCGTGAAGTCTGATGATGTTTTGCACGTAGAGCTTGGCCAATCTGGATGGAGTGTAAGTCGTGTTGACATGTATGAAATGGGCTGACTTGGTCAACCTATCAACAACGACCCAAATGGAATCATGGCCACCCGGTGTCTTCGGTAATCCCGTGACAAAATCCATAGAAATGTTCTCCCATTTCCACTCGGGAATGGGGAGAGACTGCAGTAATCCTGGTGGTCTCCTGTGCTCGGCCTTGACCATCTGACAGGTCATGCATCTGCTAACATGTAGCGCCACATCGCGCTTCATCCCATCCCACCAGAAATGTCGATGCAGATCATGGTACATCTTTGTACTGTCTGGATGGATAGAAAACTGTGAACTGTGTGCCTCATCGAGAATGTCTCTGCGCAGTTGCTCGACATTGGGTACAACGACCCATCCTGCCTTTCATAAAATGGACTCTGCCACAACAAAGTCGTCAACCTCGTCCTTGACGGCGCGCATGTATCTATCTCGAATCCAAGGATCTGTCTTCTGTCCCTCTACAATACGATCCCAAAGACTGCTGTATCGTGGAGGCACAGCCGTAGATATGGATGCGCTCTCCTAAGGATGCCAATTTGTCAAAGCGGCAAGCGTATCCCCTATAAATAGCCAGTTCGCTGTACCATCAACACGCGCTCTCCTGCTGAGTGCATCAACCACCACGTTTCCCTTACCATGATGGTAAGAGATCGTGCAATCATAATCCTTTAGCAGCTCGAGCCATCTGTCCTGTCTCATGTTCAGCTCCTTCTGATCAAAGATGTACTTCAGATTCTTGTGATCTGTGAAAATCTCGAAGTTCACTCCATATAGATAGTGGCGCCAGATCTTCAATGCGAAAACAACTGCCGCCAATTCCAAGTCATGTGTAGGGTAGTTCCGCTCGTGCGGTCTCAACTACCGGTTCCGCTCGTGCGGTTTCAACTGCCGTGATGCGTAAGCAATCACCTGTCCTCTCTGCATCTATCTTTGCAGGATCAACTGCAATGCCTGCTCTAGAAATGACATGCCCGAGAAACGAGACCTGAGAAAACCAAAACTCACACTTGCTCAACTTGGCGTATAGCTTGTGCTCTCGCAATGTGTCCTAAACAATTCGTAGATCATTCGCATGATCCCATTCATTCCGTGAGTAGATGAGCACATCATCGATGAATACTACTACAAACTTGTCCAAGTATGGACGGAAGATACGGTTCATCATGTCCATGAAAGCTGCAGGTGCATTGGTGAGTCCAAACAGCATCACCACAAACTCGTAGTGTCCATAGCTAGTCCTAAAAGCAGTCTTCGGAATATCCGATTCTTGAATCCTCAGCTGATGGTAGCCTGAGCGAAGATCAATCTTCGAGGACACCGAAGATCCCTGGAGCTGATTGAACAAATCATCGATGCGCGGCAAAGGATAAAGGTTTTTCACTGTTCTCTTGTTCAACTGCCTGTAATCGACGCACAGTCTCATGGATCCATCCTTCTTAACAAAAAGGACCGGAGCACCCCAAGATGAAGTGCTCGGCCTCACGAATCCCAAATCAAGTAACTCTTGTAACTGCATCTTTAGCTCCCGCAACTCAGCTGGGGCCATACGGTAAGGAGCCATCGAGATCGGCTGGGTGTCTGGTAGTAATGTGATCTCGAACTCGATCTCTCTCTCAGGAGGTAGTCCTGGTAGCTCATCAGGAAAACATCTGGATATTCAGATACTACTCGGATATCCTGTATCATCGGCTCCTGATCAGACACCTCCCGAACAAATGCAAGGTAAGAATCGCAACCCTGATAAACAAGTCGCTGAGCTCGCAATACTGAAATGTACTCCATGGTGGAGTCATGTATAGTACCCTCAAAAGTAAACTCGGGTAAATCTGGGATTCTGAAGACAACCGTCTTCCTAAAGCAATCAACAAGTGCATGATGAGCGGATAACCAATCTATGCCTAGAATCAAGTCGAACTCATCAAGCTGTAGAAGTAGACAATCTGCGAGCATCTCGTGTCCGTCAATAAGTATGGACAATTGCCTGACTATCAGGGATATGACAATTAACTGGCCACCTGGCCCTCGAATGTGATACGGAGAAGAGAGAGAGTCTCTGCGACTCTACCTAAAGAAACTAGTAGTTTCAAAGGAAGAAAAGAATGCGTCACACTAGAATCAATTAGAACATGGAAAGGTTGACAAGAGTAATCAGTATATGTGCTAGTTGGTTAGTCATCTCCTGGTCTGGTCGGGATGACATGGATCTACATGAGAATCATTTATTAGTCATAAAATCAATGGTTCGCAGATAATATGATATATGTTTTTCTCTTCTTGGGATATAATATGAAAATTAATGAAATTGGTGACATCTGTGGTAATTGAATCTGAATGTCATATTTCTCTTCTCGGACTCACGACATGTCGGAAGACTGCCGCTATCCGAGAACTCAATGCGATCGGAATTGAAATACTGCAAATGTGCGTATCGGGGTACCACTGCTCTGATACCAAACTGTGAACCCCTCAGGATCCGGGTACCCGTTAATCACACATTTTGCATTACAACATTCATTTCTATCGCATTAAGTAACTGAAAGTACGGGGAAATTTTTCGCGAATGAAATAATTTCATGTGACATTCACAATCAACATTTATAACCACAAACACATAGAATAATGGTCACCAAAATCTTATTTCATTTCATTAACTTCCATATATTTTACATGTACAAAGTCTGACAGTACATACAGTATATCCCAAAATCTGACTGAAGAGAAAGAAACATATTACATTATAAATTGAATAAAAATTGGCACAAAATAAACCATACCGTTGGGTATAAAATTTATCTCCTGAACCCATGTATAGCTACTGAACTGCATGCTGTTTGCCTGCCAAACATGTTAGGAAAGAAGAGGAGTCAGCGGTTGCTGGTACCTCCCAAAACTTATAAAATAACAGGCATTTATTATTTTCAAAAGAAAGCAAGTAGAGAGGCATGAGCAACTCAAATTAAAATTTAATTCTACTTGTAATTGAAAAAGGTTTCCAAATTTCTAGCAAGCAACTCTTATGATTAGCTATTATCCCAACATTCCCCACATAAGCATATTTCTATCGTAAGTGATTGTATATTTTATTTTCATAGTACTCAGAGATCATATCTATGGATATTTGATGATGGGAAAGGTGAGATGAGAAGATATAAAGATTTATTAAAATCTTAAGTCTAGTGGATAGTCTGTGGTCTTGGTTCTTGTGAAACCTCACACTATGACTCTAAGACTTGGGGAATGTCTTAGGGTTGGGGGGCCTCCGTAGGCATGCGGTGTTGTATAATGCATCCTAACTAAGTTCCCAACACGTCCACTAACTCAAAGGGACTTTGAATCAGATTAGTATCTTTTCCAGTTACTCAATTTTAATTATAATCCCTTAAAACCTTAAGTGCAACAGTCTCAGATGTAACTCTAGATGGTATGGATATAGAGATGGATGATCTGGATGTAGAATCAATCCCTTCAAACCTTAGTGCAACAATCTCAAATGTAACTCTAAATGATATAGATATAGATATGGATGATCTGGATGTAGAATCGCCAAGTCTGTTGGCGAAAGAAAAACTCAAGCGGTGAAGAAGCCAACAAAAGGGCTCTTCCGTCTCGCCCCCTAATTGGAAGGACGGTCCAATAGAGGGATAGGTCTACTCCCAACTACGCCACTGAGACGGGTGAGAGGGACTTCCCGGAAAAGTCGCTCTAGAAAACAACCCGACCGGTAACGGGCAACCGAGCTCGCACGTAAAACTGAAAACCAAGGATCCCCCGCCTGGGTATCCTAAAACATGGTCAGCGGAATGGTCTAAAGTCGGGATCCCAACGAGGTGTAAAAACACTGTGAGCTCACGTTAAAAACCGAAGGGGGACTGGGATCCTAGATCCACGCACTTGGCGGCCGCTGCCCAAACTGGGCTTCCTTTCCTCCGCCCAGTTGAGGGTCACCGCGCCCTCGCACAGTCAAGTGTAAGGTTCATCCTGACCGGCTCTATTAATTATCATTACACACTGATATACAATCTTACATACATACTGTTCAGAATCAGATGATGAGCATGCTTTATCCTTGAAGGTGTATTCAAATCATTATGATAACTCCTAATCTGATTATGAGAGAACACTCAAACACTAAGCACTTTCACTTAACCAAAAGTTTATTGAAGTACTGCCACACAATTTCGGCAAAGTTAGTTTATTGGAAGTATGGCTTTATTAAGTAGAAATGTATATATAATCAATATAAAAGATCTCGGCTGACATTTTTCCCGTTTTAGTGGAAGAGGCGTTGGTGCTAACTTAATGGCTCTCTCTCTCGTGTGTTAACAAAATAATGAATTTTCATTATGGAGTGGATAAGACAAGGTATGCCTACTCAAAAGCTAGATTTTATTAAAGATATGTACAATTACAGCATACACATAAATTCCTGATCTATATACTCTGTATCAAAACTTAATGTGGTTGTCTTTAGTGTGATGGTAAATATCCAGACAGAGTAAGATAACATATATTCCAATTTTAATTGATAGGTGTGACTTGTATACAGGAAAACATATATCTTTTGTAAGTGTAGATCTTTGCCAACAATAATGTCGTAAATAGATGCGACAATCTAAGGGTCCTATAGATGCTGTAATTTAATTGTATTGTATGCTACTACCTCAACACCATCATATGTGCATCTGTATTTGTAAATAATTGGTTAAATAGTAGACGATCTTTCAAATGTTTCATAATATAACTCTTTAAAGGCATTCAGACCTATTTATTTAGGATGTATCTGTTCGAGCTTAAGAACATAATATGCTTAATATTATTTGCAAACAGGAAATTGTTATCGTTGACAAATCATGGCATCATCATAAACAATTAGCCTATTCTAGTATTTAACAACCTGGTGGTATCATGGAAACATGGGAGTAGTTTAATTGCATAAGTAATTATTTTGCTCAAAGAACTTAATTTCTTTTTACATTAAGCATCAGTTCTCCTGAAAGAACTGCATCAATTCTCATGAAAGAAATTTGATTCCTGTTAACTATATATTTAAACATTTGCACACTCGATTTTTATAGTTAACTGACTACTGTGATAATATCTTAATTAAATTCTACTAATTTTTTTCAAAACATTTGAAACTGATTTGAATTAGACACAAAACAACATCCTTGTTTAACTTTAAGGATCCGAATGTGTCAAAATGACTTGGTAGACAGCAAAGGAAATGGGTTACTTGAGCATGCATGTGTAAAACATTGGCATCAAATAAACTTTGATAAGATTATATGTAAGATCAATCTACTTCATACCATAGTATGACAATATTTCTCTACGATCTATATTTTAAGGATAGTAAGATCCACATGTAATCAACTCAAGATATGATTACTAAATAGGAGTGTCCAAATAAATGATGCTTTAACAAGGCAAACTCCTCACATCTAATTATACTCGTATATGGAAAACACAAGTATTTTCATACCATAAGCATGGAATCTGCTTAAAAAGAAATAATAAGAGTTTATACTCAAGAAGCTAATGGGATTTTTTTTAGAACTGATCTACGATCATATCTACAATGTAAAACAGTCAGATTTTTTTTTAACAGCAATAATAATAACCTTTTTGTTTAAATTTCTGAATTTATATTATAAGAAAATTGATCTGTAGCAAGAACCACAATAACAGTTGCACCTTAAGTAAAGAAAAACTTAATTTTTGCAATTCCATTTGATGGAGATATCCAAATCAAAAGAGTATATGTACAGGATGGCTGTACAAGAGGCTGGAGATGGTGCATGCAAGGCTTCAAGAATGAAAGAATGGAATTGAACTCATGTATGGCAGCAAGATGGAAGAGGGATTGTACCTTATATTAAATCCTAAGTTCTGAGATGCAAATTTGGGATCCCAACTGCAACATGCAAAGGCTGATTTCCAGGAAATGAACAGCAGTTGGTCCAGTAGTTCTTGAAGTATTTCAAGCAACAACCATGGATGTTGATCTACAAAAACTGTTGAGCAACAAATCCCAACAAGAAGAGGATTTAAGGAGAAGATTTAAGGGTTTTCGGGAAAGGCTGATGTCTTTGGAATGGCTAAATAGGGGAAGAGGCATCGGAATTTTATGCTAACCTGTTGCTTGAGCTGCAGCCGACGAGGGATTTGAACAGCTTCTTAATTGCAGAGAGAGCTGGGGGTTTGGCTTCCTTTGGATGGGAATTGGAGGGGTTTTGTGTTAAGTATATATAAGGAAAGGAACTCAAGGAGGTGTTGCCAAATGTAAGGTCTTTTTGGGCCAGATGGAGGGCTACCGAAGAGCAAATGGCAAGAGAAAGGGCAGTCATGCTCTGCCGTCCTGTACAGTCTGTACAGAGAGAATATTATTTATTTTTTATCTCAATTTATTTGAAATGATTAAAGTTGATTGTATTTACGCCTCGGGCCTCGGATTTTGATGCACAATATCTCGTTTTGATCGTCTCAAATTGACGGTCAAAATGAGTATAATATTGATATACTTCCGGTCGAGTTTTGAATACCCGAAATTTTCGGATACGGTTTTTGTTTAAGATTAAATTTTGTGATTTAAAAATATCAAACGACCTCCGATTGACGAACGGTCAATTCCGTTGGTCTTCTTTCGTCGAATCGGATCTCATGGCGGTCTCGGTTTGTTTTACGGTTTCCGCATTCGCGTCGCGGCTTTTCGCGGCATGCATTACAATGCGACCGATTTTGGGTCGATTTCGCCCGAATGACTTTTGATTCACGATCATTTGATCGTTTTAGGTTGTCTAATATTGACAATCAACTTTATTGGGCTAATCGGATCCTAATCGGGTCGAGTTCGGGTTTAACGGATCCCGGATGTTACACAAGACCATTTTTCAACACTCCCCCTCAAGCTAAGCATGCAATGCTAAGCTTGGATAAACAAAAAGAATGCACATACTCACATACAAAATACATGAAACAGCATACAATGTCAACACAACGCACGATGTCGATTGATGCCGAAGACGATGCTTCTCATGTCATGTTGGTGAGGAGGAACTAGAGACTTGAGTGTGAATAATGATCCGCAGAAATATCTGATCAGCAATTGAGTCTTCATCATAGAGTACTCCGGCCCGCAACATATCTTCACTGAAGACTGCTCCATCACTCCAAAGGGCCAACAAGAACGTCGTGGGAATATCCATACATACTGGAGTTCACAGCCATGAAAACATACCGTGGGAATATCCATACATAGTGGAGTTCACGGCCATGAAAACATGTCGTGGGAATATCCATACATAGTGGAGTTCACCGCTATGAAAACATCCATGGGAATATCCATACATAGTGGAGTTTACGACTGCTGGAGAATGAAGCCAACAATGAGTCTCCCAATGGAGAACTCCACAAAACATAGGTACTCAAATAGAGAACCTCAAGCAATGAGTCTCCCTCTGGAGAACTCCACAAAACATAGGTACTCAAATAGAGCACCTCAAGCAATGAGTCTCCCTCTGGAGAACTCCACAAAACATATGTACTCAAATAGAGCACCTCAAGCAATGAGTCTCCCTCTGGAGAACTCCACAAAACATAGGTACTCAAATAGAGCACCTCAAGCAATGAGTCTCCCTCCACAAAACATAGGTACTCAAATAGAGCACATCAAACAATGAGTCTCCCTCTGGAGAACTCCACAAAACATAGGTACTCAAATAGAGCACCTTAAACAATGATAGGGTTCAGAAACCTCTACCCACCACTTCAAACAATGGTAGGGAAGACTCCACTACCCAACCATGGTAGAGCATGGAATGCTCTACCCATCACTCCTCCTTTCTCCCAACCTTGTCGTAAACAACCAAGTTGGGAGAACAATGAAGGCTCAAGAAGAAATTCTCTTCCTTTTTTTGCAGTCCCAACACATTTTTTTAGGACTGTATTTTTTTTCACAAACATTCATCTCTTTTTCTTCAATCTCATTTTTTTCACATTTTTTTCACCACAACCTCACACAATCCCTCATTTTTTCACATTTTTTTCTTGCACGAACTCACCTTTTTCACACAAATCAAAATTTTGTCACTGGAGCTCCTCACATTCTCCTCTTGCTTTCCCCCTTTTTTAACCACGGCCCAACATGAGACAAACTCCCTCTTCTTCCTTTTTTTTAATGTGTGGCCCAAATCATCCAATCCGCTCCCCGTCTCTTTTTTTTTAAATCAGCATATGCCCCCAATTGGGCCCAAACATCCACATCTTCCCTTCTCCTTTTTTTTAAAATAAAGAACAGTGGCACACTTAAACGGGCCTTACATTTTTTTCCTCCTCCCATTTTTTAATAAAAGAAGAGATCTCGAGCATCTGTGTAGGGTTCCTGCGCGAACCCAACGAGCATCTCCATCGAGTTCGTCGCCGCCTCTTGCTTTAGATCTGGGGTTCGGAGCGGCACTGCCCCTTGATCATGATCACGCACAGGGATACTCCGTCCGCAGGGAGACGCCGCGTACAGGGATGCGCCGCAATGGGCAGGAGGCAGCACGCAGGGGCTGGAGGCGCGCTAGGGACCCGCCACGCACAGGGGTGTGGGCGGCGCGAGCAAGGACTGGAGGGGGCCACGCGCAGGGACCCGTCGAGCTAGGTCTGGGGCTGAGGCGCACAAGCGCAAGGGCTGGAGGCGCACCGTGCAAGGGTGCGCTGGGGTGTGAAGGCCGGACGCGCAGGTCAGGGGCCGCTCGCAAGGGCGAAGAGGCGCAGGGGCCGGAGGCGCAAGGGCTGGAGTCGCGATGCACGTCGATGGCAGTCTGCCACGACGGAATCACTGCAAATTGATGTCGTTGACGGAATCGTGCAGCTTGTCAATGGCCGGAATCACGGCAAGAATCATGTATGGGCTCATGCCCTCAAGAACGAGTATGTCGACATCGTCTTAAGAACATTTAGAATCTAAAATGCTCAATCTTTATGAAATCAGACAAATAAAAAAACACAGCTTGAACTTGATACAAAACAGAATCAAATATCGATCACGAACTCGGAATCGATTGGCTCTGATACCATGTTGAAATATAAAATACGGAAGTGAATCAAAGCAAGAACAAGATAAATGAAGACTTTGAATTTACGTGGAACCCTACTCCGTGAGGAGCGGGATGAAACCACGGGAGAACCGCCTCAAAGGGCTGATTTTGCATTCATCTTTCTCAAACGTTACAATGGGTGTGGGGCTCTTTATATAGCCCCACCAATGTGACCAAAAGTCACCACTCCAAGATGTGGTACTAAACATAGCCCACCAAGACCATTCTTCAACACATATAAAGGTGGAAACACGCTACAGTCTCTGTCCCAAATACATTAAAGAAGGAAAACCTACAAAAGTCAAGACTCGGGAAGAGTCCTGGCATGGAAAATTACATTCTCTACATATAAACACTCAGAGCCAAAAACAAGACCGTTTCTACTGGGAGGAGGAGCTCTTCGTTGGGACGATGCTTATTTACAGATAGGGGATCCCAAAAGGACTAGATGTTATGGACATTCGACCAAGGCAATCCAAACTCCTGCCACATTCCGAAAGTCTGTTCGCAATAGAAGAAAAGATGATCAATAGTCTTCATCTCAGACACATCTAAGAAGCGCACAGGAGGAATCCGACACATTGATCTCTGATCATGATACGACCTTTCCACATTAGCTACAAGAACACACCAATACGACTTGGGACCTTGAGATCCCATAAAAGCATGTAGTCATTGGCCAAGTGATCCATTAATGAGGCTGAAGGTTTGCCGATTGCTTTGTACGCTTGATTCACCAAGAAGTCGTCACCCCTCCAAGTCCAATGATCCATTCCTTTACCCGGACTAAGAAAAAAGCTTAAAGAGTCCAGTAACTGTAGCAGATCCTCAAGGTGTTGGTCGGAGAAATCTGCTAGAAAAGAGGGCATCCAAGATCCATTCTCCCAACAATCCACCACCCTGGCATCACGATCAATGGCCAAGGCAAAAAGATGTGGGAAGCTAGACACTAGCAGGCCAGAAGTAGTCCAGTCATCTGTCCAGAAAGCGAAAGGCCATCCATTACCAAGAACTTACCGAAAGAGCTCCATGAACTGTGGCATTAAGGATAGAATGCCTTTCCAAATGGTTGAAGATTGAGAAGGTGGGGGAGCCAGCATACTACTCGGGGAACGGATGCCATAGATCCAACGGATGAGTCTGCAATAAAAATCATCACTTTTGCCAGTAATGAACTCCGTTGATTGTAACTCCACATGCTGAACTGGATGCCTACTGAAGGAGGCTTACCATGGGCCCGTACCGGCATCATTATCTTGTTACTCTGGCAAAACCAGAAAATGGAATTAGCAGCCGCGTGCGCTGAGAACAACAGATGAAGTTCGTTTATCTACCTGGACCGTAATTCACCGCGAAGCACCCCACAGCCGGGGGTTCCTGGGACCGGAAGGGGAGCGTGGTCGAGGCTCGAGCTCGGTGTCCCGATCTTCGCATGCATCCCGTAAAAAGTTCACTTGAATCAACGGAGCGGGGAAGGCGAGAGGAGGGGGATACTGAGGGAGAGGGCATCTGGCGTTTCCGAGAACGCGTACGGATGCCGGAGGGCTACTGGTAGATAGGTGGAGGCGGCGGCGCTGTTCTTATCTGTTCCGGACTTCCGGCCCCGTGTCCGTCGCGCCTCACCTCAGCCTCAGCCCAGTTATGTCATCCGCGCCACCCATGCCACCGCCCGCGTGGCCCCGCTCCCCGTATCTGCGCCACCGCCGGCCCACCTGCTAGGGGTCGAACACCCTCTTGGAGAAGACAGAAGGATCACACGCGGGGAGAAGAGAGAAGGGGATCACACGTGGAAGACAGAACGCCCGACCGTCGTAGCCGTCGCCGAAGGCGTAACGGCGAGGAGGGGAGCAGCTGCAGACGCAGCTCGGCGAGGAGAGGCATCATCGGAAGCGACCACCTGCACGTGACATTTATTTATTCAATCTAAAAATATACTCACCCTGTTTCGTTGGAGAATAGGCCCTCGAATAAGGGGTCAATTCTCCTCCCGACAAGGTTTCCAGTGGTACGATTATTACTCATTATTCCATCTTATTTCACTCTTATTCATATCTTTATCCCACCTTACCTACCTTTATTTCACCTTATTCTCTTTATTCTTATCCTTCAGCCGAACGGAGAATAGACCCTTTATTCTCCTTATTCTCCATCCTTATTCCTGCTTATTCTCCTACCGAACGGGCCCTCAAGTTTGTGGGACCGACATAAGTCCATAATTTCGAAGTAAAATAGCAATAACAAATAAAATAGTCAATGTTTTGTGAAAGTTAAGTTTACTTGTGGAAATTTTTCTCTCACTCCTTTTGATAAACTGATATGATACCCAATTTAAGTGTCTGAAACGAAGCAGTATTTCCGAGGAAGATAAAATGTTACAGTTTCTAAACATCAAGTTCTGCACAAAACAAACAAAAAGGAGTACCACATGCGAGGAAGAAAAGAGATGTGTGAAAACCAGACCTGGCCAACGGGCATGGATCGAGTTTGGGCTAGAGATTTGAGGCATGAGCAGGTTAGATATGTCTCGTAAAAAATAAAAAATATATAAATATAAGATAAATAATACATGTATTAATATGATATACTTCAAAGTTTTCAGATGTGATACTAGTTTTAAATAAAATGTATTAGTTTACATGTCAAATAACATGTAAACTACTTATGTTAGTTATATAAAGTATAAACGGTAGTAATAAAATCATTTATACTTATTAAATATCATTAAAAAATTCAATGGAAAAAGAACAAAATAGGTCATGGGTCGCCCCATGGCGGGCTTTGGACAGAGGTTTTTGAACCTCAGCCCGACCCGCATTTTAGCTAGGTATAGTGAAAACATACATACGCATTTGCTAGGTACTTGAACCGACGATGTAGCCAAATCAAGTACTTGAACCAACGTTGTAGCCAAATCTCATCATCAAACCTACATTAAATGCATGCGTCTCATCATCAAATCAAGTACTTGAACTCTTCGTGCCACCTGCAAGGTGACGAGGATGATAACCATTCCTTTTTTTCATTACATTCCTAATCTTACGTCACCTGCCACCCACCCCCACCCTTTCTATTTTGGTTGGTGGGGTAAGTGGGATGGATTGACTCGCCTTTGAGAGTGATAGTAAAATGGATAACATGATTTGAATAGTAGGAGCATGTTCGGTTGTCAGATTACCTCGAGATAACCTAGCATATCCCCAGCCCAACTCATGCATTTTTGGGTTGGATATAATTATACGGAGCCCGTGATTTTTTTTCTTATATTTTTTTAACCACGTTCAAATAAAAAATTAACATCAAAAATATATTACAATCATATGAAAATTTAATATAATACATAATAATGTGACATCACATCATATTTATCATTCCAACCCTCTCCAACCCTCTCTAAAGTCCAAACAGTTACTATTCACCGAGGGTCCATTTGGTTTATGGATTAGAATGTGGTGGGTTAGGCCATTCAGTGTTTGGTTGGTGGGTTGGCACGGGTTGGGGAGCTCTTTGCATTGGGTAGGGGCTCTTCAGTCGAGGGATGAAAATGCCTGACACGACTTGATGAGACAACTTTGAAGGATACGGTAAGATCCTTAAGCGCATCACGGAAGTGTGAGAATCGCATCGAATGCGATCGGGAGCGACCAGTCTTACTAGTTGCTCCGGACAACGGAATTTATAGTTGTTTTCAAATGATGAAACCACATTATCCAAGAACACTTCTCGGATCATTTCCAAAACCATGAACAAGTGCTAGGGTTGCCTCTTGAAGCGTGGTTGCGATCGAGTCTCTAAACGAAGAGACCTCCTATCTCAAGTCTGATCCGATGGAAGAGACGCTTGCGAGCGCGTTGATGAGATGCGTGATCCTCGCAATCCATGTTGATGATCTAAGCGGCGAATCTCCTAATCTCGTCACACGAGATCCGACATTTTCTTCACGAGCGAAGCGCACCGAAGAAGACGGAGATCCATAAGCAAGCAATCCGGCAGCATAACGACGATACTGCAATGATGGTGACTCTCTCGAGGGGTCAATGGTAGATGGCCACAATGAGAGAGAGAGGCTTGACATGTAGAGAATGAGAAAGAGAGAGAGAATAATTGTTGATGATGTAACTTGAAGAGCAAGGGATGCCTCTTCTTATATAATATTTTGGGATCCATGGATCTCAGTCCATGTGCACACAAATCTAATGGATGAGATTGATTTGTGTTTCTTTTAATGGCCATGATCTTGTTGTGAAAACACAACAATAATTAATTTAAATTAAATTAATATCTATTGATAAATCAATATAATTACTTTCAAATCAAATTAATTAATTAACCTTGGAGATGATGAGGAGATAGACCTCATCCCCTAAAAAAGGAGGGGGGCGACCACACTTATTCTTTGGAGATTGATGGTCATCCACCCTCTTGAGGTGGACTTTGATCTATCTCTTCAATATCTCATGATAACTCATCATCTCATGATATCTCCAAGATTTACAACAACATCTATGTAAATTATCTCACAAAAATAATTCATAATTATCTTGTGAACATTGCAATCATACCATTGGAAAAAAATGAAACATTCACAACCAAAAATAAAATGTAAATTATAGTTTCGATTAATCATCCAATGTGAATCCAATTCACATCAATAATTAATTAACAAATATAAATTACAATAAGCTCTCTCTGATATATTATAAATCACATTTATAATATATTTGATTAATATAAATAGTGCTATTCACATTATTCATATCCATAATAAGTAAATCACATCTAATCATCTTGGATCTCTATTCTCATAGCCTCAAATAATATGAATCACATTCACATTATTCACATCTTTGATAACTAAATCACATTTAATTATCTCATATAACTCTCCTTATAATATGAGTCAAATTCATATTATTCATGATAATCAAGTCAGATTTAATTATCGATTTTCTCAATGATTGGATATATTTATCAACGATGAAATTATCCATGAACTCTTTCAAGGATAATGCGCATTCTCCGCGAATACTTGGAAATAAGGACAGAGCGATTGTATTGTTCCATGTATAGTGATTTGGATATTGAGATCACAACTCAAATCTAGATCTTGCGGACCTCTCATAGATGCTCGATTAAATCAAGATCGCAAATCTAATCTTGTCATTGTCATTGCATCTGAATCACATTCAGATCACCGTCCAACATTTAGAACAAGATCAGATTATTCTCTACTGAGAGGAGTCACTAAAATCCAGACCTGTTTCATCACTCCCTAGGAATGGAAGTGTCATGGTTATACAATCGTTTATGATCGCATCACCCTAAGGTATTCCTAATACCTGTACATCCTTCATACAGGAAGACCAAGAACAAACCCGAACTTTTAGATCTATTTTACACTGTCTACTTCAGGATTTTATCATTAAGTTTCTCATTTGACTATTGGGAATCTGTATGGATCATATACTTTCCAAAAGCATATATCATACCTAGGTCTTGATTATATACTTTTCAGAAGTATATATCAAACCTACAAATTCAGTCAAGCTTCAAAAGCGAGACGACCGTGCACGAAATTTCATTCTTCCCAATATCTCATGAGTGAGCGCATATCTTCTGGTTCAGTAAATGAGCTTGTATAATTCCTTTGAGAGATTGTATTACTCATATGCCCTTATATTCACACCAGTGCACCTGTATATAGACTTGGTTAGATCATCAACCTATTGGTCTGTCAAATGTATATAGTCAGACATATTGTAACGCATCTGTCTCCGGTCAGAGGATGCGTGCCTATATCGTGATAGTATACGATGTAGGTCTTTCGTTATCTCAACCTCATTAAGTCAACTCTTTGACCTAACTAATCTCTCACCTCTGAATCTCTATTCCTATGCAAAGGACCTACATCAAGAGGTCGATCAGATATCAGCCTTTAGAGAAGGACTGCCATCTCCTTCTCAGGTTGGAGATCCTCCCTTAATAATCACTTGACGATGCTTGATGAGTCCTCAATCTAACTCTTTAGATGTTCATCCAATCACCAGCCTCTATGATTCAACAATTGAATCAATGGTTGTATGATCATTAAGATGGCTATGGTAGATAACCCTAATTGTACTAAGGGACCTATTATGCAAATTATTCACTCTTCATTTTAGATCAGAGAATGATATTTGCAATAACATTTATTGCATAATGGCTCATCGTGGGCTCGCTAATAATCTTCCACTAGCCCAACTCATGTGACAATCATATGCTAATTAGAAAAAAATAGCTAGGAAAGCTGATCAGTCACTATATTCCCGAGAGACTATGCCAAGTTCTTTTACGACACTTGCATATCCCCCGATAACAGTGCTCGCATCCAATGCGAATGTTGCATCTCATGCAACCAATACTCAATTTTGTTAGTTATAGTGTCCTTGACACTACAACTCAATACTTATTATAATAAATATTTTCATAATCCTTATCATAATAATCTTATTCATAGTGATCTCTATCTCCTATGGTATCTACAGTTAAGACCTTTTAGATCATTATCTATAAAGTCTTAAGTTTTTGAAGATAAGACATAGAGATCATTGTCTCTAAAGTATTGTCATCTTGAAGATATTATTATTACCGCAATCAGGTGTTTTATCTCTATAGTAGAGTTAGTAATAGTTTACTACTCCCACTACATGGTAGACATTTGGCTTTTGTACATATTTAGCATATACTCAGCTTCTCATAATTGATGCACAAGGGCAAGAAATTTTAGCTTTCACTTCCTCAACTCCTTGAGGTGTTATCCCTTCAGATAGGTTGATGCCATATCTTAAGGGATGGAAGCCTTTCTTGGAATTTTTCAGAAAATGGAACATGTCCAAGGTGTACTACTAATGTAACGGTCCCAATACCAACTTCTCTTTTCTTCTGAACACCTTCACAACTAAGATACAAGAGGTATCCATGAGATCATATCTCAACATATGGAATAACCAGATTATACAACACTTATTATCATCTTTATATCATTCTAAATGATTAGATTATCATCTACATTTAGCATGATGAATACAATGGCACTCCCACTAAGCTTCACATAGTTCATCAAGATTCTATCTGAAATCATAACATTTATAATTTCGTCATATCTTATGTTCCAAATACAAGAAGTTCTTTTGATTCTATAGATGGATTTTCTTAAGCTTACACTTCATGCTTTCCTTAACCATAAAGCCCTGGGGCTACTTCATGTGAATATCCTCGGAGAGGTATTCATAGAGGAATGCAATCTTGACTTCCATCATGAAGATGTCAAAGTCAAGTTGTGTAGCTATAATTAGCAATATTCTGATGGATTTAAGCAAGGTCACTGAAGAACAAGTCTTATTGCAAGCAATGTATTCTCTTCGGTCTAGCTCATGGCTACGAGTTGTGATTTAAATGTCTCCACCTTCTCATCAGGTTCACTTTTTCTCTTGGAAATCCATTTACACCTTAACGGGTCTTACCCATTGATGAATCCCCATTCATCACTCTTTATTCTTATATTTTAGCTAAATATCTTGGCAAAATATCATGTAGATAGTTGTAAATACAATAAGTTATCAATAAGCATGCATTTGTTAATAATTAATAATTAGCGTGTATTTGTGCAAAAATAAAAGAATAGAGAACAAAAGAAAAAGAAGGAAATATTTAGAATAAATATTGAGTGACCTGAACCCAAGAGAGGGTCCAAAATGGACCTGATCGCCAAATAAAATAAGTAGAGAGAGAAATGGCCACTCTACTCTGTACATACTCCCTCTCATGTGTGTGTGTATATTATTTTTATAAAAATAAAAATAAAAATAAAAAGATGTTTATATTCTCTTGCATATATTTTTAAAAATAAAACAAAAAATAGAGAAATAAAATAAAAACATAAAATAAATTCTCTCTCTCACCTTGTACATAACACATGTAAACATGTATATTATACCTATTTATTTTACATTTGTACATAAATAATAAAAATAAAATAAAAATTATTTTATACTCCAAATTTTATGTTGTAATTAAATAAAATATAAAATTGAGGTATTTATGCAAAAATAAGAAAATAAAATAATTAAATAAAATACATATGTATTTTATATGTGTAGATAATATAATATATTGTATACACTATCATTTATTTTTCATAAAAATAAATAAAAATCATAGAAAAATAGTTTTGAAAATAATAAATAATTTTTATTTTATAGACTTTTTAAAATAAGATCGTCTGCTATTTTTAATTTGATTTCCAATAATTTTCGGGTATCTCTTTTTTATTGGTCCAAGGGACTGTTGACCCCGGTCAACTGCCCCCCCGAACCATTATTCGCCCGGATCCGATTTTTCGCCTGACATTCTCAAAAATTTCTCGAACTGATCAGTTCCCCATTCCACTCGAGTAGCTGCTCCGATTATCGAGGGACGATCTGTGACCCACGCCCGAGGAATCCCCTAGGGATCTGTCCCTCGAATCGCTCGCCCAAGCTCCACACTTCTCGGACCCTGCTGAGTATAAGTTCTCCTTGAGCCGCATTTTCTTGATTATCTTTGGCACCCCTCTCGTCTCTGAGGATCTCCACCTCCATCCACAAGTGACAGCATGCGTTCGAGGTCGTTGTAGAGAGGATTCGAGACGGAGCCTTAGGTCCGGCGAGGTCATCGCCGTGCTCCGCCGTGAGGTGAGCCCTAGCCTCTGGACACGTCAATCCATTTTGGCGACGACCCTCGGAGGTCCCCGACCTTCACCATAGACGACTTCATCCACTAGGTAACTCCGATTCTTCCTCGTTTGTGTTTAATTCAAGATCTTGGAGGTCGGTCAAATTGTGTTCATCGGCTCGATTTCACGGTGATCGAATCATCTTTTAGCCATCCCAACGATCTTAGCATATCCATCAGACCTCTCTCCATCTTCTACACTCGTTCGCTCCCCTCATTCACCCAGGAACGAGACACCCGGTCCTCCTCAGCCACCGCTTCGTCGGAGGACTACGCCTCACCTCATCCTTCACCCATCGCGCGCACTAACAGGTCGAGGCACTTTGCCCTCGACCCAGCAATCTTTCTGTGCAGGTCTAGAGCCCAAAGGGGCCTCATCTGGAGGTCCGAGCGTCGAAGCACAGTTGCTCCAGGTCCTCAGTGCCGTCGAGCCACTCAGGCGTTCCCGGCCTCATCGAAGCATAGCAGTAGCTGCGGACAGGCACCAGCACCATTTCCCCTATCCGAACAGCCCCGGAGAACATCCCTGTATCTTGTACCGATCGAGCGAAGCTCGCTGGCGGTGAGTTCTTCGCCGTTCTTCCAAGAGGTGTCTCCGCCGTTGGATCGAGACCCCCTCCAGTTCTGATCGTGTACATCCATCATCCGAGGCGTCTCGTCTACCCGATCCATCTAAGGATCAAATCCCACCCGTCCATCGTCGAAGGGGTATCCGAAGAGCTGAGCCGTCCGATCATAAGTGAAGACCCCTCGACCGTTGGATCATCAATAAGAAGGGTATTTGCACGTAGGCCCTTTCTTATTTCGCATTTACTAGTTAGTCCTGTAAATATTTTTATCCGTTGTGTTTATTTCAGATATTTTGCACCAAGGACCCAATGCTTTTGGTATTTGCATTCTAGTCCTTACATCTGTGTAGCATGTGGGCCCCTCACGTGACTTTGGGATATTTGCATGTACTGCCCTGGACTTATTTGATGTTATGCTTTGATGATTTAGTTTTAATATTTGCAATTATACCACTGTGCGTACTTATTTTGGACATGTGCTAGAATTCGTGTGAAAATTACAGAAAGGACCTCGCATTTTTTATGTGTTTTATTGTTTAGGTCCTGAAACATGTTTTCTTTGCAGTTAGGTCCATGTGTGCTGTGTGCTTGACTTTTATTTTAATAAATAGCAAATTTCGTCCAAAATTCGTGAAATTTTGACACATGGCTCCTGCCATGGTGTAGAAATTTACTGAATTTTTGATTGCATTTTGTTTCCATTTAGTATTTTTAAAAATTTAAAAACATTAAAAATTGCTACTGTTTGTCTTTTAAAATCCACTAAAAATATTAAAACCCTTGAATATTCCAAAAATATTCCTGATTGTTTGCTTTGAGTTGTTTTTGCTTCAATCCAATTTTGGTTGTATTTGTATATATAAAAATCATAAAATTTGAAAACACTAAAAACCTTATAAAAATCATTAAAAATTCATAAAAAATCATAAAAATGTGTTCTCTTCTTCTATAGTTAGCTTTTATTTATAGTTTATCACAAAATTACTGCTCGAATTTTATAGGTATTTTAAGTATTTTTAACTTGCCTTTTGATTCGAGCTGTACACTGTTTAGCCTTTTTAGCCTTGTTTCATTTTTAGAAAATTAACAAAAATCAGAAAAATTCAAGAAAATTAACATCTGAATATTTCAAAAGCGCAAAAATATTTTTATTTGAATTTTCTGAGCATTTGTGAGACTTCCCGATTCTCCCCGCACCTTTCATTCTTCCATCCTGCTTAGTGGAATATCTAACCGAGCTTTATCAGAAAGAAAGCTGACTCTACTTTGAATAATTGTTTGTTTGTGAGCTTTTGAGTGCTTTTATACTTTTCTGTAATATTAAAAATTACAAAAAAAATTGAAAAACTTAAGATCCACCAAAATTATTTATTTTCTAGATTCCCGACTACTTCGTAGCCTTCGCATACAGTGCTACTTCTGTTCGACCCTGGTAGCTATACCAGGTAAAATAAATTAGTGAGACCACTACATTTGCTTGATTGTTTGAATTATCTCTTCTTTTTCTTGTTGAGTCCGATCTGAGTGGTTGAGGTTGCAACGACCTTTGATACCATTCTTACCTTAGTCACTCGATTATTCACGCTCATCACCCATATAGGTGGATCCTCGAGGGTCCATATACAACACTTGCATATGAAGTCTACTTTAAACTTTACTGCTAACATCCATTTTTTCATGTCATGATCCTTAGAAGCTTCATCACATGAAGTCCAATCATTTTCAGACGTAACTGACACATGGAATCCATCCTCAAACTCATTTGAAGATGTATTAGTATTTCATCTGTAATTATCCCTTTTAGTTTTCGATTTTAGGAGCCTCATTATCTTCTCATGATTTAGTGAGTTCCTTCACTTCATTTTCATCTTGATTCTCAAGAGTCTCATACTATAAGAATCACATTCTTGAATATGAGATCTTTTAAGAATCTCAAGGTCATAAAGTAGGTATCTAGTACCAGCCTTTATTTTCCGAATGAAGTAGCACTCTCTAGTACTAGATTCCAGCTTACTTGCATGGAACATCATTAAGGATATATATATATTGTAGTCTCTACTACGCATATACCTTGGAAACTAAGAGGTAATTATGCTAATATTCATCGTTGATCAAATCATGTCACACATCGTCCAATTGTATCTCCCTACAACTCCATTGAGTTTAAATGCATTAGGAGGAGTGAGATAGGCATGATATTCCTTTCCCCATATGATATTCTTTGAATTCATCTAATAGGTATAGGCTACCTAGGTTAGATCAAATTCATTTCATCTTCCTTCAAACTTTGGTTCTAAACCAAAATTGTAAATCTTTGAACATTTCAAAGGTTCTAAGGTGAAGGGAAGAAATATCATATCACAAATAATCATCGAGTGATATCACATATCATCAATGTTTATCATGATATAAATGATCCACATACATCAATATGTATGAGATCTTGGATACATTGACATCTTACACCATTCCCAGAGAAGGGTGTATTGGACATTTTTTACTTTGAATACAATATTCACAAGTATGTAAGATTTGAAATTTTAGACATTCTAAAGCTTCATCTCTTACTAGTCTATTGATCTCATCAACAGACATATGTCCAAGGCTTGATGTCAGATCATTGTGAAGTGATCTTCATCCTCCTATTGATCTTTTAAGGTTTTAAATTTCACTATTAGAAATTTTAATGAACCATTCATTAATATTCTAATTTCGCAGAGTCCTCCATATGTCAGGCTATCATCTGAAATATATCCATCATAACTCTTTATGATATGTCTATCTCAGAATTCATGTTTATTTCCAACATTTAGAAATAAACAATGAGTGTATTTTAATATCTAGGTCATAGAGATATTTTTTAAGACTGAGGGTTCTCCCACTGAAAATATGAAGTCTATCTATCCAATAGAGATTGTTGCAACAATTGCATCAATATTCATGGACGACTATTAAACCTTGAGATCAAATTTCTAATCTTCTAATACATATGCAACCAATTGCAAGTGTTATTAGAAGAATGAGATGCAATTATTAGACTTTTAATCGTATCCAATAAGTAAGTCAATTTCAATTATGACATGTAGATATAGATTATTTCGATGCACTATTTGTGTCCTTCTCTAAGTATCCAATATAATCTGGATAGTTACACTATCAGTACATCGACTTATTGCAGTATTGGCATTCATCCAACTATTTAGATGTCATGGAAGTTACAGAAGTACAATTAACTCCTTGACATTCCTTCTCACATGGGTCAGAACCATGCTTCCACTGCGCTCTCTTCATCGATAAACAACCATTGCTTAAGATAAATGATCTCTTATGTTGAACTTAAAATAAGTCAATGTAAGAGTATTTCAACAATTATACATGCTTCATTCAATTCATACAATATGAATATTACGAAACTTCGTGAACGACTTGATTACATATACTAGAATGATAGCACTCATCATATCTACATACATCTTAACTCTTAAAGAACTTTGGTCCAGGTAGGTACTCAAATATTTTGAATACATCATCTCTTATAGAGCCACCATTATGCATGATGCAGTGAAGCATGTTATTCATGATTAAATGTCGAGCACATATATATGACAAACCATCTTCTTAGATTTTATAAGGATTATTTGACAATTACGATTATCATCGACATGTCGCTACCAAAGTACATTCGATTAGAGATCAAGACTATAAAGACATACAAACCTTAGGTTGTAGTCCTTTTGTCTATTTAACTGTCATTCCTTATTGTTATGAGGAAACTTGCACATTGCAACCACATACATTATGTGTCCAACTGCAAGTAGAATATTTTGATCATGGATCCAATCCATGATATTTTACTGGTTATTATTTATTATAATATTATTTAGTGGGTTTAATGAAGGATTCCCTTAACCACTTTCAATATAAGAGATATACTTACTATTATATCTCAAGCAAGATCTGAAATCTCCTTCCTCATCTTTGTCACATCCCAATAATATGAGAAACTGGAACTCATATAAAAAGAAGCGGGAACACATTCCGCCTTGCAAGTCCAACTTGCATTTCTAATTCAGTCTTTAACACCTGTGCCCACCACCCCTAAGGTGGTGTTGACCCATCGTTGATTGAACCAACCGTCAATAGGTATTTGAACTCGCTATGATCAATCCAATAACCTCAATAATATGAGGAACCAATATTGGGGTCACTACGCATATGACGTTACTCTTTCGAGAAGCAAAGAGCCCTGATCCAAATGCGCTTGTAGGCGGGATCTGTCACTTCAAACAGGCGTCTCCTACATACAATCCTTAGTGATGGAACCTTTCGCATTGACGGGAGACCAGGGATGTCACTTATGTGATCCTTCATATCGCGTTCAAATTTTAGTTAATCATTATGAATCATATTCATTATGATTAATTCTTCCAAGGAAAACACAACTCTATTCATAATAGAGTGTTTTGATTTTCATTGGATTCCAATTAATCTAATCACACTAAATCAATAATCCAATTAATATCCAACAAACATTCTTCATTGTTACTTGAAATATGGTAGTATCTCAAAGTATGTATTATTTTAAATTTTAATAATTGGAAAATTTTATTATGATTTCTCAAGTATTATACCAACCATACCTGCTGTCAAGGCCAGTATCGATGGGAGTGTAACAGACCGCATGTAGTGCAACTTACTACCCCAACGCTCCCCGACTAGATACCATATCCGCCTTGGGAAAGGATAACGCAAAATCGATCATTCTGTACTTGAGATGATAATCAGTTTTTCAACCGAAGTTATACCATATAGTTCAAAACTATTTTGATTATAAAGAAATTTGCTAAACAAATTCCCAAACCTATTCAAGCAACATTGTTTGTTGGAAAGTGTATGATGTAACCAATTTATGATCTAGATCATATCTAATCAATTATTTGTTAAGGCAATGTCATTTAAGGAAATAATTATCATCAAATATTTCTTAAATATTTATCATAATTATTTTAGGAAATTAACCATTAATTTCACTATTTTCTTAAATGACAATCACAAGGTTCTTGATTAGGAATGTAATTTCCAGCAATGACCCTCGCTTATTAAAATTAACATATCTCAATCAATGTAAATACAAATGAAGAAAAATAAGTTTTCAAAGATTGCTAATTTGATTTATAATAGAATACAGGTGATTAGCATGCATTTTCGGGCATTTCAAAACAATAATTAACTCTTTAATCTTGCCATCCCTAAAACAGTGGATGTATGTTCACAAAAAAGATCATAACTTGAGTTGATTCCAAATCACGCAAACTCAAATATCTAGATTTCCTTATTTAATAAGGAACATTATCCAAGTTATAATTCATGTTTAAACTTTTTAAACAGGGCCGAAAATAATCACAAAACAGGGTTGCGAGAATGAAATGCAATGAAACTTTCACAAGTCCCAATGAACCCAAGTCTTCTTAGGTTTATGGATCGTATCCAAAACTTCCAACCTGGGTCTGATACCACTTGAAGGATATGGTAAGATCCTTAAGCACTTCACGAAAGAGTGAGAATCCCAAAGAATGTGATCGGGAGCGACTAGTCATACTAGTCGCTCCGGGCAATGGAATTTAAATTTTTTTCCAACGATGAAACCACGTGATCCAAGAACACTTCTTGGATTGTTTCATCTAAACCACAAACAAGTGTTAGGGTTACCTCTTGAAGCGTGGTTGCGATCGAAGAGATGTTTGCAAGTGTGTTGATGAGATGTGTGCTCCTTGCAATCCAAGTTGATGATCCGAGCAGTAAATCTCCTGATCTCGTCACACGAGATCCGATACCTTCTTCACGAGCGAAGCACACCGAAGAAGACGAATATCCATGAGCAAATAATCCGACAGTATAACGATGATACTGTAGCGATGGCGACTCTCTCAAGGGCTCTATGGTGGACGCCCACGATGAGAGAAATAGGGGCTTGGCGTGTAGAGAATGAGAGAGAGAGAGAGAGCAATTGTCGATGATGTAACTTGAAGAACAAAGGGTGCCTCTTCTTATATAGTATTTTGGGATCCATGGATCTCAATCCATGTGCACACAAATCCAATGGATGAGATTGTTTTGTGTTTCTATCAATGGCCATGATCTTGTTGTGAAAACACATCAATATAAATTTAATTTAAATTAATATATATCGATAAATAAATATAATTAATTTCAAATCAAATTAATTAATTACCTTGGAGATAATGAGGAGATAGACGTCATCCTTTATAAAGGGGCGACGGCTACACTTCTCCTTTGGACATTGGTGGTCGTCCACCTCTTGAGGCGGACTTTGGTCTATCTCTTCAATACCTCACGAGATCTCATTATCGCATGATATCTCCAAGTTTTACAACAATATTTGTTGTAAATTATCTCACAAAAATAAATCACGATTATCTTGTGAACATTGCAATCAAGCCATTGGAAAAATGTGAATTACATGCCATCCCAAAATAAATTTAAATTATATTTTCAATTAATCAACCAATGTGAATCCAATTCACATCAATAATTAATTAACAAATATAAATTACAATAAGTTCTCTCTAACATATTATAAATCACATTTATAATATATATCGATTAATATGGATAGTGTTATCCACATTATCCATATCCATGATAATTAAATCACATTTTATCATTTTGGATCTCTATTCTCATGTGCTCAAATAATACGAATCACATTCACATTATTCACATCTTTGATAACTAAATCATATTTAATTATCTCATATAACTCTCCTTATAATATGAATCAAATTCATATTATTCATGATAATCAAGTCAGATTTAATTATCAGTTTTCTCAACGCTCGGATATATTTATCAATGATGAAATTATCCATGAACTCTTTCAAGGATAATGTGCATTCTCCGCGAATATTTGGAGATAAGGACATAGCGATTGTATTGTTCCATGTATAATGACTTGGATATTGAGATCACAACTCAAATCCAGATCTTGCGGACCTCTCATAGATGCTCGATTAAATCAAGATCGCAAATCTAATCTTGTCATTGCATCTGAATCACATTCAGATCACTGTCCAATATTTGGATCAAGATCAGATTACTTTTCTACTGAGAGGAGTTACTAAAATCCATACTCGATTCATCACCCCCTAGAAATGGAAGTGTCATGGTTATACAATCGTTTACGAACACATCATCCTCATGTATTCCTTATACATGTACATCCTGCATACCGGAAGACCAAGAACAAACCCAAGGTTTTAGATCTGTTTTACACTAATCAGGGTTTTATCATTAAGTTTCTCATTTGACTATCGGAAATCGGTATCGATCATATACTTTCCAAAAGCATATATTATACCTAGGTCTTGATCATATACTTTTCAAAAGTATATATCAAACCTATAAATTTAGTCAAGCTTCCAAAGCGAGACGACTGTGCACAGAATTTGATTCTTCCCAATATATCATGAGTGAGCTCATGTCTTCTGGTTTGGTAAATGAACCTGTATAATTCCTTTGAGAGATCGTATTACTCATATGCCCTCGTATTCACACTAGCACGTCGGTGTATAGACCTTGGTTAGGTCATCAGCTATTGGTCTGCCAAATGTACATACTCAGACATATAGTAACACATCTGTTTCTGGTTAGAGGATGTGTGCCTATATCGTTACAACATACGACATAGGTCTTTGGTTATCTCAATCTTGTTTAAGTCGACGCTTTGACCTAACTAATCTAACACATCTGAATCTCTATTCCTATACAGAGGACTGTTGGAAATGCGAGCCCACGGCGAGCCATTATGCAATAAATGTTATTGCAAATATCATTCCCTGATCTGAAATGAAGAATGAATAATTTGTATAATAGGTCCCTTAGTACAATTAGGGTTATGTACCATGGCCATCTTGATGATCATACAGCTGTTGATTCAACTATTGAATCATAGAGGCTGGTGCTTGGATGAATATCTAAAGAGTTAGATTGAGGACTCATCAAGCACCGTCAAATGATTATTAAGAGATGATCTCCAGCCTGAGTAGGAGATGGCAATCCTATCTCTGAAAGCTGATATCTGACCGACCTCTTGATGCAGGTCCTCTGCATAGGAATAGAGATTCGAAGGTGTCAGATTAGTTAGGTCAAAGAGTTGACTTAACGAGATCGAGATAACCAAAGTCCTATATCATATGCTGTCATGATATAGGCACGCATCCTCTGACCGGAGACAGATGTGTTGCTATATGTCTAAGTATGTACATTTGGCAGACCAATAGGTTGATGACCTAATTAAGGTCTATACACCGGCGCGCTGGTGTGCATATAAGGGCATATGAGTAATACGATCTCTCAAAGGGATCATACAGGTTCAGTTACTGAACCGGAAGACATGAGCTCACTCATGAGATATTGGGAAGAATCAAATTCCATGCGCATGGTCGTCTCGCTTTGGAAGCTTGACTGAATTTGTAGGTTTGATATATACTTTTAGTATATGATCAAGACCTAGGTATGATGTACACTTTTGGAAAGTGTATGATCGATACCAACTCCCAATGATCGAATGAGAAACTTACTGATAAAACCATGAAGTAGACAGTATAAAGTTGATCCGATACTTCGGGTTTAGTCTGAGTCTTCCAGTATGCAGGATGTACAGGTATTGGGAATACCTGAGGGTGATTTGATCATAAACGGTTGTATAACCATGACGCTTCCATTCCTAGGGAGTGATGAAACGGGTCTGGATTTTAGTGACTCCTCTCAGTAGAGAAGTGATCTGATCTTGGTCCAAGTATTGGACATTGATCTGAATGTGATTCAGATACAATGAGAAGATTAGATTTACGGTCTTAATTTAATCAAGCATCTATGGGAGGCCCGCGATCTGGATTTGAGATATGATCTCAATATCCATGTCACTATACGTGGAACAATACAATCGCCCTGTCCTTATCTCCAAGTATCTGCGGAGAGATTGCATTATTCTTGAAGGGTTCAAGAATAATTCCATAAGATCTAAGCAATGAAGAAATAATGATTAAATGTGATTTAATCATCTTGATGTGTGAAGAAATTATCCAATTTAATTAAATGTGATTTAATTAATGTGGATAAGAATAATGTGGATAGAAATATCCAATTATTCATAATATATTATAAATGTGATTTATAATGTATTAGAGAGAGCTAATTATAATTTATATGTGTTGATTAATTATTATGTGTATTGGATACACATTGTGTAATTAATTAACAATATGAATTATATATTGTTTTGGGTTGTGAATATGATTCACAATTTTTTCCATGGCAAGAATGCAATATTCTCAAATATAATTGTGAATTATTTTTGAAGAATAAAATCCAACAAATTTGTTGCAAATAAATAAGAGAGAAAAATCAAGGAGATATGCAATCTCATGGGAATCCATGAGATTGCCTCCTTGGACTCCCATAGTGGGCGGCACACCATTCCTATATGGAATGGGTGGCCGTCCAACATGGAAGGTGCATGGAGATGAAATCTCCATGCACATTCTCTCCTTATTTGTTGGGTTGATTTAGGACTAAATTATATTTGATTTTTTCAAATATATTTTAACCTAAATTTGTTGCTTTTGACAACAACAATCTTGGCCATTGGATTGACACAAATCAATCTCATCCATTGATTTTATGTGTCCCATGGATTGAGATCCATGGATCCCAAAACCCTATAAATAGAGAGGCATTCTATGCTCTCTAAGAACTTGCAATATTGGAGCTCTCTCTCTCTCTCTCTCTTTCTTCTCTACACACGTCAGCCCTCTCTCCCTCTAATTGGTGGCCGACCACCAAACCCTAGAGGAGAGAACCGTCGTCGCCTTCGCCACCGCGCCGCCACTTCGACGTTCTTCGGTTCTCCGTCTTCTTGGAGAATTCCTCTCACGAAGGAGACGTTTGATCTCGTGCGACGAGATCAGGAGCAACCATGCTTGGATCATCTTCTTGGATTGCGAGGACAACGCGATTCATCCCCGCGCTCGCAAATGGTCTCGCCGACGATCGGACTTGAGACAGGAGGTCTCTTTCTTTAGAGACTTGATCAACCACGCTTCAAGAGGTATTGCATTATACTTGTTGTGGTTATAGATGAAACGATCTGAGAATGGTTCTCGGATCATGTGGTTTCATCGAATAAAATTTTTTAAATTCTGCTGCACTGAACAACTAGTACGACTAGTCGTTCCTCGTCGTATCTGATACGACGATCACGCTTCCGTGATGCGCTTGAGGATAATCCCATATCCTTCAAGGACCTACATCAGGAGGTCGGTCAGATATCAGCCTTTAGAGAAGGATTGCCATCCTCTTCTCAGGATGGAGATCCTCTCTTAATAATCATTTGACGGTACTTGATGAGTCCTCAATCTAACTCTTTAGATGTTCATCCAAGCACCAACCTCTATGACTCAACAATAGAATCAACAGTTGCGTGATCATTAAGATGACCATGGTACATAACCCTAATTGTACCAAGGGACCTATTATGCAAATTATTAATTCTTCATTTCAGATAGGGAATGATATTTGCAATAACATTTATTGTATAATGGCTCGTCGTGGGCTCGCATGTCCAACACACTCGAGTTTGACCTGCACTCCCCTTTTCAAGCGGAAAAGGGCTCGATTTCAGGAAAAAAAGAGGGTTTCTTCTTCCTCCCATCATCTTCTGAACCTACCTTTGTTGGCCTTCAGACTATGGCCTTCATCTGCCTCGCATCCGATCTTGATAACTCAATGCAAAGGCTGCTGGAGTTATGGTCTTCACCTACCTAATGCATCAAGCATTCACCATCTTCACCAACTCCACGAACGATGAGGATGGAGGGGCATGCATCTTCGTATGAGTCGACGACTCCTTTTTCCCCTATGCCATTGAGGGGGGTAAGGAGAATATCAAGGGTACATGAGGATATCTTCATCTATAAATTGTGAAAAACGGTGATCGTTGTGTTGCACTCTCTTGTTTACGGTGGGATATCCCTTGGAGCGAAGGATCTGCGAGAGATTTTGAGGAGCTTGAGGTACTTCTTGGAAGGTATGCCCTCTATGTTGGAACTTCTCCTCTGTTGTGTCAAGTATTACTGTAGAGTTCATGGTTTTTACCCTCTATGTTGAATCTTCTCTTGTTCTCTTCGGTTATGTGAAGTATTGCTGCAGAGGTCATAGCTCTCGAATAGCTGCCGCCTTTACCATATCGAACACCCACAAGTCCATAATCACTAACTAGATGAATGGACGACTAATTGCCTTGCAATGATGACAAACAACCTATGTAGAGTATGGCATACTATTGCAAAGGGATATATGAAAAGAGGACTTGTCAATAAGATCCCCACGGAGAGACACGACTAAGAAGGATAGGAGGCACACAATGCCCGTCAAGTATAAAGATAAAACTATAAAGGAATTTTTACACCAATAACCTTGAGTAATTATGCAATTACAATCATAACCCTACATAATCGTGAATTACATCCAGAACCCTCAATAGTCTTATTGCTTATACCCATAAACCCCGAGTTAACTTCCATCCAATATTCCATTAACAATGACGGTATCCGTCAAATATTTTACATTTTCTACCCTTTAAGTTGCATTATATACAAATGAGTACACTCCCCCCTACCTCCTCCTCGTCGATAACCACTCCCTCCCCCTCCCCTCTTCCTCCCCATCCACCACCACCTCCTCCCCGCCGACCCCCCGTCACTGCTGAGGCAGCCCCCGTCGAGCCCCCCCTCCCCCGACCAAGCCTCCCCCGCCCACCTTCTCCAGCCCAGGCCAGACCTTCCCCTCTCCCCGACCCACCTCCTCCTGCTCAGGATGGACCTTCCCCTCCCCCCGGCCTACCTCCTGCCTAGGCCGGACCTTCTCCACCCCCCGCCAACCTTCCCCCTACCCAACTCCTCCAGCCCAAGTCGGACCTTCCCCTCCCCTGCCCACCTCCTCCAGCCCAGGACGGACCTTCCCCTCCCCCGGCTCACCTCCTCCAGCCCAGGCCGAACCTTCACCTCCCCCCGCCAACCCTCCCCCCGCCTACCTCCTCCAGCCCAGGGCAGACCTTACCCCGTCGAGCACCCCTCCTCCCCCCCATTGAGCCTCCCCATCCCTCACTTCGAGCCTGTGACCCCCACCCTCCCATCGAGCCCACTGTCCACCCCCCTCCCCTCCCTTCTTCTCAAATACCTATCCTGTCTCCAGGAAAGCCCTGACTTGCTCTGCCTTCTCAAACGCTCGCCCCATCTCCAAGAAAGCCCCGAGCAACGAAGCTTCGATCATGTGCCCCACCCCGACTGAACACCAAGCCCCTCGGCAACGTCCCCTCGCCACCATCTGCTTGGAACCCCCACCCCGCACCTCCCTGGAAGTGCCCCCCCCTGCAACCCGCCACCACCGCCTGCTTGGAAGCCCTCTCACCCCGCAAGCCATGTCTCTTCCTCCTTCCTGCGTATGCCACTATTTTTTTTCTAAAAGCAGTTGGAAGATCATGGGTTAAACTAATCCGATGATATGGTCGGGTTAACAGAAAAATTACCGAGGGTTACGAGTGAGACGGAGTGACTATTTGGGGTTTGTTGTGTAATTCACGATTATGCAGGGTAATTAATGTAAATGCAGAATTGCTCAGGGTTATGGATGTAAAAATTCCAACTATAAATGATGCAAATTTTAACTAACTTGGTATCATTGAAATTGTGGGGTCCGTATAGTTTCTCATTACAATGCATGCTTGTTTAATCGTCACATGCTATTACTGATCATAGATCCAATAAATATAGCATGGTTTGCACAGTTAGGACTCCTATTATCCATTTTGGGAGACAAATCAGGGACTATAATCAAATAATAATTTACAAATTCCATCAGGAAAAAACTTAAGGACATAAAACATTGTATATGATTCCCATATCTTAACTGCATCCCTTCGAGGAACAATTTCCTGGGGTTATAATTCTAAATTTCTAACAGCATTTGTGAAGTACCCAGGTAAAATCCATATAAATAAACCACATTTCAAGGAGATTTTTCGAAGTTCAAGTGGTTGACGAATAATCTGCTCCGCCTGACAAAAAATTCTTTAACTCGGTGAGAAACTTCTGATGACAGATAAGAGTTACAAGATGGACTAATTTGTATTCAAAGAGAATAATGATATTTAAATGTAATTTCATTTCCATTGTCGTTGACCTTTCAGTTGCCTTCACCCTTGACACTTCAAGGGATATATTCACAACATGGGAAATTCATACGCACAAAATGCACCATTTGCAAGGGAAAAATCTCGTCATTTTGCTAAGAATTGTAGCCATTTCCTCTCTTTTCTTCTTTGCCCTCTTGTGGGTTCCCAGCTTTCTCTTTGCTAACTTAAAGGCACGCTTGTCCTTGCCAACTTTCAGAAGTTCAGTGATTCTTCTTTCATAGGGACCAAACACTGCAACTATCCTGATTAACTGTCTAATCATATGCACATGCTTGCTAGTTTTGCGATGGACAAAATTTATAATTAGTAAGGCCTAGTTATATAAGAACACGCTATAAACATCCAACATAATTTGCTAGACTATCTTAAGGAATCCAAAGGGACACGAAAAAGATGGTTATAGCATTCAAAGGTTGATCAAAAGAAACCGTCTGAGTAGTGTAGATACTATGAATGAATAAACCTATACTATTTACAAGATATTCAATTATTCGTAGAATAATCAGCATTGTCCACTAAATAACAAACCATAACAATAACAGATAGTGGAATGAAAATCACATGGCAATAGGCTTTGTTTTGTCATCTAATGGTAATTATCGTTTGGAAACTGAGTGAATTAGATACAGTTGTTTGGGACTGCTATATCAGTAACTTTCCAATGTAGTCAAAAATTTCAAGATCCTTTGAGAATGGTGTCTACAAATCTTTAAGCATAGAAGCAGAAAAACTATTTTATATGTATCATTACATTTTTAAGAGTATGGTGACATTGCTTTATCTTGCAACTAACGCATGATGTTATATTTTCCTTGTGATTGCTATTTCAAGATCATGTTTATTCCAACGAAAACACATTAAAAAGTCCAACTATTGTCGGCTAAGATTTGCAAGGAGGAAAAAAGTTGTTATTTTCATTGTTCAAGTCAGAAGTGTGTCCTATATTTTTGTGATTAACTCGTCCATTTTTCATTGTTCTGTTTGTCTAGAGTAAGAATATCACAAGTGCAAATTTTTATCTTTAAGTTGCTGTTTTTGAGAGCATATTATTCTCACCATGTAAAATAGTATGTTTCTCTTCCCCCAAAAAATGGCAGGAAGATAAGAATCCTATAAAAAGTGGGAGGTCAGCAAAATGGAGGTGTCTTTTTTTATGTCAGCTACAATATTTACTGTATTGTTAGATCAACAGCGCATTTTATCCCACTGTAAAATCTGAGATGCATCTTTGTGTGACCATTCAAGTGAGATGTCTGTTTGGCGGCCTTTTAGTGAGGGACAACCAGAGGTACCATCTGATGTCCCAACAAGCCAGGCTACCAATCACGTTGCGTACTGGACCATATCATTAGACATGTTGTTTGTTTATGCAATGTTAGAGCATGAATCATTCTGGGCTGGCAGCTCAACAGTCCCTAGATGGTACTCAATTGTGAGGAGTTTCAATGAAGTAAGCCGTGTTTGCTATACAAAGCTACGGCTTCAACATCGATGGACTTTTTTGAAGAAGGACTACAACGCATATCTTAACCTCCACAACAAGTCAAGATGGGGATGAGATAGTATATACAACATGCTGATTCCCTCATCAAATGATGCTTGGTTTGAGCCTTTGAGGTAATGTTTGTTTTCCAAGATATGTCTTGTCATTTTCGTAACTCCCATTCTAATAATGGTGTGTGTGACAGCTTGTAGATAAATATCGCAAATATTGCAACAAGCCTTCTTGCACTTTGGAGACATATAGAGGTTTCTAGAAAAGGACATCACTACCCGAGTGCATGCAACATCCTCTCGACCAGGTAGGGATAAGAAATCAATGGAGGCATCTACCTCGTGACCACCGTCTAGCCAAAGGAAGCTAAAATTTTGTGAGTTCCTAGATGAATGTATGCCCGAACCCATGGAGGAAATGCATGGTGGAACCTACACCCTCTTCTCGGGAGAGGAATACATGTGGGAGGCATGCAAGTACCAAGCGGTCAAAGAGTGGAGGGTCGAGGATTGCAGCGAGCCAGGCGTTGCTAGAGAACTTTCGGAGTTCGTTGCCTGCTAAAAAGGTTGAGGTGAGACATGATCCTGATGTATTGGCAAATGCAGCGTGCAAGGAAATACGCGTCATGCGGTTGGACCTGGACATCGACCACTTTGAAAAGATTGCTGAGAAGTTATCGACAATGATTGGTAGAAATGTTTACTACCATGTCAGAGGCGATCCAGTCAATCTGAACGAATGGAGCGAAAGAACCACCTGACCTTGATGATTTGCATTCCAAAATTTTATTTCACCACGTCATGTAGACTCTCGTATAACTCATAACATATGCTTGGTTTAATCTAATTACGTAGGAACAATCCATGATGTTGTTTGGTATATTTTATTTCAATCTATGTTTTGGTGTTGGAACCATGATTTACTTGCAGGTTGTGGCCAACCATTTAAGAAGCATCCTATGTATAACCTATGATCTCATGCAGGGACAAAAATAGCTTGTGAGGTTTGGCCTAATTGGCTTCATTTCACGCACATATTGCAGGAAATTATACTTAACCAAGTTTCCTTGTAGGATAAATGCATAAGTTGGCAAATTGCTTCCTATGACAATACGGAATATTTTACTTAACCTGATTTCCTTGTTGGATGCTGGCACATGTTGACATATTCCTTACTTGATTGGAACATTCATTCTAGCGTTTGGATTGATCGAATCTGCAGGAACTATTATGACGTTAAATTAGACATCTTGTGCAAGGAATACATAGCCTATAGGGGATGACATATTATAATTTTCTCATATGTTTGTCGATTGCCCCATTGTAAAAAGTACTTGTTGTAGAACTATGTATGAGGATATCTGACTTGGCTATAGTCCTTTGATAGGGATGGTGATGCGTAGCTACAATCCATTTGACGATGTTAGCGATCAGGTCTTCATAGCATGTGTGGGAGTAGTGGGTGCAATGATGATAGATGAGTGGGAGTCATGAGGCAAACAGATCCTCGGGTATTTACATACCCGGCCTCTTAGCGGGCACGAATGGGTTAAGGAGATGTTGGTTGGGCATGATGATCGAGCTTTTCAAAATTTTCGAATGCGATCAATCATATTGAGGAGTCTTAGTGGAACATGGATTAACACTGACAAGGCATATGGATGTGGACGAGTAGGCTTGTATCTTCCTATATGCGTTCACCAATGGTCATTTGAATAGATTCATCTAGGAGTCCTTCTAGCATAGCGCAGAGACCGTATCATGTCACATTAAAAATGTTCTCTTGGAGATATTGACTTTGGAGGAGGAGTATGCACGATTGGCTCCACATGTGACTCCTAACAAAATCCCCTCGGATCCTCGCTACTACCCATAATTCAAAGTAATTTCTGGTACTAATTATTTTGTTCATATACAAACCTATGAGTGCTTTCATTTTCCATCATTTTCCATTGTCGTGATAAGGGGTAATAGGATCTATTGATGGGGCATACATTCTATCTCATGTTGATCCGGAAGTAGAAGGAACCTACCGATGCAGGAAACTATATCCTACACAGAATGTTATGGTTGTTGTTGACTTCAATTAGTGCTTCACCTATATTGTTGCTAGTTGGGAGGAATCTTATGTGGCGTGATTCGATCAAGAGAGGCTTTTTTGTTGTCCCCAAGCGCTGCAAGTACTTAGTAGACTGTGGTTACACAAATACATATACATTTATCGCTCCACATAGAGGTGTCCTATACCATCTTCATGCTTAGAGGGCGCGCGGATGTCAGTACGAAAATCATAAGGACTTATTCATCCATCGCCACACTAGTTTGTGCAATGTTGTGGAGTTCACCTTCGATGTTTGAAGACGACGGAGAGGATATTTTTCTTGAGGAGGTCGATGAAGACCAACATCGTGTAGTTGGCATCCTTCATGATGACATTCGGTGGGGAGAGGTCATGCGAGATAGAATTGCTCATACGATGTGGAATGATATGTGAAGGAGACCATCATGGTCCGTAGCCCTCAATTTTCAATTATGTCCTATGATCGTACCATAATGTCCTTCTGTAACACCCCAGCCCCAAACATAGTACCATACCTAAAACTCACGAAGTGTATGTGTGGCTTATAAGTGATGGGGATTACTACTTGTCAACTTGAGCTTAAGCATTTTGGGTGGTTGTCAACGGGTCCATCCGGGCTCGAACTCAACAAGTTGTCAGGGCCAGTTTTCCTCGATAACGGACCGGGGACCTAAGCGCGGGACGTTACAAATGGTATCAGAGGCATGTTCCCTCTGATATTGGAAAGGGCTACCCGAGAAGTCGAGCCGCCCCAATAAAGAGGTTGGAGGAAAAGGCTACCCGGAGCGTGCAGCCGCCACTGTCACTGGGGATAAGTGAATGGGCCATGTCGCAACGAGGACGTTACGAATATAAGTGGGGGAGGTTGTAACACCCCAGCTCCAAACATAGTACCATACCTAAAACTCACGAAGTGTATGTGTGGCTTATAAGTGATGGGGATTACTACTTGTCAACTTGGGCTTAAGCATTTTGGGTGGTTGCCAACGGGTCCATCCGGGCTCGAACTCAACAAGTTGTCAGGGCCAGTTTTCCTTGATAACGGACCGGGGACCTAAGCCCGGGACGTTACACCTTCCCCACGTTATACATGAAATGTTTAGAAATAGAACTTGTGCATTTCTCACTAGCGCATCAACTTACGCTTTCCAAATTGATGGCTTAATTGCTTGCATTTGTCATAATTTTGCTTTTCAGATTGTAGAATGAAAAGAATGGGCTCAACTGCAATATGTTGCTGTGGATACCCGTTGGTTTTGAACTACAAAAATGGAAATCGGGATCCGATAAGACAACTCTTTTGTCTGCTTACTGAACTGGTGCGATCATCGTCATTCATATGTGTGTGCACCCAGAATAATGGGAATTCTCGCAGATGGGTTTTTCTTTATCGCCCAATGCTTTTGGGAAACAAAAACGAAAAATAACAAACTTCTCCTGAAGCTTGAAAATGTCATGAAACAAATACTAGAAATGGACAACTTTGGTTTTGAATAAACATTGGGGTGAGTTTAAGTAATTTACTTTATACAATCTATTCCAATTCATTACAACAATAACTACAATCAATCATCAAATCAATTCATGTCACATCCAACTCCATCCCAGCCCACCTGCCAACCTACTATTCAAATATGGTTATCCATCTTGCCATCTCACTCAATGGTAGCTTACTCCATCTCACTCCACCACCAAACGGCCCTCGGTATTTGGTTGGTGGTGGGTTGGATTGGATTTGGATGTGACATTAATTGATGTGATGATTGATTTACAGTGATTGTGATAATGATTGGGCTACACGATTAATATGAATAGATTGTATAAAGTAATTTACTTAATTTTATATAACTGCTTTTGTATTTGAGAATTTACACTACACATGCCATTATTTATTCAAAACAAAACACAGTTTGTTTAAAATGCAGAGATTGTATAAGGTAATGAATGTGATTTTATATAAATAATTTCGTATTAGATAATTTATTGTGCATGCTCAATAAATTGTTCACAAAAAAAGACATTTTTAAATGGATTAGGCACATAAAAAGCAATGGTTACAATTTTCTATAATAATTTTTGTAGTGGAGAATTTACAACCCGCATCCAATATAATATTTACATTTCAGAACCATATTTTTTAGTAGGAGTATATTGTATCAAGTAGTGACTATGATTTTCTTAGATAAATTTTATTTTAGAGAATTTACAGCACACATCCCTTAAATTATTTACAACGAAAACCATATTTTTTGAAGGAGTATATTGAATCAGGTAATGACTACAAATTTTGTCATCGTCCGTTATTTACAATTGTAAAACATATGTTCGACAATAACAGCCTACTTATACAATATCTCAACAATGTTGAACGAGAAAATACTTGTATGATTGGGAAAGTGACAACCTTATTTTTCCGCACGCACCACCTATAGCGCCACTTCATAAACAGTACATCTTCTACCTTTTACACCATACTGGAGTACTAAAGAAATTACAGTGTGATGACACACCATCAGTTCATTTTTTCAAAAAGTTAGAGACAAAGATGCCCCCCACGGCATAGACCCACCATACCATGACTACAGTTACTAATAAGAAGACAATTCAAACAATGCCCTTATATCACGTGCTTATCAATCACGTGGTCTTCCATCGTCTCAATTTTTGTACTTCACATTTGTTGACGAAGTGAATCAACCATGTCCTTCAATGAAGATCTATCCCCCTACATCATCTAACTCCGAGTAGATGCATCCAAGTTCGTTGTCCTTTTCTTGTATTTGTTTCATGGCATTTTCAAGCTTTCGATGAAGTTTGTTATTTCCATCTTCTATTTTTAGCTTCACGCCCCTGACCGCTACCCAATAGCAATTGAAGACATATCGGAATGCTACAACGGATGGAGTCTTCCTGGCTTCTCTTGACTCCCAGTATGAAGCAACCTCCTCTCAAATACTTGGTGACACTACTATTCCTCCCATGGAGGAGGACTTCCGGCGACTGAACCGGATCAATATCTCCAATGTTGCTCCAGCGATGAATTCATCTGCTTTGGCAGCCTCTCATGGAAGAGGCGGTCCCTCTCAGTACCGTGGACGAGGATCACGTGGTAGAGGTGGCCGTGGCCATGGACCACCTTGTACCTATTGTCATAGATCTAGCCATTCAGAAGATACATGCTACTCAAAGCATGGTTTTTCAGCGTCTACACGCATAGCAGACCAGACTCAGCATTATACAACTCCACCTACATCAGATCAGCGATACGATGAGCTTGTGTCTCGACTCAGAGACCTCATGCCCCTAAGAGGCATCCCTTCACCTGCTACAGAGACCAGTTCAGACCTGGTTGCGAATGCAGGAGCTAGTACCTCAGGTAGTGTTCATGCCTCTACCTCCTTTCATGCCTTGGATATTTCAAAATGGATCATAGACTCTGGTTCCACACATCATTTGTGTGGATATAAGGATTAGCTTACAACCTACAGATAGGTTTCTCCAGGAAGGACTGTGGTTATAGCATATGGGACTCATTCCCCAATCACAGGACAGGGGAAGATCACCTTGATATCCTCTATGCAGTTACATAATGTGTTGCATGCTCCTGAATTCTCGATGAATTTATTATCCGTTAGTCAAATTACTAGATATTTAAATTGTAAAGCAATATTTGATCCATCTTCGCTTGTTTTTCAGGACATTCTTACGGGACAGGTGATTAATTGTAGCCGTGAGCGGGGTGGGCTCTATTGACTGGTTCAAACACCTTATGCTGGCCTATATTCCCATTCTACTAGACCAATCTCTCCTTTTCTTTGGCATCTGTGCTTCGCCCATCTCCCGCTTCAGAAACTTTGTCAAGTCCTTCCTCAGATTTCTCCTCGTTCCCCATTCAATTGTGAGGCGTGTCAGTTAGGGAAGCATCATCAGTATGTCTTCCCTCGTAGTCAGAGTCTGAGCAATAGCTCCCCTTTTGAGTTTTTCCATGTCGACATTTCGGGTCCAAGTCGTGTTCCCGATCATCAGGGACACATGTTCTATTTAGTTGTTGTGGATGATTTTAGTCGTCTGTCATGGGTTTTCTTGTTAATGAATAAATCAAAAGCAGGAAATGTGATCATAAATTTCATTGAAGAAATGTAGAATATTTTTTCAACCTCCGTTAAGATTGTAAGGACTAACAATGCTATGGAATTCTGTACTCATGCGCTCTCTCATTTTCTTGTCATCTCATGGTATACTCCATCAAAAATCATGTGCTTATACGTCTCAATAGAATGGTGTTACCGAAAGAAAACAACGTCACCTTCTAGATGTAACCCGTACTCTTTTGATACAAAGGTTTGCACCACATTCTTTTCGGAGTGATGCGGTTCTCACGGCTTGTTACCTCATTAACCATATGCCCTCCTCGGTGTTGGGGAAGAAGGTCCCCTTTTCACTTGTTTTCCCTGATAAGGATTTGTTTTCTCTCAGCCCTCGTGTTTTTGGATCTGTTGCATTTGTTCCAGGTTGTCTCCAAGGAGTGACAAGCTCTCTCCCAGGGCGGTCAAATGTGTCTTCGTAGGGTACTCCAGAACCCAAAAGGGTTATCGATGTTATGATCCACTACACAAGAAATATTATGTCAGTACCGATGTCATATTTTTTGAGTTAGTTATGTATTTCTCTCCTACATGTGACAGGTTGACAACTTCAGATTCAGATAATGAGGTCTACATTCCACCACCAACACCCATACGTCAACCACCGTCATCACCATCTCCACCACCACTACCTCCATCACAATCATCAACACCACTTCCTCCGCTTTTTTTGGTTCCATCGCTACCACATCACCACAGTCGAAGACTTGTTCCTGCTTGTGCCCATGGTCCGTCATCAAGCATGTCCCGGGTTTGTTCTAAAAACAATGATAATAATGATGGAGCTAATATTGTTTCTCAGCAAGAAGTACCTTAGGAGGTTGATGACCAGGTTGGAGGCAATGATGATGATCTTGATTTGCATATTGCTATTAGGAAACAGAAGCGCTCTTTTGCCTCATATCCAATTGCCTCTCATGTCACCTTTGAGCGTCTGACAGGTGATTTTAGACGATCCATTACTGCTCCATGCACCGTGGCCATACCACAGGCCTACCAGGAGTTCCTGACTGATAGCAGGTGGCGTCTTGCTATGGAGGAGGAGATAGAGGCTCTTCAGTCTCGAGGTACATAGAGTTTGGTCCCGTCTGCCACTGGGGCGTCTATTGTGAGTTGCAAATGGGTGTTCACAATGAAGCAAAATGAGGATGGCAGTATTGATCGATATAAGGCTTGTCTTGTCACTCGTAGTTTTACTCGGACATATGGGGTGGATTATCTTGATACATTCTCAACAGTTGCTCGTCATTCTACCTACGGATTTTGTTATTAGTGGCTGTGATTAACGACTGGCCCCTACTTCAGCTTGATGTCAATAACGCATTTTTATATGGTGATCTTTAGGAGGAAGTTTACATGCAGTAGCCACCAGGGTTTACTGCTGAGGGGGGTTGTGCACAGATGTGTAAATTTCACAAGGTAATTTATGGCCTTAAGCAGAGACCAAGAGCTTGGTTTCAAAAGCTCTCAGATCTGTTTGAGAAGCAAGGGCTTAAACGATCGAATGCAGATCATTCCCTATTCATACAAAGAACCTCCATAGGTACGGTTACTATTATGGTGTATGCCGGTGATATTCTTATTACAGGATACGACATACAAGGAATTAAGAGGGCGAAAGAATTTCTGATTCGTGAATTTGTCACCAAGGATCTTGGATCTCTTAGATACTTTACGGGACTGAAGTTTGCCAGAAATCAACAAGGGCTTGTGATGACTCAGAGAAAATACGTCACTGATTTGCTAAGGGATACGAGAATGCTTGGATGTCGACCTGCCACCCCACCCATGGATCCAAGCATGAAACTATATAATGATAATACTGATGAGGTTGATAGAGGAGATACAGAGAGCTGGTAGGAAAGCTTCTTTATGTTACCATTACCAGACTCGATATTTTATTTGTTGTTAGTCGGATGAGCCAGTTCATGGAGCAACCAAGTCAGGTCCATATGGATGCTATACCGATGATACTCAGGTATCTTAAATCATCTCCAGGTGCAGGTCTATTATTTAGAAGAGGCAAGGAGGTCACCATCTCAACATGCGTAGATACATATTATGCAGGGTGTCCAAAGGATAGGAAGTCCACCACTGGATTTGCTGTATATGTTTGAGATTCTCTTGTCTCATGGAGGAGCAAGAAGCAAACCGTTGTAGCCAGATCTAGTGTTGAGTCTGAATATAGGGCTATGGCACAGGTTAGTATAGAAATGATGTGAGTTCGAGCTGTTCTCATGGATCTATGTATAGAGGTTCTCATTCCTATGGCACTGAAATGTGACAATCAAGCTGCTATATTTATTGCAAATAATCCAATATTTCATGAACGCACCACGCACATCGAGGGTGATTGCCACTATATACGCGGCATGATTCATAAGGGTTTTATTTCCACATCTCATGTCAACTCAGGGGACCAGACTGCAGATATATTTACCAAGGCCTTACTCAGAGGACCTTTTCAGAAGTGTTCATCGAAGCTGAGCATGATCGACATCTATGCTCCATCTTGAGGGGGGTGTATAGATATATTTATGTTACATTATTTATTTCATGTTTCACGTATTGTTTCTTGATTCCCTTTACTTATGTACGTCTTATATAATTACCCATAGGCTACTCTCCTATATAAGAGAGCCTAGGGTTCTTGGAATAAACAATGATTCATCTTTTTCCCAACAACAACATCCTACAAATGACATCAATGAAAATACAGGATACAATCTAGATCTCTTACTACGACATCATATCATAATCAGTGAATGAATTGGCAAGTATTGAGCTTTAGACGTGGTTAGTGAGAAAGTGGTTAGTATACTGAGTTATTAGATAACATTCTTTCCATACAACTACTTAAATATTATATGACGCCATTACTTATCAACTTGCTTTCTTTTGTAACCACCTAAATTCCTATTCAATTTTAATACTTACTTCTTGTACACAATAATTGTTGATGTCTCCTTATCCCTAACATGGATGACAAGGAAGGTGCCTGTAGTGGAGTAGCTTGGTAGCAAGATTTGTAGTTTTTGATGGATAATTGATTCTTTTGATGGTACACAGAATAGTACCCTGGATATTTGTAGTCTTGTTTTTCTTACTTTCTCCTCTACCACACTTTTGAGATACATGTATAAAGCACTTAATTTTATTCTGATACATGATGTACTATATGTGAATTACTGCATTATTTCTTTGGTGACACGTGTCTTTATGTGGCTTGTTATATCATTGTGAATGACATTCAACTGTCTTTCCCTTCATTTTCGTTAACTAATGTGATCTATCGTGAATTAAATAATGTGAATGTCGTGTAAACAGGTAACCCAGATCTCGGAGCGCCATGGTAATAAAGATGATGAAAATATAATAAAAAGAAGAAAGGACTCCAATTGCAAATGTTTTAATCATTTAATATATCATATGTTCCCTCTCCATGAGAGGTTTACATAAGTTACAACCTCGAAATGTCCACCCTCCTAGTTTCCCATTCGAGAAACTTAGTATCCCTTGAGAATCTAGAGGGGTTCATGCCTCACACAATTGTTTTCATGGAATTCCACTAGATCACGAGGTCACATTCAAACAAGCCATCTTATCTATTAATTACCTTGTAGCATCGTACAAGGATTTATTGCTTCCATAAACTCTTACTATTTGAATGCATAATTTTCCATAGATTCTCCAGTAAATCCCAATTTAAGAAGATAAGGTTAACGAGTCTCCAATCATTTTTTTCGTTTGACCTACATAACTATTCATTTTTTAGTGTTAATTCAGCGTTGTCATTGTGATGCTAGACAAAGTTTGCTTTTAATTACTTCACTTTCGTATTGCTCCTTTTGAGATATCCATTATATTCATCTTATAGGGTCGTCGGTGTACATAATGCGCCATCGACCTTTGTGCATCTTGTAAGAGAGATCACATTTTTTTTCAAACTGTTTATTCGCTTCATTATTTTTTTCAATAAATTATCACAATCTTTATTTTCCCTAGAAATTGGGGAGATTAGAAAATTGAGATGTGAGAAGGGAAAAATTCAAGGTAGAATCCTATGATTTCTCTCACTTTGTTTCTCTATGACTCATTTTGTTATAATAACCAAAAGCTGGATTTGAATCTATTTTTTTTTGGAGCCACGGCAAAAAAAAGAAAGGTTCCAAAATGTGGAAAACATTTGTATCTCATGGTTTGTGGATTGAATAAAGATAAGAAAATCATTGTTATATATATATATATATATATTCTAAATTGCAATGTTATATTCATGGAGCTCAAAAGTTAACATTACTTTTTAAGGTAGATTAGTGAGCATTGTTAGTTCATGCATGAACATGCATGTTTCAATGATAAAAAACTTGTGCAGATAAACAAAACTTGTGCGGTTAGTTGAAACTAGGTTAAGAGTAGGAAAAATAAGGGGTCAAGAACAAGCTCAAGCATGAGGAGCTCAAGCTTATGTAAAGAAGAAGCTAATAAGCCAAAGGAGTTCAAAGCTCCAACTCAAGTTCATGAAAGGATCTCAATTTAAGAGGAAGATGCATTCTTTTCTTGTATTGAGTACTTCATTTGTAATTGTCTTAGATTGTAAAAGACCTCAAGCATCATGCATTTTTCTTTTCGGTCCTTTGGCTTTAACTTTGACTTTCATGAAAAAGTCAAGCTAATCGATCAACTTTCCTACACTGATAGATCAACTTTGATCGACCAGTATCCTTGATTGGTTGCTCAATTCTAGTTGGTCAAACTTGTCGTGACATATCTATCAACTTTTGTTGATCGACCGATCACACGCCCGGTTGATCAATCCTTATTTTTTGATCGATCAGAATTTGAATCTCAATGACCACATAATGATTAGGGATGAGCATGGGCCGGGCTGGGCCGGGCTTTGAAGGGCCCATGCCCAAGCCCGCTCAAAAAATTCGGGCCTTGGGCCGGGCTTAGGCCCGCAAAATTTTTTTTGTTCGGCCCAAGCCCAGGCCCGGCCCAATTCCTTTGGGTCGGGCTTGGGTCGGGCCGGCCCATCTCCCAATTAGATATTATTAACTTTGGCTGTTTTGTTTCAAGTTAATCTCAACTCAAGTTACACAAGCCTAAATTGATTAAAACATGTACCATAATACTTGTGAAATAACTAAAATTCAGTTCTACCAAAACCAAAGATTTCTCATTTTACACGTGTGCACTCAATGCTATATACCATGAATGTCCCTCATTTATAGAAATTGAAAGAGTTAACCAAACTTATCCAGTTAACAATAACAGGTGCACCAGATCCTATATGTTAAAAAAATAGGCATAAGACCCATATTGGATAAATGTACAATAATAGAAAATGTTCCAATTGTAAAAAATAAATAGTAACAAATTCAAGAATAGCCAAAAGAATCTAAACCAAATACTAACTAAGGAAAATTAATTCTTAATTGAAATACATTGATCATCAACTCATGTCACATGCTTGACTTTCTTGATTTATAAACATCGTATGAAGACATGATACAAGAAGAGAGTGCACATGAAATAGATGGAAGTTTTCATGCATGTAAGATGTGAGAAAGGATTCAGGCCCTCTTCGGGCGGGCCCTTGGGTCGGGTCGGGCTGGGGCGAGCCAAGCCCGAGCCCGGCCCAAAAAAATTTTGGACCTAAACATTGGGCCCAAGCCCGACTCGATATTCCTTTGGGCCTGGGCCGAGCCGGGCTTTTTGGGCCGGGCCGGCCCAGCCCAATGCTCATCCCTAATAATGATCGATCAACTTTGATCATCGATGATCATTTTTTGATTCTGATCGACCAACAAAATCAACTTAATCAATCATTTTCTATTTCATGGAATTTTTTGAAGGGGACTTCATTCCCGATTTATTCAAAGATAATAGTTCAGGAGACTCTGAACCTATAAATAGGACCTCATACGTCATTTTACAACATACAACAAATGACGACAGATCTCTTCTCTCTACTTTCCAATTTCCACCATAGTCTTTGAGAGAAAATTCTAAGAGCATTTTTCTGATACGTGCTTCAAGCCTACAACTCAGATGCTTTGCAATTCATCTTACAAGTCTACTCTTCGCTCTATAAATTCGTTTTAGTATTGCTTCATAAAAATTATTTTGATATTGAGTTGTTAGGGTTGTTTGCTTGCAATATGATTGAGTTGACTGCGCAATCAACTTATGTTGTAATATCATTGAGTTGATTGAGTAATCAACTTAGGTTAGTGGAAAACACATGGGTGAGTCAGGTTTAAAGCATGCTCTAGTCATGATTTTTTCTTAGAGGGTATTCACTTTACATACTTGTGCACTTATGCTTGATCCCATGTATTGTGATTCGAAGTACTATGTAACTATACTTATTTTTTTAGAATACTGTGTCGGCATCCGTCATACAGTCCGATCGACTCGCTCCCCATCAACAAGTTCAAGAGCCAACAAAAGTTGCAGTGAAGAAAGTAATGCATCTTTTTGATGTACTTCTTGAATTTAAACCCGCTCGCCTTCGATGCCCTCATATAATCTTTGATAGCCACAAGTTTAATAAAAAATTGCTACAATCCAATTGATCCAAATAGGGTTCATGCTTTTTCCAGGAAATATCTACTTGTGCCTTTTTTAGTTTTCAATAATACTTATTGTTCATACAATTTCGCAATTACACTCGTACCCTTATGATTTTTCAAAATTAATATTATTCTCTTTCGAACAATCGATGGACACTGTTGCAAATTTTACAAGAATATATGAACAAAGTGTAGTTGCAAAAAAGTTAGGCACATGGGATTCCAGTAGAAAAATTCAGGACACAAAGTGCAAAGAACCTTTTTATCAAACGTCAATCACCACCGCCACCGGCCTTGGCAGTCTGCCTCCGTCTTCCCCGCCATCCCAACCACCACCGCCGTCACCGCGCCCGTCGCCTTCCTCTCCTCCTCACCTGATTAGGTTTGCTCAAAATCATTAAGTAAATGGAATCGAGTAGGTTTTTCTTTGCATCACTCCCCATTTTTTTAACCTCACAGCTTTAATCGCTGGGTAGTAGATTTTTCCGGGGGCAGCACGATCGATTACCTTCGATGTCGAATAGAGTCTCCGAGAAGGCGAATTGGGAGGTTGAAGCTTCCGGCAGTTTCCGTAGCTTCATGGCATTGTAATCCCATCAGACCTTTTCATACATTTCCAGAATTAGCCTGCTCTTCTGCTTTCATTTTTGCAGATACTTTTATATACCGCGGATGCTTTTTTACAGATAAATATATAATGAACCATAATTATTGTATGCATATAGTTATAAAACTAGAATTTCAGAGCTAACATAAAAAAGGGGCAGCTTGGTGTGCAAAGTTCTCCTTTGTGTGGTTAAGTGGTTGAATTAAGGATGATTCTACACTGATATGTGTATATATTTCAAACATATGTGGATATCATGAAGGCGATACACAAAGGCATTCTTTTGTGTATTTTGATATGATGCAAAGTAGTCATGGCAGTGGATGAGATACGGAATCGATGGAAATCCCACTTTGTTTGTTGTAAAAGTCGACCGATCAGCGTGACTAGTTGAGTCGGTGGGGTTGCCATGTGGCTATTGACCACTCATTCAATAGTTAGTCAACCGACTAGTCGCTCAGATTAGTCGGTCGATTTTTACATGGGCATACTTCAGTTTTATTTTTATTTTGCTTTTTTAAAGTAAACTTGGTCTTAGATGCTTGACGTTTGAATTCGAATTTAATCTTATCTTTTATTTCATTGTAATAGTATATAAAATGTGGAAATCTAACAATATGTATAAAAATGATTTATACATTTAAATAATGATAAATCGACTAAAGTCCGACTAAATCCGAGTAGTCGTCTGAATGCTGATTAATCCTTAGTCAATGACCCGGTCGACTGGATACCGGCTACCGACTTTTGCAAGGTACTTTATACCCTAACATTAGTAGTTTTTATAATATTGTATGACAGACTTATCCTTTTATTGCTCTAGTCTTGGTTATGCTAGTATTTGTCATTTTATTAAAAGTGCAGGGGTTACCTTGGGATTATGTATGGCAATTTTTATTAGGTATACGGATGTGATTTTGTCTCCTAGTTTCATGAATACCTTTGTGTTTTTTTTATCAGAAAAGAGGGAAGCACACATAGATGCCCACCCCAAATTTATTACATGAATACCTTTATTGGATACTTACCCAATAAAAGGTGGACTTTGGCTTCAATCGGTGGTTTAATGTGTGCTTTGATAGCAGACTTTGAGTTGATTTTGGAATTAAATGTACTATGACATGATAGTTTTATATAATTGCACATTCTTGATGGAGGTGATATGCATGTAATATATTCAACATATTATGTCTCATTTTGATATTCTTGTCAAGCATTTTTTGTGGTGAATGTCCTATTTACATGATATCACTCTCTTATATAGCAATCCAGATTAGATGAATTGCTTTAAACACCAATAAAGGTTACTTGAATTGCTATATATGTCATATCCTGCAAGTATTGCAAAGGTTGGTTTTAAATGCATAATTTGTCTTACAGAGTAACCAAGTTTGAGGAGACCTCGGGAGTGGGAATTCGGTTTCTTAGAGGATTTCAGCAAGGAGTAGGTATGTGATTGCACCTACTTGTTGATTGCATTTGATTTTCATTGTTTGTTTCAGCTAGTAATTTTTATTCGCTCGTTCCTCTTTGAAAACTTGGCTGCAAAATTGACTGTTTCCTCTCGAATCTTGATGGACTTGGTTGCTTATGCGCTTCACATGTCTTTTCAGTAAATGTAACTGACAGTTTTTCCATTCTATCCAAAGGCTTATTTATAAAAATGTCATCTCCTTCTTGATTATGACGATTTTTCTAACTCCAAGGACAATCATAATTTTCATCTTCAATAGTGTCTATAGTTGGCGAGCTCTAGAAGTTGTATGTATTTATTTATACAACTGAAAAGAAGGTGACACCCTTCTCCAAGGAAACTCTCTTTTTTAATAAGCACCACTGTTTGTTTAACTCCAATATCAGTCAAGAAAATCTTCTTCACAATCCTTGTCTTTGTGGAAAGTGTATGGTACCATAGCACCCATGCTTGATTGTTTCTGGTCATTATTGTAAAGCAGTATGACAATGACATATCTGCTTTAGCTGTCTAATTAAAGAAAATAGTTTTTCTATGCTTACATTTTCTTTGTCTCCGTTTCAGATTTCTTCAGAAGGACTCCACTGCATAAAACATCAGAGATGGTTGGAAAAATACTAGAAACCAACAAAACTGATAGAATGACGACTTATGTCGAAGCAGGATGTCGGCTTAATGAAAGTGCTGTTCAAAATGCAGAAAGATGTGAGAGTTTCAATTTACCTTGCAAGTCACAATTCCAAATGAACATGTAGCATGTCCCCCTTTTATAGTCTTAAATTCCTTGCTGTGTACTTCGTGGCGATATTTAAAATAGTAATGTGTGTATACTCCTATAAATGTTATATTATAATCGGAGATGTTATCTCTTTGTTTTTTCAAATATTAAAATAAAAAAGCTTATCGGTCTCAAATAATGTGCATTATTGCTACGTGACAGAGGCTTCATCCCAAGAGAAAACTATACTGCTACAAGATCATACTAACAATGCATATAATTTCCCATTTATTTTCTATAAAGAGTTATCTTTATATATTGGTGTATGCCATTGTTAAATTTTGGAATCACACATAAAGGGAATGCTACGAAATGCATCTTTTTGCTAATCACGAACTTATATGTGCACACAAGACACGAGCAAAAAAGTTGAAACAAACCCATACCATAAGCTGAATCCAATTTTCTTCCACAAGGTGAATATTACAATCTCTAGCATTATCATCAACATCGGACATAGTCCCGTTAACTAAAAATATCATTCCAAACTCTAAAAAAAGCTCCAGCCTCCACTTAATTAAGGATGTCAGGTTCCTGAAGGAAACCTGTGAGGATTGGCAGGCGGATGACACCACAGAACTCATGCTTTTGTTACAAATTTAATGGGCACTGGGAGGGGAAGTAGAGATCCCGTCTGCCGCTTACTCTACGGAGGAGTCATGTATCAGGGGGCATCACCATTACGTCGTTTAGGGATGGCGGCGGAGTCAAACAGTTGCTGGGTACTGACGATGGTATGAGGTTGGCCATTGTTGGAGGTAGTGGTGAGATAGCTTGTAGGGACTTCTTGGTTTCCTACATGGTGAGTGAAGCGGTCAGTAACCCAAAACCACTTGAGGAGCTGTGTGAAGATGTGGAGGAGTTCTTTGGGGATTTGGATTGAATAATCAACTTATCACCATCGATGTTTCTTGCAATTATGGCTCCATGGAAGGAGACAGATGCTATTTATGGGGAAAGCCTAACCCGTTGGAGTGTGAGGATGTTTCAGTAGCTATGTTTATTCTGGGTGGACAATTCTGTCTAGTGGGATGCTGCAAGGTTGTGACGATGGACCTACTGGGGTACATTTGGCTTGATATATAGAGAGGTGCGTGTAATGACGGTGCATCCATTTGGGTCACTGGGACAAATCATCCCTTCGAGATACTATATCAGAGTTATGACACAACAATGGTTAGGATGAAGATGGAGCTAAATGTGGGTAAGAAGGTTCCATCAAAGACAGGGGCTCGGTTGGACATTGAGGCATGTTGATTGACGGGTTAGGTGGTTGGAAACAAGGTAGGGACCAATGGGATGTCAAACCGAAGACAAGGACAATGATTGGTGTTGAGATATTTGTATCTCACTGTATATGTTTCCTATTTCTATATATTTCATGTACCTCTTTGTATTTTACCCAGAGCTTTTCTCCTAGATGAGAGTGTCCTAAGGTCTCTATGATATGGCCACTATTCTATTTTCCAGCATGGTATCAGAGCGACGGTCCTAGATTAGAGTTCCCGTATCCTACCAAACCCTAACCCTACACGTCGCCTCCCCAGTTCCGCTGGCCACCGCCTGTCGTCTGCCCGCCCCCTTGCGGGATGCCTGCTGAGGCCCGTCCCCCCTTGCGGGCCTCCTGCCGCTATCACCACCGCCCCTGTGACCTGCGGGTCACCGCCGTCCCTTAGGGTTGCAGGCTGCAGACTCCGCCATTCCTTCGGACTGCTGCTCCTACGACATGCAGGCCGCTGCCCCTCCTCCTGTGGGCTGCTGCACCTCCAGCGGGCCATGGTTCGGACACAGCTGCAGACTGATGCGGTCTGATTTTGACTGAAATCCATGATTGCAGACATTTAAACCACGTTTTCCGATCTGAGCATACGACAATTATTGAAGAGGATGGTTGTATGAGTCTACACGTACAACCACTCCTCCATATGATTGTGTAGACTCGCTCAGAGTAGTCTACTCCCCAGTCTAGTTCCGGATTTTGGCAATTGTTTATCATGTCCGAGAACAAGGGTGACAAATTTTCGTTATCCGGTGCCTTCAAGGGCCCGACCCCCATCGTAAAGATGGATGAGACCAACTACAAGTTGTAGTTCATGCAGTTTCGGCCCGTTATGCAGTGAAAAACATCAACCATTCAAATACATTACCTTCACGAGAGCAATCGCCTTGTGTTGCAACTGACCATATCAATCACCCAACGATAAAATCAAAAGGTTATCATAATGGAATACCAATTTAAGAATCTAATTAAAATTCCTTTTTATTTTTCTACCATTATTGTTACGCGCCCCTAATATTTGGGGATTAAAACGAGAAGATCCAACGGCTTAGATGATGGGCTCTTCTCATGTATAATGGGCATATGGCTCATTGGATAAAAATCCTATATAAATATAAATATAAATCACTGCCATTCCATTTGCGGTCCGGGTTGTAGTTGGGATCGTTACATTTTGCTTAACATTATTGACAAAACTGCTTTGCATGATCCTACTTTTTTGTCATAGCAGTGCTGGTGAGACTCCATGTTTGCAACTCCTTCAGGTTCTGCTAGCGATCTCTTCCAAGTCCTGGAGATGACAATGCGGGTCATTAGCTCCACAGATGAGGTTCACTACGAGCTCCCCAGCTCCTTGGGTGAATTCCTGTAAGCTCCACTAGCGAGCTGATTGTGTTGGTCACGAGCACCATGAGATCCTTGTAGAACAGAGAGAGTGGGTGCATTCAAAATTTTTTGTGGGTTGTTTAGAGTAAAGAAAGGAGAGGGTGGACATAGAAGATCTGTCATTTTTTTGTTTTGTTTTTTGACACAAGTTATGTTCTTGAATGGGTCTTAAGATGGTAAACAATCTAGATAACATAAATCATGATTGTTGAAGTGGTTGAATGCACTCTAGCAGAAGATTACGTATCAATTATTTGGCAGAGGGAGTAAACATATGTTGTATAGGGTCTTGTATGTTTGAAATGTTATGCAGTGGCATATATGAAAAGTTCATTTTAAAATGGTAAACAACACAAGTTCTTCTCATGTTAAAATATGAATTCTGTAGATCACAACCAACTAATGGGTGTCCTGTAACGAAGTTTAGTTCCCCGTGGGAGTACAATTCAACTACTTATGTTATTTAGTCATATGTGATATTCAGGTCGAATATCGTAAAGGTAATTTTCCTGGGCATCACTGCATCCAGTGGGTATTAAAGAGCATTGGGATTTACTTTGGTCATAAAAGGTCACTTTTATAAGCCTATCTTTTGGTTATGCATAATATTGTCTTGCCGGGTGCATCTTCACTTTGTAAATCTTGGACATCATGTTTGTAACCCTCTTTTCAGTTTCTAATAATTTTTCAAGCTGGGAATGCAGGAGGGCCCATCCTATACTTATCAAAAAATACCATTTACGTATCCTATATGTAAAAATTTGAATATAAATAAAATTTATCCTTCGAATTTTGTCATTGAATAATGAAGCACTCCCGGTCTTCTAAAGTTTATACTTTTCTATTTCATTCATGTAATTTTGGTTCACTTGTTTATATTAGTATCTTGGCATGCTTTTTCTAATATAGCTTCGAACATTTTTATACCTTTTTACATGTGGAAGTATTCTCATGCCAGCTAGGACTGCAGGAATATATAAAGAAAGGTAAATATAAGAAACTTGTTTTTACTTATCCTTCTAAATTTAATAGTAATCTGTCACTTTTTAAAGGTTGTGGCATGGCGTATATGCAATTGATTGCCTTTAAGAGGATCTTTCTCTCTCCCAGTGACTCATCTTTTGTCATAGTAATATATTTGAAGCTTGTATATGTGTGTTGTCCAACCTTGACGATTTGGTTATCATGTGGGTAAACTTGGTAGTTTCAGATCTAGTTGTTCACTCCAAACAATACAATGTTTCACTATTCATCAGTACTCTCCATAACCATTAACTTAGCCAGTTGGGGACATTCACTTAAAACAACAAAATTTTAAGTATCCTCCCTTGTTCTATCTCTAACTTTTATTTCATACCACATAGCTCTCCAATCACGCAAATGCACTTTTTAGCATTTTTATTTTTCTAAAATCTAAATATAAGAGGGAATAAGTGGATTTCTTGATGCTTTGGATGACCTTGGACGTATTGATATGTCAAATTCTTGTTCATTGTGAACTAAAACTAATCCATCTAATAGTTCTCGTCTTGTCTTCATTCGTCTTCCTGGTGATTGTTCTAATTAGAACCTTCTAAAACATCTTCTACCATTTTTATTAACGTGTACCCTATACAAACGGTGTTCTCACCCAAGCCAACCCTGGCTTCCAAATGTCCATTTTAAATTTATTTGTGGGTGAGACAACTTACAACATATGACCCATTGGCTCATTTTAGTTCTGCAATTTACGTAAGAAACAATATTTCGGATTGCAGCCGCATGAATCGCATATACCGCCACTTATGCCTATGTAGTAGGCGGACTGAGTTACTTTTTATGCAGTACATTATGTGGTCTATGTTGTATGATTGGTCTGCATAACCACATATTAGGCCGCATACGCCATATATTCAGCAAGTGTTCCAGATAAAGTTTATAAATAACAGATTTTAACATAAAACTTGTTTCTTGGCTAAAAAAGCATTAAATTTGTTTTAAAGCTCATTTATTTTTTATTAATAGTTTTTAGATGCTTATGTAAAGGGTATGTTTACATGATATTGTTATCAAAATTTATGTTAAATATGCAAACTTGCCTTGAAAAATCTTGCTATTTTTGAGAAATGAAATGTTGATAATGAATTATCTATTTATTTAAAGTTAAAAAATGTGTATGTGATGACCTATCTGAACGAGTCTACATACATAAGTTTCATATTCTTTATGTAATTATTAATTGATCTTTATTGTCATGATCTGATATCATAATTGTTTTTTTACCTTTTTATCTTATCATCTTTTTGAACTGCCAGTGAAATCATTGATGAATGAGCTGGAAGGAGCAAGTGAGAATTGCATTGGCATATTGCAGAAAGCCAATAAGAACTCTGAAGTTCTATTGAAATTGACATCTGCCGATGGTGCAGTGGATAAACTGAATGCTTCTTCTTCCAAGGTTGATTTTTTTGTTCTTATATTGCTTATTCTCAGCTTTAGTCGCTCCAGCATCCCTTAGAATGGATGCTAATCCAATTTTGCCAAACCTTCTATTACTCAATCTTCTATTTTTGTTTTTGACAAATAAACTATTTTTGCCTTTTAAAAAGCAATCATATAACTATCAGGATAAACACACTCGGTCGAAAATGATTTTCATGAAAATATGGTAATCATTAAATTATTTTCCTCTATGAAAGGAGCTCCATTATCAAATATCGAGGTCAAAGCCCTGAAATAAATGATATCATTCAGGAAACAAGGGGCACAGGGTCAAAAAGAAAAGAATAAATGAGTGGGAGCTAGGGCCACCATAAAGAGTGGGAGCTAGGGCCACCAAAAAGAGCATTCTAGAGCGAGGGTGGGAGAAAGAGAGGAAGGAGGGATAGAGGGATTCTCTTTGCCGTAGATGTAAGTGGGAGGAGTATTGTAGATGGTAGTACGAGAAAGGAAAGGATGTAGTTATTGAAGACTCTTCATTTGGTGACATTGTTTTTGTCAGTATTGAGGGGAAGGTGATGCTGGTCATAAGTGATGATCTTTGGCTTTGGACAAGGAGCAGATGGCATCTCCAGCCGAGGATGGTGACATTGTTGGAGCGAATTTTTTGGTGCTTCTATTGTGGGGGACAAATGACATGATTATGCACGAGGGAACCCCATTTATTTCCATTAAGACTGCCTTGGACCTCGTGATCCTCTTGCATGGCTCAGAGTAGTATATGACTCCATTGTCAGTCGGTGCTCATGGACCTTTGGTGTTAGAGTATTTGGTTGTGCGCCCATTGAGTTGTAACAGGGTAAATGGATCATGGAGAAGATCCATTTACCCCATCCATATGTTTAGTCCCTTATCGTCTAGTGGTGGAACTTGGAGGCTCTGGAGAGGCTATATAAGGAGCCCCAGACCTCCTGTACTCATTGAGAAAAAGCAATGCATAGCATGCCCCTTTGAGGGCTTCTCCCGTGGTTTCATCCCGCTCCTCACGGAGTAGGGTTCCACGTTAAATCATGGTGTTCCATGTTTGATCTTTCTTGTTTATGCTCTGTTTATCAATCGCTTCCGCATTCTTCATATTTTATAACATGGTATTAGAGCGGGTCGATTCTCGAGGATTTCAAGTTCTTATATATGATCGAGATTTATTTATTATTGAAGATTTGTTGTTCTTGTGCGGAGATCTGTTCATGTTTATATTTTGGGGTTTTCTGAAACCCTAGCAAGTAGCCCAATGCAATTCCTCCTCTCCATGATCGCTGTTGGCGGCATCCCAAACTCGCGTGCATCTCTGCTTCCTCGAACAAGCCTCATCGGGTGCCTCATCGGGTGCATCTCCTCACTCCTGGCAGCTCGATTCAGATCGTGGTGCCCTTCTACCAGGCGCAAGACGCGAATTCCAAGCCCTTCTATCAGAGTCCAGGCGCAACGGAAGCGTTGGGTCCATAATCCACAGCCTCCAGACGCTTCTCCATTTACGGCACGAGGCAAAGCTCCAAGTGGAGCCTCCAGGACCCGAACCCTCGGCCCCCGCGCACCTCTCGAGCCCTATTCTCCAGATCGCCTTCGCAGGCGATGAACTCCTGACCCTCGCGGCGAGCCCCCTCTCAGCCGCGCGAGCGGCGAGCCCCCCCCCTCCTCAGCCTCGCGCACTCTCCAGCCGAGCAGGCGGCGACCCTTCATGTTGCGCCCCGACCTCGCAAGATCTCCGAGCAGCGCGATTTGCGCAAGAGCCAGACGATTCCCCTCCCCGCGCTCAGGCGGCGCAGACCTCGATGGCGGCACGCTTCCCCTTCTCGCGCGTGATCTCCTTGTCGCCTAGCCCCAGCGCGCATCAGAACAGATTTCCAGAAACCCTTGGGCGGCAGCGCGAATGAAATGAGACCCCATCGGGGGCGTTCTTTTTTGTATGGGCGGTTTCCAGAAACCCTACATAGGGTTAGGCCCCACGTTGGTCACATATTTAAAAAATGAGGGGAAGAAAAAAAAAGAAAGGCCTAGTCGGCCTGTGCCTGTTTGAAAAAAAGGGGGTTGAAAGTTAGGCCCCAAGTGGGCCATAAAAAAATTGGGCCTGATTGAAAAAAAAGAGAAAGAAGAAAAAGAAAAAAATGATGGGCCCTTTGGGCCGTGTGTGTGTTTAAAAAAAAGGCATTTCGAGAAGAAAAAAATGAAATGAAAAGAGACGCGTACACAATACAAAAGCCGTACGCAAATTTAAAAAAAAGGAAAAATTGTTGATGAAAAGCCGGAAAAAAATTTGTGTTTTAAAAAAAATGTTGACAAAAAAAGGAGAGATGACGGCTTATAAAAAAAGAAAAGCCGCAAGTTTCATGTTTTCCCCATCTATCTTGTCTTCTCCCAACTTTGTTGATGTTCATTTTCCGACAAGTATGGAAGAAAGGGGAGTATATGTAGAGTCACAGGTCTGTTCTTCTTCTAGATCCAGATTCAGATATCAGTCTCCAGACCAGTCAGATGATCAGACTCTACAGTTCGGTTTCAGACTCGACGATTGTCTTCTGAGTCCTCAGTTTCAGACACGCACGAGTATGCGGTCATTGTCAGATGTGCATATGTTGCCATCATTTGTTCGTGATCCCCATCATTATTCTTATTTTGTAGGCCAGAGCTTTTCATGTGAGCCATAGGGACTCCAGAGTAGAGGACCATTCCCTATGCCATGTTGGCAAGGGTTTTCATGTGGTATCATAGGTACACCAGAGCAGTGCACCATTCTCTGAGCCAGATGGGAGAGACCCAGTTCTCCGACGAGGAGATTATTTTTTAGACTCCATTCTCCAGCGACCGTGGACTCCAACGAGGATTGCACAACCACGGCCCTTTTTTCAGTTGGCCCTTTTCAGAGATGGAGTAGTTGTCCACATTATTGTGGCGGGTCAGAGTACTTCGACGGGGAGACTCATTTTCAGTTGCAGTGACTCTGACAGGCGCAGTTCAGAGCACATGCTCTCCGACGAGGAGATTTAGCAGACTCACACTCCAGCCCGTTCGTCCTCACCTGCATGGCATGAGAAGCAACGTCTTCGACTGCAGCAATGTGCGCGTTGGGTTGATATTGTCCGTAGTGTCCTGTAGCGTTGAGTTGAGTTTCTTTCTGTTTGTCCAAGCTGAGCATTGCATGCTCCAGCTTGAGGGGGAGTGTTAGAGTATTTGGTTGTGCGCCCATTGAGTTGTAACAGGGTAAATGGATCATGGAGAAGATCCATTTACTCCATTTATATGTTTAGTCCCACATCGTCTAGTGGTGGGACTTGGAAGCTCTGGAGAGGCTATATAAGGAGCCCCAAACCTCCTGTACTCATTGAGAAAAAGCAATGCATAGCATGCCCCTTTGAGGGATTCTCCCGTGGTTTCATCCCGCTCCTCACGGAGTAGGGTTCCACGTTAAATCATGGTGTTCCATGTTTGATCTTTCTTGTTTATGCTCTGTTTATCAATCGCTTCCGCATTCTTCATATTTTATAACAGGTATTTTAGGCGAGACTTCAAAAGGTTGAAACGTTTTTCCTGGAAACATAAAGACACTTGCAGAGGATAACTCAAGGCCCTACTATGCCATTCCTTATTTCTTTGCGAGGCTATTGTTGGTCGAGGTTGGGAAGATCTCGAAGTTGTTTTATTTACTGCTACAAGAGAGGGGAACTTTTGTGGCAGTGTGCTTTGGTTGGGGGCCTACCATGCTCTGCGCTCATGGTTTGTTTGAGGAGGATGTTAGGGGCTTGTTGGCGGATTTCTCCTGTGGTGAGATGATCTACCTTTGGTTTGAGCTACTCGCTTTGGCGGGCGAGGTTACGACAATCCTTTACAATGGTTTGTGTCTGGGGATTGCTTGGACCTTCTGGTGGAGCTTATGGGTCCTCTTAGCCTTTTCCCTTTGCAATTGGCATTCCACATTTATAGATCTGCCTTCTCTCTGCATCTATTGTTGGTGATTAATCGTTGCATTGGCCTCATCATTGGGGACGCGGTGACGATGAAGGTGGCTTTGGGGGTGGGATGTTAAGCGCATTTCTCAAGAGGTGAAGCACAAATGCTAGAGGTGGAGCTTAAGGGTCCTCTTGGCCCTTTCCCTCTGCAATTGGGATTACACATTTACAGATCTTCCTTCTTTCTCCATTTGTCGTTGGTGATTAATCATGTCATTGGCCTCATTACCGGGGACATGGTGGCGATGAAGGTGACTTTCGAGGTGGGATGTTAAGCACATTTTTCGGGAGGTGAAGCACAAACGTCTGAGGTTGACCTTTATTGGAAAATGCATTTAGAGCTCAAATTGTTAAAAAATGTGGTGATTGGGGGACCCACACTTTTCCCATTTCCTCCTAGGGATTCGACTGCGGTCTTGGACGATTTCAGATCTTCTGTCCTTGATTCGGACCCTATCGTGCACTGTGTTGATGGACCTTTACCCGCAATCCCGTGGTCTAAATGCCCTCTTGTTTCTTCTCCACATGTGTTTTCATGCCTTCCATCGTTGCGTATCCATGTTGCAGAAGCTTTTGGGAGTTCTTACCAAACTGAGCTTGAGGTTAGCTTGAGGTAAAGTGGTGCATATGGTGTTAAGGCAGTGGCTAAATAGCTAGCTCTTGAAGAGTGGTGATCACTGTTGGTGTCGATAGAGGGTGTTAGTCATGATGCCTTTGGTGTTTTTGCTTTTTTGTGTGGTAGAAGCATGAGGGGCTAGATCTCCACAGAAGCATATTGCGAAGAGGTTGGATACATGGGCAAAAGCTCTTGTTGAGGCTACTTGGGGCAAGAGTCTTCCCTTTTTCTCTAGAAAGCAGAGGAATGCCGAGGAAATGGGAAGAGGCGCGCGAGCTGGATGGTGAAGCTAGGTTGCTAGGGCCACATGCATTACGATGTGGATGCATTACTATTTGGATGGTTCAACAACACTAAAAGTGGTAGTCAAGCTTTTGGCTCATAAGAAGATGCTCACTGCTTTTAAAAGGGAGATCCGTTTATAAATGGAGGAGTGGAGGGATGGGGCTCACGTTGTTGTTGTCCGTATATATGGTTTGGATATATACCTTTTTTGCTTTTCCGTTTTTGTTAACGAAAAGGGGCGAGCACCACGGCGTGTATCCCCCGAAGTTTTAGACTTCAAAAAAAATATGGTTTGGAAGAACATGGGGACCTATTAGCCGATAAGATCTACATGAAAAGTGATCGACAAATATCATTATAAGAAGAGGGAGATGGAATGGATAAAGAGGTCAGGGTAGACTTGGCTGAAAGAGTGTGATGCGAATACACATTTTTTCCATACGATGTCTTAAATGACAAAGTGATGCAAATAAGAAAATTTTAACGGTAAAAAAATTATTATTATTTAAGCCAAAAGAGGGGGGAACACACTGCGGTGTCCGCCCCTGATGCATTAGTAAAAGAGTAGAGTAACTTACATCGCCCAGGACTCGAGGAGAGATCTAGAAAGAAAAAATACATTTTCGCAGTAGAAACACTGTGTGGAAAAAAGTAGACCAATTCTGATGCAGCGTGACCCCAAATTATGGGGCCACATTTATTTAATTAAGTAATTATCAATTTTATTTACGTTTTTAGCAGTCATATTGGTCTAATTAAATAATTGAGATCGCCTGTGATCTCAACGTTTATTTCGTAGAGTTTAGATGTAATTTGGGTCAATTAAATAATTTAGAGTCCAATTAAGGTAGTTAGAGGTCAATTAGGATTAAATTAGTTGTTAATTTGATTTATTTACTATTTTTGTAAACCCTCTCTCCTATATAAAGAGAGTGTAGGCCATTGTTCTAGTCAGTCAATTATGAAGTAAAATTTGAGTTTATCTCATTTTATCCCTCTCTCTCCCTCCTCCCTCCACGCAATCTCCGCGGTCTTCTCCTTCAACCTCTCGTAATCCCGGCGAGTTCTCTCCTCAACCCCTCTACTTTCTCTTCTTAACCCCTCTCTTTCTCCTTCTCCTCGCGTGATCTACACGTGTTCTTCTTCTCCCAAATCCCTCGTATTCCTGACGAGTCTCTTTTCTCCTCCCCTACGCGATCTCCGCGATTCTCTTCTCCAATCCCCTCGTGTTCCCGACGAGCTTCTTCTCTCAACCCCTCCATTCTATTCTCAATCCCTCCATTTTCTTCTCCACCAAAATCCACCGTCAAATATTTTATTTTTCGCTATCGACGAAAACCAATCCGCATCAATTGGTATCAGAGCATGGATTTCGAATCGTTCCTACGATTCGACGATCCGATCGACTATTGGTGTGCGAAGTTCGGTCTCCGCCGTCCATCTCGTGATTCGCATCGCTCAAAAAAGTTCCATCAACGACTTATATCATGCATCAAGGTGCACGCATGGTTGGAAGCTCTAATCGACGACGATTCTACCGCCAACGACCAAAATCAGATCTGTGCCACCGCTGTTCAACCCGATTTCGAGGCAAAAAACCAAGGTCATCTCATGGCGGACGAAGATTTATTTGATTCAACGCCGGTGCAACAATACGAAGATGATACGAGGCCGATATTTGACGAAAGCGGACGAAGAATCTGAATTCGAAGACGACTCGGCCGCTGTCCAGCATTTTCCAGAACCAAAACCGTCGCCGGAAGCAACTCCGCTGCCTCCTCCGACCATTCCGGCGCCACCCCAACCCTCCCAGGTACCTCCCCTGCCCCCCCCCCCCCCCGGCCCGCGCGGCCGTCAGCCCCACCCCGGAAACCACTACGACAGCCCCAGATCCTCCCCGCCCCCCTCTTCCCCTCGCCTCTCTCCCCGGCTCCACGGCCCTCCTCCCCTTCGTCCCGCTAGTCGCCAGCCCACCGCACCGCCCCCTCTCCCCATCTCGCCTCACCCCCACCGCACAGCCCCTCCCCGTAACCCCCACCTTCCCCTCGCGCCACCTCACCCGCACCCCGCCGTACTTTTCCCTTCCCCACCGCCACTTCACCACCCCCCCAACGCCTTCCCTCTGGGCACCGCCCCTCGCCCCCGGACCACCCGAGCCCTCCCTCGCCATCTCCCCATTCCCCCTCCGCCCCCCAGGCGCCTCACCCAAAACCCCGGCGAGTCAACCCCTTCTCCACACCGCGCGCCGCCGCAGGCGCGCGCCCCAGCCCCACGCCCCGTTGTCGTTTGATATCAGAGCATGGCCTACAGATCGTCCTCACGATCTAACGATCCGTCCAGACGTTCGTGCCGACATGCGACGAAAGACCATCATTCGTCGGGAGACGAATTTTTCAAGCGGAGGAGAATTGATGCAGCGTGAACTGGAGAAAGAGAGGGGTTAAGAAGAGAAAGTAGAGGGGTTGAGGAGAGAACTCGCCGGGATTACGAGAGGTTGAAGGAGAAGACCGCGGAGATCGCGTGGAGGGAGGAGGGAGAGAGAGGGATAAAATGAGATAAACTCAAATTTTACTTCATAATTGACTGACTAGAACAATGGCCTACCCTCTCTTTATATAGGAGAGAGGGTTTACAAAAATAGTAAATAAATCAAATTAACAACTAATTTAATCCTAATTGACCTCTAACTACCTTAATTGGACTCTAAATTATTTAATTGACCCAAATTACATCTAAACTCTACGAAATAAACGTTGAGATCACATGCGATCTCAATTATTTAATTAGACCAATATGACTGCTAAAAACGTAAATAAAATTGATAATTACTTAATTAAATAAATGTGGCCCCATAATTTGGGGTCACGCTGCATCATATTCTACCTAACCAAATTACCCTGATTGTTGATAATGGACGGAGTAAATCTTCTCTAGCATGCTCCTTCACGATGAACATAGACCCCCCAAAAAGATCAAGGTCTTGGAGATTCAACCAGCCTGAGTTGACATTTGTCCATATTGGAGATATCTTTTCACACTTGAAGATGTGATCCACCATCTCAAATATCGATGTGAGTTGCAGAAAGAGGACATCTACTAGAAATGACCGGAAAGAGTCTAGAACAATAATCCCTTGTCATAATGCATCTTCTCTGTAGTAGCCACATAAAAAATCCTATCCTTCCAGGCAGACGAAGCTCCCAAAGAACTTAGAGGTGGAGGTCTAGAAATTGCACGGTAAACTCTTTTAACAGGGAAGGAATTTTCCTTCCAAATCCAATGATCTCTGTCCGTCGAGGGCCTCCCAAAATGTCTCAGCGATTCAAGCATAATCAGAAAGTCTTCAAGCTGTTGGTCCGAGAACACGGATAAGAACCTAGGCATCCAGTTCCCATCAATCCAGCAATCCGAAACCATTGCTTCACGATCACCGACCAAAGGGAAGAGACGTGGGAACCTGAAAGATTAAGGGCCTTATATCAAAGGTGAATATCTTTTGGTACCTTATGTGGAGCCATTCTGTGTTTGAGGATCGCATCTTTCCCACAACTGAGGTCTCCTGAGCTATTTGCTAGAGGGAGTCAAAAGACATGGACCATCTTTTATTCTCACGTGCTTTGGCCCAAGAGATCCGGCAGAAGGTGGATTTAGCGTGGGTTGATGCTATGGGTGTGAGACTTTCGAGAAGTATGGACACCGTCATGTATGGATCTAGTACGGAAAGGTTGTGACTGTTCCCTTATGTGTGGGCATTGTGGCTTGTTAGGAATGCTTTAATTTTCTGTGGATAGCACTTTTATGGGGATAATGTCATTGCCTACGCAAAGTTTTGCTGAGTACTGGCGTATGTAATTGCCACCTTGTGCATTTAATGAAATGAAGCTTGAACAGGTGAACACCTACCATGGGTGTTCACTCTTAATTGTCAATTTTTTGGATGGGCTAGCGACACAGTTTATAGCCCAGCCCAGTCTACTTAGATAACATCTGCAGCACCTAAATGACTGTATAAGCAGCTGTCACTCATACTCCTATCATCCATATGTGACAAATTCTCATGTTCACCAATCCCTGCACCAAGATGCATGACCACGGACAACTTGCTAACAAAAAACCCGTGGGAACCTAAAGTAAGAAGAAACATACACTAAATGCCAGTGAATTATCTTTAATCACAAGATTTTATGCATCTTATGAAACCTAGATGATCATTAACCGCTTATGGTCACATTTAGCTTTTCAATTTTTTCAGCATTTTCTTCGAGTTATCCAAATTTTTTCTAGAAGTTCTTGTTCTATCGTTTGAAAGTTCTTGTTCTATAGGAGGAAGGACACAAGGGTAACATTTCATTGGGAGAAGTGGATGTAGTATCTGATCCCTTTGAGAGAATCTCACATCTCTCCCTTATGGCCAGGATCATTTATAACATGTTGAAACTTGAATATACAATGCAGGTGATCTAAAGAACATCCTATTTCTAATATTATACGAGTTTCCCCCCTCCAAAAAACAGTATTGTATGAGTTTGAGCTGATTTAAAATGTATGGTTTCTGATGATTATTCTGCCAGGAGAAGATTGCTTCATCCTTGAGTCTAAATTCTTCTTCCGAAGAACTGGATACTTACGTCATGTTATGGGAATTGCGACCTTACGTGGAGGATCATATTATTCAGGAATCTTGGGCACTAATCATGTAAATGCTACATGATCTGTGCCTTTCAATCATCCTCTGGTTCTTGTTGCATTCCCAACAGATACACAAGGGTCTGTTGCATTTTTGTGGTTTGTACCGGTCTCTGCAGCCGGAGTTCTTGTCGAGTCAGATCCGCTTCTGATTGTAAGAGATATCTTTATCCAACTTGCGGTTTTCTATTTGCCGATTCAAACAGCCCAAAGAGCCACCTTTAAGTATTTCACTGTTTTTGAGGTGTTTGGATCAGAATGCTGACATTCTGTTCCAAAAACTCATCCAAACATCCTCACATCTCGAAGATGCAGAATTTCGAAGGGAAACATACCTTTGACAGTGGGTAGTTGAAGCACAAGAACATGACTGCAGTTTTTTTAACCCCAACTCAAACTTAAAGAAAGTTTCTTTCAACCAGTGCCCATTAGTTCTTGGGCTCGATTAATATTCTCTCAGATTTACTGCACTACTGCAGGGTTGCTAGGTTGTCCCAGAACATTAAAATCAGACATTTTTCTTTTATCTTTTTTTAACCTACTACATGCATGCATAGAATATCACAGGTGATTCCCAGGGTTTCAGCTACAACAGGGAGAGCGGCGTTAACTCTATCTATCCTATCATGCTGGTATCCTTGATGATGAGATTGTAACTTGCTACATTACCCAAATTTGTACTTTGTTGTATTTGAGATGATCGAATTACCGGTGATCTGGGTTTCCGCCGCATGTATTTCAGGCGCAGAATGTTCTTTGTATTGTCCACTGAAGGGCTTGTCAAGGTTGTATACATAATTAAATGCATGTCTGTTATGGATTGGTCTGTGAGTATACCTTGCCAAAATATCTGTTCATAAAATGCCAGACAAGGTATCGCATCTCGCGTCCCCGCAGCTGCCCATGCTTAGAATCTGATTACAGTTCGGATTTGGGTTATGGACCGTTCCATTCACGTCCGTACTTCATACAATCCAATGATTATATACACCTTCTTTCAGGGTCGATTGCTGCAAGTATCAGCAATGGTGACCTGCATTTCTGGCTATTCCGTTTTGTTGACGCTTGGTTCTATTATTTAAAGGATGTAAAGAGGGAGTTGTGAAACTGTGCAGGTAATCCTAATGAAAGTTGTAAGTACATCCTTTGTTGAAGTTTATATCTTCTTTCCTATAGTTTTATGCATATGCAACTTTTGTATGAGGAAGTCCACATTGACGACATTGAGTTTGATTTATTCATTTTCAATCGAAATCGAAATCAAAATTTATGAACTTGGACCAGTTACGAACATGATTGGCCATCCTAACTGACTACAATCGGCTTCTCTCGACGTACTAGTATCTCTCTTGAAATAACTAATTGTGGTAATACTATTGGATAAATGTATGTAGTGGATGCTAACACGAAGCCGTATCCATTTTATACAAATTTCAAGTCTGTTTGTTTCATTAACAAAGACGATTACAGTTTTTTTTATGTACATGTGTATGTATTCGTTTCTGTTATAAAACTCGTATTGCAATATATGGCTCTTCTAATTATAACTGACATGCTACTGATAAGACAAACACATTTAATGCATTTGCGTCATATCCATTCTTAGCCACATGGTTTAATAATAAATTTTATACTTGTACCCTTTAAAATGTTCCAAAAACACTTATTACCCATGATTTTATACAATTACACTTGACTTTTATATTAGTATAACATTTACAGTAGTGCCATTTTCTTATTACCCTACCGCTATATTAGACCTACGAAGGGTAATACTGTGAATTTCATAAGAATACATGCGCAGAGTGTAATTGCATTTTTTTGAGCGCAAGTTTATTGAAAATAATTTGATAGAAAGAAATGTAAAAATCCCTTAATAATATGCGCATTCACACACATCCAAGAAATATCCACTTAAGGACATGATGTTCACATCTAAAATTAAATGAGAACACCATAACCCAAGGTTTTAAAAAACCGAACCAAACCAGCCGGTTAAACCAAGAATCGGAGGAAGAACGGTCCAACCACCGGTTTTTATTCAGAAAATAAAAATCAGTCAAAATCGGTCAAAACTCGGTTGGACCGCTTAAACTCGGTTGAACCAATTGAACCAAACCATCGGTTCAACCATCCATTTTTTGAGAAAAATAATTTCCAATAAATTAACAAAGTACAAACTTTTCCAAAAATATTCATAATCTAGTCTCATTCTAACCCACAGTATAGTACCTCTTTATCTCTTCTCCTTCACATGTGCCGATGATTCATTATCGCATGTCCCTTTGTGCTATATGAGCATTGCCTCTCTCTTCCCACATTGTGTATCAGGTTGTCCACTTATAACAATAAAAATGAAGAAGACGTCATAGTCATACTATGAGAAGCAATAAATTAACAACACTTGTCGTCAATTAGATTTTAAATAATTTTAAAATTATTAATTTTTTACATCATATATATATATATGTATTATATATTGCGAAATATGATTATTATGCACTTTCGAGTTTTTTTAAATATTTATACCACTAACTTTTAAGCAATTTCACTGGTGCTCCTATATTTTCTTAAAAAAATCACAATATCATCCTTATGTTGGTATAAAATGGGAGCACAAGTGTACTAATAAAAAGCCACGACTATTGATTTTGTAAAAATATAGGGGACACATGCAATTCTATTAAAAATATGGTATAAGTGTTATTAAAAAAACTTGGAAGGACAAGAGTAAACAAATCCTTGAAAGATATGATGCAGTATTTTTCGTATTTATTTGTTTGATATACCGATCTAACTCGGTTCGACCTGGTTGAACCATACGAACTAAACCAACAATATAACGGTTCGGTCTTTTCCGATTTCTTTGAACGGTTGACGTCATCACCGGTTCGACCGGTCGGTTCCATTGGTCCGATCATAAAAATCAAAAACCGATACATACATGCACGGTTTGATGTCCGGTTCGATTTTTAAAAACTTGCCATAACCTGTATCTTTCCTTCTCATATTAGGACTAAATCCGCAAAATGTCCAAAATGACTAAGATGTGGACCTGCAAACTCCAGGGGCTCCTTGAGCAAAAAGACCAGCAGTTCTTTAGGGGGTCGCCATCTGCTCTCCTCCCTTTCGGATATCGTGAGCCATTCAGAACTTGAGGTCCAAAGCATCTCAGCTCCGCTCACCACACTCCCTGTTCTTCCTCTGTTCTTCCTCCATTCTCCACTCCCACGCCTCGCAGAGACCCCCACTGATCGAGCTCTCAGATGCAGTCCCTACGCTTCCCGGCAACGCCTCGATGCTTTCAGTCCAGACCTCCCGCGCAGATCCATGGTACCAACAGCCACTGCCAACTTCACTCGAATTCTCTCTTTTGTGATGATTTGCTTACTTATGGGATTCGTTGCATGCACGTTCCAGGGAAGTGGACTTCTTGCGCAGTGACAGTGCCTTCCGTAATTGCGGCTTGCTCCGGTTTCGCACGAGCGCATGTCTCCTGCAGAGCTGCTCCTCCGATGGGAGGTTGGTTGCTTCTGATGCATTGTTGTCTAATTCAAGAAAGTATTGGTGTGGGATGGGAGAGCGAAAAGATTCGTAATTTACCAACTTGAGCTTATGCATTTTGGGTGGTAGTTTTGGTTCCATCGGATCCCATCAAAGTAACTAGTTTTTTTTTGCTCTCAACGCACTTGGATTTGTACCCATTGTTACAGATAGAAAAAAGGTTGGAGATTTGTGATTGGGCAACCATTTTGGGTGTTTGATTTGGGTTTGATTTGTAAGGGCTAGTTTTCTTCGACATGGTTGGATTTTGACACCAGTTAGATTGTTAATAGATAGAAAAGACTTCAAGATTGGTTTTGACCTATGTAAGCTTAAGCATCGTTAATGGTTGATTGTGTTTGATTGGGTTGGATTAATTAGTTGCCATGATTAATTTTCGTTTAACTCCCACTTGGATTGAGGCACTGTATTTTTAGAGATTCATAATTTGAAGTAAAGTGACTCTTATCTGTCTGTACTTCCACTCTAAATGAGTGGATGTGGATTTCAAGACTTGGTAAGTGATATGTTTAATGGATGATCAGAATTTTTTGTGCATGAACTCACTCCTCCAAACATTTCTATAATTCGACAAGGTTGTATCTCTTGGCTTCCAAATTACATGATTTGGAGCTATTCATGATTGGATAACAACATCAATAAGTTGAATTGTGAAGTTACACCTTCAAAGAAGTGAGTTTTTTTGGGTAACATTGCGCTCGCATAAAAACCAAATTGTAACCGTGGAATCTTTGATGGAAATTGCATTTCAAGCTTGGAAATATTGTTTAATGCAAAAGTAGCCATTTATTTTCCATATTCTCATGCTGTGTAGTTTTATTTTGGACCAGCTGCTGGTTATTCAGCAGTAACACTAGATTCAGCAAAGGACGATGTCTTGAAAGCGTTGTCCCAGATTATAGATCCTGATTTTGGGACCGACATCGTGTCATGTGGGTTCATCAAGGATCTGCAAATCGATGATGCCTTAGAAGAGGTCTTTCTAAATTACTAATTATTGTTGTGTTAAGGGTTCAGGCATATTTGCTTTGTTAAGAGTGCTTTGTTTTCCATTTTAGGTTTCATTCAGACTAGAGTTAACAACTCCTGCATGTCCAATCAAAGATATGGTAAGTGGCACACACTTCTTGATTTATTGGAAAATGTAGTATAACTAGAGCATTTCTAGTTGTCGTAGAAATGTGATGAAAAATACATCGAGTCTATAATTATATAGTTTCAGCCTTCTCTGCTATATTATATTTTTACATAAAACCAATTTATTTTCTACATAATTGAGCTTACATGGTTTAGGATTTTCACAACATTTTTTTTCTTTGCAGTTTGAACAAAAGGCCAATGAGGTTGTAGCAGCTCTTTCATGGGTGAAAAAAGTTAGCGTGACGATGTCTGCACAGCCAGCAAAACCAGCTTTTGCTGGTGAACTCCCCATGGGCTTGCGATCTATTTCAAACATTATTGCTGTTTCAAGTTGCAAGGCAGGAATATTATCATGCAACTTCATCTGTTTTACTTCCATTGCCAATTGCAGTTCCTTGTTATCCTTCTAGGATCACTTAAGAATTAATAAATACAATTCAATATCTGTTCAATTGCATATATATTATACAACTACTTGCATTTGCATTTAGTTTGTGACAAATGCAAATTACATGTATGGATTTTAAATGACTCCTTTTGTTTTAGAATGTATTTCCTTGAAAATACATAAAATGAATACTAAACCAAGACTATGCGTCCCTCTCAAACGGTAACAATGTTGAAGGGAACGAATGAGATGCATTACCATTAACCCTAGAGCTCTCTTATATAGGAGAAAAGCTCTATGGGTAATTTACATAAAAAGGACAAACAAAAACTACATAATAAAGTTACTCTAACACTCCCCCTCAAGCTGGAGCATATATATCCAACATGCTCAGCTTGGAACAACAAAGATGAAATGGACCCCTAGCAAGTGCCTTGGTAAACATGTCTGCAACCTGCTCTCCTGATGATACATGAGAAGTTGAAACAAGCCCTTTTTGAATTAAGTCCCGTGTATAATGGCAATCTACTTCAATGTGCTTCGTCCTCTCATGCAAGGCTGGATTATTGGCTATGAACAAAGCTGCTTGGTTATCACAATTCAGATGCATGGAAAGTGGTACATCAATAGTTAAATCAGTTAAAACTGATTTAACCCACATCATCTCAGCACTACCTTGGGCCATTGCCCTATATTCTGACTCTGCACTAGATCGAGCAACTACAGTTTGCTTCTTACTCTTCCAAGCTACTGGTGAGCTGCCAACAAATACAATAAAGCCTGAAGTTGACTTTCTATCATTAGGACACCCAGCATAGTCTGCATCAGCATAACCTGTGACGGATATCGAGGTATCTCTTCTAAACAGAAGACCAGTGCCTGGAGACGACTTCAGATATCTCAAGATCATAAAAACAGCATTCATGTGAGCCTGCCTGGGTTGCTCCATGAATTGGCTTACCCTATTAACCGCAAAGGCTATATCCGGTCGGGTAATAGTGACATACAAGAGCTTTCCCACTAGCTCTCTATATCGTCTCTTGTCTACTTCCTCAGAGTCATCATCATAAAGTTTGACATTAGAATCCATAGGAGTAGCAGCTGGTCTACATCCTGCCATACCTGTCTCAGATAAGAGATCCGTAACATACTTCTTTTGTGTCAGTACCATACCTTGCCTGTTTCGTGCAAACTCCAGCCCCAAAAAGTAGCGAAGTGTACCCAAATCCTTCATAACGAACTGCTCGCCAAGAAACTCCTTGGCTGCTTGAATGCCCTGCTCATTATTGCCAGTAATAACAATATCATCAACATACACTAAGATGATCACAGTACCTCGCTGGTCTCTCTTTACAAAGAGAGTATGATCTGCTGTAGATCTGACGAGGCCCTTCTGTTCAATCAACTCCGAGAGCTTCTGAAACCAAGCCCGTGGACTCTGCTTCAGGCCATATATGGCCTTATTAAGACGACACACCATACTGGATTCCCCCTCAGCAGCAAACCCTGGCGGCTGCTGCATATAGACCTCTTCCTGCAAGTCACCATACAAGAAGGCGTTCGTGACATCAAGCTGAAATAGGGGCCAGTCGCGGACAACAGCAACTGCAATGAGAATCCGTAAGGTAGAATGACGGGCTACTGGAGAAAACGTCTCCTGATAGTCCACCCCATATGTTTGGGTGAACCCATGAGCAACCAACCTGGCTTTGTATCTATCAACCGTACCATCTGCCCGATGCTTAATAGTAAAAACCCATTTGCTTCCGACAATGGACGCACCTGGTGGAGGATGCACAACACTCCACGTACCACGTGACTGCAACGCCGCCATTTCCTCTTCCATAGCTAAACGCCACGGGCTACTCTGTAGGGCCTCCTGATAAGACCGTGGGATGTGTACTGCCGATAACCCAACAACAAACTTGCGAAAGTCCGGGGACAAACGCTCCAACGACGCTGAGAGCAAAAATCCATCCCATATTTGGGATTCATCGTCCGAGCACGCTTCTGCCGTCTATGAGCAATAGGTATATGTAGGTCATCGACTGGAGGAGTGACAGTACCATCAATACCCTGTACATCCATCTGCGCATTCAAATCACCTGTGCCATCAGTAGAACTCAAATGATCAGTACATACCTCGGGCGTGCTGGATGATGGAGGAGGCACATGAGCAGAGGGCCGTCGCTGATAGACCTGAGGATAATAAACAGTAGCTGGTGGTGGCGGTGGTGGTGGTGGTGGTGTAAACTGTGGTGGTGGTGGAGGCGGTGGTGGTAAATTAGAGCATGGAACAGAAGGAGGTGGAGGCGGCACATAGATGTCATCTCCTTCCTCTGAGTGAGTGAGTCTGTCACCTGTAGGAGAAAAATACATTATAGACTCAAAAAAGGTGACATCTGCACTGACGTAGTACCTTCGTTTAACTGGATCAAAACACCGATATCCCTTCTGGGTTTTGGAATAACCCACAAAAACACATTTGACAGCTCTGGGAGAGAGCTTGTCAAGACAAGGAGAGAAACAATGAACAAATGCAACAGACCCAAAAACATGCGGTGTTAGGGAGAAAAGATCCTTCTCGGGAAACGCAGTCAAGAACGGAATCTTCTCCCCTAACACTGTCGAAGGCATACGATTAAGAAGATAACAGGCAGTGAGAACCGCATCCCCCCAATAGGAGTGAGGGGCACGGCTCTGAATCAAAAGGGTTCTGGTCATATCCAACAAATGACGATGCTTCCGTTCAGCCACCCCATTTTGTTGGGAGGTATAAGCACACGACGTCTGATGCACAATCCCATGAGACATAAGAAATTTAGACAATTGGGTACTGCACAACTCTAGAGCATTGTCAGACCGTATGTACTTTACTTTAGCAGAGAAAATATTTTTTATTTCAATAAGAAAAGACTGAATAAAATGACCAGCATCAGATTTATTTTTAAGAAGAAAGACCCAAGAAAGTCTAGAGAAATCATCGACAGCAACAAGATAAAACCTGTGCCCTTGAAGATCAGGGACACGACTGGGACCCCAAATATCAAAATGTAGCAGCTCAAATAGACCATGAGGACTTGGACCTATACGACTCGGAAAAGACGACCTGTGATGTTTGCCAAGTTGGCATGCCTCACACTGAAAATTAGATTTGGGAGAAATCTGTGGAAGAATATGGACCATCTTTTGCAACGGAAGATGGCCAAATCGAAGATGCCAAGTGTAGGGTGACACTGATCCAGCCCTCATAGAAGAGATACCAGCATAAGGAGATTGCACCAGTCTATAAAGACCCCCTTGCTCATGGCCAGTCCCAATCACTCTGCCCGTTAATATGTCCTGAAACACAAGAGTAGATGGATCAAATATAGCACGGCAATGTAAATCTTTGGTGAGTTGACTAATAGACAGCAAATTCATCGAGAACTTCGGTGCATAGAGAACATTGGACAGTCTCAAGGTAGGAGTCAACTGTACCTCCCCCTGACCAGTAATAGGGGAATATGTACCATCAGCTATCACTACCGATCGTTCAGATTGAGCAGGATGAAAGACACTAAACTGACCTCTGTTACCACAGAGATGATGTGATGCACCTGAATCCATGATCCATTCTGATAGATCCGCCTTGTAACACTTAGTAAAGGCAATGGGTGCGGAACCTATGAAGGCACCCACAGATGGAAAATCTACCTTGTTGTCTGACATGACGACAACAGTATCCTGTAACTTGCGTGTACAGGACTTGCACAGGACTTGCACAGCACTGTTAGGGCACAAGACTTGCACGCTGACCTTGTTGCATATGACTTCAGGCAAAAAATTTCAGGTACGCTACAGGCTTCATGCGGTAGGCGAGAGATGCTGGCGAGGGGTGGTGCTCTTACATGGCAGATCCATGGCTGGTGGTCGCGAGCTCCTTCACACAGGTACCGCGGGGGGTTGCGAAGGACGGTGCTCGCGATGGGTAGCGACGGTGCGACACACACCCTGGCAGTCGGCGGGTCTCGTGGTTAGTGGATGCGGCTCACGTGGTCGGTGGTGTGGGGCCTTGAACGGGGCTGGCCAATGAAGAGGATGGTGGCAGCCTTCGGGGATCGCCAGGCGCGAGATGGCGAGGTGATTCGCCAGGCGCGAGATCGCAGAGGCGCAGAGGATGGCGAGATCGTGCTACAGGAATCGCCAGACACGCGATGGGCGCAGACGATGGCGATGGCGCACAGGGACGCGATGGTGGTGGCGATGGCGCACAGGAGGGCGGCGCCAATCTCGAGATAGGAGAGAGAGAAGGGCGGCGGGTGGGGTAGGGTTAGGGTTCAAGAACTCCGGCCTAGGACCGTCGCTCTGATACCATGTTGAAGGGAACGAATGAGATGCATTACCATTAACCCTAGAGCTCTCTTATATAGGAGAAAAGCTCTATGGGTAATTTACATAAAAAGGACAAACAAAAACTACATAATAAAGTTACTCTAACAAACAACATATTGCATAAATGCAAAGAAGATTTGTAAGGTTCAGATCAATATTAAAAGGGGGCATATGCTTCTTTTTGCAATTATCAGATAACAATGTGCATAAAAAGGGTGGCCAACTTTCAGAGTCCTATAAAGTCTGATGACAATGTATTGAGATGATGCATTTTTTTGTGCATTGAATAAAACTGCATTCAATAGGATCAATGTCGACAAGGATACAAATATCCCACAACAATGCATCAAGATGATGGAAGTAAATACATTTGTTGCGAATCACGGAAGCAAAAACGCTCAAACACGATCAGACATGCAAGACACATACACACGGAATTACAAGGTTCACCTGTAATTGGCTACGTCCACGGGCGGCGGCGATCGGTTTTCACTATGTGGAGAATGAGGAGAATACTAAGGATACAGAGAGACCTAACCTTAGGGAGTTTATATAGCACTTCCATACAGATGTATCCCTGACCGAATACAAATAGAACTGCTCATAAAAAATTTCACCCAGACACTGCCCCCACGCCCCCGCAGGGGGGAGCGCACCTGCTTTCCCCTAGACCCTCTCCCTCAAGCTCATAGGGGGTTCTTTAACCTGGGTATGATATGTTAGGAGGGGTGCATACGGGGTTCTTCAACATGGTTCAAATGGTTAGGATTCGAGGCATATCAACAACATTGAACATGCTGGGCCATGCATGAAGGTAGTTTTGAGCTGGCCACACGTTTTGGTCTATACATATTTTTTTCTAGATCAGAATTATGGTTCATTACAAATACTGATTTGATGCATGTGAACTTCCTTCTAGACCAGCTAGTTTACATCAACTGTTGCATCCAGGAACAAAATGCTTTTAGCCACCATTGGAATGATGCCCTCTAGGTTTTCCTTACAGTAAAACAATCAGGACAACTACTTCTCTTTGTCTAGGATAATGCTAAGATTGGTTAAATTTATATTACCCCAGGAGTATCTTCTTTTTAAGTCAAACTATGAAAGTTTGTTTCTAGAAATTGTTGAAGTGTTAGTGCCACTATAGACTGTGGAATTAAATGCATCGATGCATTCAAAAGTGACCCCGAATCCTCTTTATATAAGACACTGGGGTAATCGTAAGGGGTATGGCTCGAACTTTATCACTTCAGCTCAAGATGGATAACGAATTCATGCCGAGCTTGCCACAGCAGTGCTCAAATAGAGCTATTGGAAGTGCTTTGGTGAACATGTCCGTTGTCCAATCTTCAGTGACATCAGAATTGCAAAGAAGACTTCTGGATGTGGTTTTTTGTGAAGTAACCGTCAACCTCCACATGCATGGTGCGCCCATGAAACATAAGATTGTTTGCAATATGCATGGCAGCTATGTTGTCGCACCTGAACTCCATGACACTGCAAGATGATGTATGGAGATCTCAAAAAACCGTCGATATCTAATGCATCTTTGTGACAACTTGGGTCCATGTATTGCACTCTACACTAGAGAGGTAGAGACCACTTCTTGTTTTTAACTCCTTTGAGCGACACGATGCACCCTAACTAAGGCATGCACATAAATAAATGGTAGACTCCTAATTTGCTACGCATCCTGCATAATCAGCACGACAATAAATATTATCCAGAGATGAACCTGTACAAAGAAGAGCCCCTTCTCGGGGGCTTCCTTTGATGTACCTCAATACTATCATGCTGGTATACCAATGGGCATGTGCTGGCCTATTCATGACTTAAGATTCCCCATTGCCAGGGAGTTGTGATAGTTCAATAAAGAATATTCCTCACTAGTCGGTGATACCATCCCTCAGCAGCCATCTTCTCCTCCCCATAAATTAGTGTCTTGCGATCTATAGGAATTTGAGCGGGATTGGAATCTAAAATGCCAGCCTCCTGCAATAGGCCAACAACATATCTCCTCTGAGATAGAATAAGTCATCTTCCGTCGTAGGCTACCTTCACCCAAAGGAAGTACTTAAGTAGACCCAAATCCTTAATGATGAAGTGATCACCTAGCCATTTCTTCATTTTCTTGACCTCATGTTCATCACCACCTATCATAATAATGTCATTGACATAAACTAGCATGACAACTATGCCTCTTTCTTCCTTCCTAGTAAAAAGAACTTGATTTGATGATAATCTAGCAAGTCCTTACCCTTTAACACCTCTGAGAGATTATGAAATCAGGCTTTCTTTTAAGGTTATAGATTGTGTTATTCAGCAAATAGGCCTTCTTACACTCCTCCTGAAGCTTGAAACTTGAGGACGACCACACATGTGTGTAGAAATGCATTCTTTACATCCATATGATGTAAAGACCTGCCATTGTGTACAACAACATAATGGGGACTCTAGAGAATCGACAGACAAGTCCTTAGAGAAAGTGTCAAAGAATTCTACCCACATATTTGGGTAAACCTTATAACATCCAATATGGTCTTGTCCCTAGCTACAAATTCATTTGGATTATGATTCATCGTAGTCCAAATGCTTCAAGATAGTTGCGAATCGCGGAAGTGGCACACACACAAACGATCAATCAAGCAAGTATGAAGACATACGGATCTACAAGACTCATCCGAAACTGGGCTACGTCCTTGGGCAACGCTGATAGATTTTCACTATGTAGAGAAAGAAGGATACGGAGGATGCAGAGAGCCCTAACCCTAGGGGATTTTATATACTACTCTTGTATAGATAGATCCTTGATACGAATGGATCCATATACTCGAATACAAATAAAATCGTTAATAAAAATTTCTCTGGGGGTGTTGCCCCCACACCCTCGCAAAAAGGTAGCGCACATGCTCCCCCCCAGATCCCGACCCCAGGTTTGCTGATCGGAGGGGTGCATACGACGATTCTTCAACCTGGGACATGTGGTTAGGATTCAAGGCATGTCAACGAAGATATATGAAATGCCATATCCTCTTCCATAGTCCCTTTTGTTCTGGGGATAAATATTTTAAATAAGAGCTTGTTTGTGAGAAATACAGATATGCACTACCAACATTTCCTCTGCAAACTGCTTGTGGTTGGCTCTCTTGTGAACCAAGGATGTTGAAGGGAATAAGCAAGATAATCATTCATCTAACCCTAGAGCTCTCTTATATAGGAGAAAAGCTCTACGGGTAAATTACAGGAAAAAGGACAATTAAAAAACCAAATAACATAATTACTCTAACACTCCCCCTCAAGCTGGAGCATATATATCTATCATGCTCAGCTTGGAACAACATAGATGAAAAGGACCTCTGGCAAGAGCCTTGGTGAACATGTCTGCAATCTGCTCTCCTGATGATACATAAGAAGTTGAAATAAGCCCTTTTTGAATTAAGTCCCGTGTGAAATGACAATCCACTTCAATGTGCTTTGTCCTCTCATGGAACGCTGGATTATTGGCTATGAACAAGGCTGCCTGATTATCACATTTAAGATGCATAGGAAGAGGTACTGCAATAGTTAAATCATTCAAAACCGATTTAACCCACATCATCTCAGCACTACCTTGGGCCATTGCCCTATATTCTGACTCTGCACTGGATCGAGCCACGACATTCTGTTTCTTACTCTTCCATGCAACTGGTGAGCTGCCAACAAATACAATAAAGCCTGAAGTAGACTTTCTATCATTAGGGCACCCAGCATAGTCTGCATCAGCACAACCTGTGACAGATATAGAGGTATCTTTCCTAAACAGAAGACCAGCACCTGGAGACGACTTCAGATATCTCAAGATCATAAAAACAACATTCATGTGAGTCTGTCTGGGTTGCTCCATAAATTGACTTACCCTATTGACAGCAAAGGCTATATCTGGTCGGGTAATAGTGACATATAGCAACTTCCCCACGAGCTCTCTATACCGTCTCTTGTCCACCTCCTAAGAGTCATCATCATAGAGTTTAACATTAGGATCCATAGGAGTAGTAGCTGGTCTACATCCTGCCATTCCTGTCTCAGATAACAGGTCAGTAACATACTTCCGCTGTGTCATTACCATGCCCTGCTCATTTCTTGCAAACTCCAATCCCAGAAAGTAACGAAGTGAACCCAGATCCTTCGTAACAAACTGCTCACTAAGAAAATCCTTGGCTGCTTGAATGCCCTGCTTATTACTACCAGTGATAACAATATCATCCACATAGACTAAGATGATCACAGTACCTTGCTGGTCTCTCTTTACAAAGAGAGTATGATCTGCTGTAGATCTGACGAAGCCCTTCTGTTCAATCAACTCTGAGAGCTTCTGAAACCAAGCCCGTGGACTCTGCTTCAGGCCATATATGGCCTTATGAAGACGGCACACCATACTGGACTCCCCCTCAGCAGCAAACCCTGGTGGCTGCTGCATATAGACCTCTTCCTGCAAGTCACCATATAAGAAAGCATTCTTGACATCTAACTGAAACAGGGGCCAGTCACGGACAATAGCAACTGCAATGAGGATTCGTAAGGTAGAATGACGGGCTACTGGAGAAAACGTCTCCTGATAGTCCACCCCATATGTTTGGGGTGAAACCACGAGCCACCAACCTGGCTTTGTATCTATCAATCGTACCATCAGCCCTATGCTTTACAGTAAAAACCCATTTGCTTCCGACTACAGACGCACCTGGTGGAGGATGCACAACACTCCACGTACCACGTGACTGCAACGCCGCCATCTCCTCTTCCATAGCCAAACGCCATGGACTGCTCTGTAGTGCCTCCTGATATGACCTTGGGATTTCCACTGCTGATAACCCAAGGACGAACTTGCGAAACTCTGGGGACAACCGCTCCAAACTAGCCTGTGATGCAAAGTCCATCCCATATTTGGGATTCATTGTCCGCGCACGCTTTTGCCTTCTATGGGCAATAGGAAGATCAAGATCATCAGCTGGAGGAGGGGTAGTATCATCTGTGCCCTGTACATCTGTCTGCGTATGCAAATCACCCGTGCCATTATTAGTACTCAAATGTTCATTACATACCTCGGGCGTGCTGGATGATGGAGGAGGCACATGAGCAGAGGGTCGACGCTGATAGACCTGAGGATAAAAAGTAGAAGGTGGTGGTGGAGGTGGTGGTGGGATAAGCTGTGGTGGTGGTGGCGGCAGAGTAGAGCACGGAATAGATGGTGGAGGAGGCACATAGATATCATCTCCTTCCTCTGAATGAGTGAGTCTGTCACCTGTAGGAGAAAAATACATAATGGACTCAAAAAAGGTGACATCTGCACTGACGTAGTACCTTCGTTTAACTAGATCAAAACACCGATATCCCTTCTGGGTTTTGGAATAACCCACAAAAACACATTTGACAGCTCTGGGAGAGAGCTTGTCAAGACCAGGAGAAAAACAATGAACAAATGCAACAGACCCAAACACTCGCGGTGTTAGGGAGAAAAGATCCTTTTCGGGAAACGCAGTCAAGAACGGAATCTTCTCCCCTAACACTGTCGAAGGCATACGATTAAGAAGATAACAAGCAGTGAGAACCGCATCCCCCCAATAGGAGTGAGGGGCATGACTCTGAATCAAAAGAGTTCTGGTCATATCCAACAAATGACGATGCTTCCGTTCAGCCACCCCATTCTGTTGGGAGGTATAAGCACACGACGTCTGATGCACAATCCCATGAGACATAAGAAATTTGGACAATTGGGTACTGCACAACTCTAGAGCATTATCAGACCGTATGTACTTCACTTTAGCAGAGAAAATATTTTTTATTTCAATAAGAAAAGACTGAATAAACTGACCAGCATCAGATTTATTTTTAAGAAGAAAGACCCAAGATAGTCTAGAGAAATCATCGACAGCAACAAGATAAAACCTGTGCCCTTGAAGATCAGGGACACGACTGGGACCCCAAATATCAAAATGTAGCAGCTCAAATAGACCATGATGACTTGGACCTATACGACTCGGAAAAGACGACCTGTGATGTTTGCCAAGTTGGCATGCTTCACACTGAAAATTAGACTTGGGAGAAATCTGTGGAAGAATATGGACCATCTTTTGCAACGGAAGATGGCCAAATCGAAGATGCCAAGTGTAGGGTGACACTGATCCAGCCCTCATAGGAGAGATACCGGCATAAGAGGATTGCACCAGTCTATAAAGACCCCCTTGCTCACGGCCAGTCCCAATCACTCTGCCCGTTAATATGTCCTGAAACACAAGAGTAGATGGGTCAAATATAGCACGGCAATGTAAATCTTTGGTGAGTTGACTAATAGACAGTAAATTCATCGAAAACTTTGGTGCATAGAGAACATTGGACAGTCTCAAGGTAGGAGTCAACTGCACCTCCCCCTGACCAGTAATAGGGGAATGTGTACCATCAGCTATCACCACCGATCGTTCAGATTGAGCAGGATGAAAGACACTAAACTGACCTCTGTCACCACAGAGATGGTGTGATGCACCTGAATCTATGATCCATTCTGATAGATCCGCCTTGTAACCCATAGTAAAGGCAGTGGGTGCGGAACCTTTGAAGGCACCCAGGGACGGAAAATCAACCTTGTTGTCTGACATGATGACAACAATATTCTGCGATTGAGGTTACACGACCAGCTGTACTGTCTACGTGAACATCAATGATAGGCGTGCATAAGGAGCGTGGAGATAGGCATCACAGCGCTATCCACTGATAGGCGTGCATAAGGAACATCAATGATAGGCGTGCACAGGCACGAACAGGGCACCCCCACCAACAGTGCCTGGCGTCACAGCGCTGGGGAGATAGGCGTGGAAGAAGGATGAGCGTGAGCACGGCGTCGTACCTGGCAAGGAGGGCCGCGCAGGAGCGTGTGTGGCTCCTCTATCGTAGAGCCCTTAAGGACGCACTCAACTGGGTCGTCCACCGACGCCTCTTCTACGAAGAGGCAGATGCTTTGCGAGGAAAATTTGAATCTAATAAACACGTAGAGGATCTTGACACCATTGACAGACTGATTGAAGAAGCCAAGTCAACTTACAGAAAGTGGCATCATCCTGATCCTTATATTGTTCCTTGGGCTCCCGAAGGCTCCAAATTTTCACGAAATCCAGCACCACCCGAAGGCGCTCAAAGGGCCGCACACAGGCACAGGCGCGACCAAGAAGCGCGATCGCAAGGGCTACAGGCGATTTCTTCACGCGACTATCTTCACGCGCGACTGGAGAAGATCACGCGACCGGAGGATACCCACAGGGATGCTGCTAGGGCGCGCGATCAGACCAAGGCACGCCGCCGCCGCGACCTCGGAGGACGCGTGTGGGTACACGCGTTGGAAGAGGCGGCGGCGCCGATCAGATGGAAGTGGCGGCGCCGATCAGAGGAGAGAGAGAGAAGAGGGCGGCGGGTGGGGTCGGGTAGGGTTAGGGTTTCGAGAACTCCGGTCTAGGACCGTGGCTCTGATACCATGTTGAAGGGAATAAGCAAGATAATCATTCATCTAACCCTAGAGCTCTCTTATATAGGAGAAAAGCTCTACGGGTAAATTACAGGAAAAAGGACAATTAAAAAACCAAATAACATAATTACTCTAACAAAGGACACTGCCTTACTTGGGTGCAATACATAATTACGAGACTTCTTCCTAAAAGGCATCAGAAGAGTATGATATTACACACTATTAGTGTTTTGACATGCACCTATCTCACCAGGAAGAGAAAAATCTCAAGCCCAGGAACTACCTTAAATGACGGAAAGATATTAAACCCATGATCAATCATAAAGCTGTCAAACATCTTGTACCACTGCCTGGGAGTCTGCTTAATCCCATGCAAGGACTTCTTTAATTTGCATGCATGGTCTTCCTAACGAGTCCCTCTAGTTGGCACATGAGAATGTCCTCTTCGAGTTTACCATCCAAGAAAGTTGTCATCACGTCTAACTGTGCCAACTCCAAGTTTCGATGTGTTACAAGAGCTAGTAGCATTCCGATGGATGTATGTCTTACAACGAGAGAGGTTATCTTGTTGTAATCTACACCTTCATTCGGATTGTAACCCTTTGCAACTTGGTGTGCCTTGTATCTGATGTCTTTACTGCCTGTGATTCCTGTCTTCTTCTTGAAGACCCATTTGCTGCCAATGACTTTTCTCCTCTTTGGCAACTTGACAATCTACCATGTCTAGTTCTTGTGAAGAGATTCTCTCTCTTCACCCATAACGACAATCCACTGCCCAGATTCTGCCCCTTTTATAGCCTCCATGAAGCTTTTCTTATCTCAAAAGAATGATGAAAGATATTGATCAAGCCAAAGACAATACCACCACATGGTCAATCAATTGTAAGAGTGATCCAACACTAATGATATGTTAGGGGATGGAAACGGATCTAAAAAATTATGATATCAATTAAAGCGAAGAGACTACAAAACTTCCGTGGATATCACACAATTCAACAACAACAACAACAAAGCCTTTTCCCACAATTAAGTAGGGTCGGCTACATGGATTCTTCGCCTCCATTCAGATCTATCTTGGGTCAATCTCGGACTTATATCCAAAAAACTAAGATCCCTTCGTATAGTCTCTTTCCAACACTTCTTGGGCCGTCCTCGCCCTCTCTTAGCCGGCTCAACATCCCACCACTCGCATCTCCTAACCGGTGCATCAGTTGACCTTCTTTGCAAATGACCAAACCATCTTAAGAGGTTTTCTCGCATCTTATCCTCGATCGGAGCTACACCAACTTTCTTTCTGATTGCATCATTCCGAATCCGAGCTTTACGTGTATGTCCACACATCCATCTTAGCATTTTCATTTCTGCTACAACCATTCTCTGCACATGTCTATGATTCACAGGCCAACATTCAGAACCATAACGCATAGCAGGTCTCACGGCTGCTTTGTAAAACTTTCCTTTAATTTTTAAAGGAATTTTCTTATCACAGAGAACAACGGAGGCTCCTCTCCACTTTAACCAGCCTGCATTTATTCTATTAGTAACATCTCCATCAATTTCCCCATCATGTTGCAAAATAGATCCCAGATATCTAAAAGAATCTCTCTTCTGAATGTTATCGTCACCAATCTTCACCTCGATTCCTTCACCACTGCTTCCATCAAAGGTACATTCCATATATTCCGTCTTAGCCCTACTTATACGAAAACCTTTAGTCTCCAATTCATGTCTCCAAACCTCAAGCTTCTCATTTACTCCATCTCTAGTCTCGTCAATCAGCACAATATCATCGGCAAATAACATACACCAAGGTAACTCATCCTGAATGTGACTTGTCAACTCGTCCATAATCAAAGTAAAAAGAAATGGACTCAAAGCTGAACCTTGATGTAAACCAATGTTGATATCAAAATAGTAGGTCTTCCCCGTCGGAGTCCTTATACAAGATAAAGCCCTATCGTACATATCCTTTATGAGATTAATGTATAGGACAGGTACTTGTCTCTTCTCCAAAACTCTTCACAGTATCTCTCGTGGGACAGAATCATAAGTCTTCTCCAAATCAATAAAGATCATATGGAGATTCTTCCTTTTAGCTCTATAAATCTCCATTGTTCTCCTCAGCAAATGGATGGCTTCAATTGTTGAGCGACCTGGCATGAATCTGAATTGGTTTTCTTTTATTTGGGAAACTTGTCTCAACCTTCTTTCGATCACACGTTCCTAAATTTTCATAGTGTGACTCATCAACTTGATACCTCTGTAATTTGAACAATTTTGAATGTCTCCTTTGTTCTTATAAAGAGGCACCACAATACTCCTCCTCCAATCTTCAGGCATTTTCTTGCTTCGCCAAATAACATTGAATAGATTCGTAAGCCAGGTCAAAGCACGCTCACCTAAAACTTTCCATACTTCTACAGGTATGTCATCCGGTCCAACACCTTTCCCAGGTCTCATAACCTTCAAAGCCTCCTCTACTTCTTTTCTTTGTATTCGTCTATAGCATGCACGATTCAAGTAACTTTCACTACTAGCTAGATCACCCAAAGTGATCTCTCTATTTCCTTCTCCAATGAAAAGTTTATGGAAGTATTGCTCCCATCTAGTCTCTATATCCTTCTGAGTAACAAGCACGTGACCTTCCTCGTCCTTAATGCATCTCACTTGAGAAAGGTCTTTGGTCTTTCTTTCTCTTGCTTTGGCCAACCTGAATATATCCTTCTGGCCCTCCTTAGAGTTGAGATTTTTATACAAAACCTCATAAGCTTTTGACTTAGCTTCGCTTACAGCCTTCTTTGCTTTCTTCTTCGCTATTTTATAGTCTGTGACAGTTTCCTCTGTTCTATCCTTAGACATAGCTTTAAAGCAAGCTCTTTTAGTTTTTAGCTTCTCTTGCACCCCTTCACTCCACCACCAAGCCTCCTTTTGACCCGGAGCTCCTCCTTTTGACTCGACTAACATCTCTTTGGCTACCTTTCGGATACAAGATGCTACTGCCTCCCACATCTCGTTTGCACTACCGCTACAATCCCAAGATAAGTCTTCTAAAACCTTCTCCCTGAAGCTTGATTGCTTCAGCGGAAGATTCCACCACCTAGTTCTAGTGATCTTAGGAACCTTCCTTTTCTTTACCATCCCTTTTATTTGTAAATCCAAGACTAACAAGCGATGTTGGGTTGTCAAACTCTCTCCAGGGATTACTTTGCAATCTTTGCAACATAACCGATCTCTTCTCCTCAACGCAAAGTAATCGATCTGTGTTCTAGTTGAGCCACTCTTATAAGTAATTAAATGCTCCTCCCTCTTCTTGAAAAGAGTGTTTGCTATGAAAAGATCATATGCATTTACAAAATCCAGAATGACTTTTCCCTCTTCGTTTCTATCCCTAAAACCATGTCCTCCATGCACACTTACATACCCTGAAGCATCTTTTCCCACATGGCCATTAAGATCTCCACCTATGCAAATCATCTCTCTTTGTGGGATTCCTTGTAAAATCTTTATCCATATCCTCCCAAAAAGCTTGTTTAGTCCTTTCATCTAAACCAATTTATGGTGCATAAACTGAGATGATATTCAGAATTTCTTCTTCAAGCGCCAACTTTAGCAAAATAATCCGATCCCCAAATCTTTGCACCTTAACCACACAATCCTTCAAATCTTTATGAACAACTACTCCAACACCGTTTCTGCCCTTATCTTTACCTGAATACCAAAGTTTAAAGCCTGTCTTCTCGATCTCCCTTGCTTTCTCTCCAACCCATTTAGTCTCTTGAAGACATAATATATGAATCTTCCTTCTTTCCATTGTATCCACTATCTCCATCAATTTTCCAGTTAAAGTACCGATATTCCAACTACCAATCCGTAACTTCCTTTGCAATCTCTTTTGGACTAACTTCTTTACTCGCATGCGTCCATTATGCGAGAATCCTTGCAAATTTTGGACTGCATCCGGGCGGTGATGCAGCGGGACTAGCTTATTTACCTGCATGCGTTCCTCATGCGAGAACCCTTGTAAATTTTGAACTACATCCATGCTACGATGTAGCGGCCCTTGCCAATTTTTCATTGCATTCGGGCGATGCAACGCGTCGCAAGTAGGGAACGCCCCAACGAAATCTGTATGTTTGCTTAAATCCATGTTTAAAAGATCTGAACGGTTTCAAGACAAATTCATAAATAGTGTTCTTAGAAGAAATTAAGAACACTATTTACGAATTTATCTTTCCTGCGCTGGCTGTCGGCTACCTAACACGCAACCCTCCTCATTTACCCGGGCTTGGGACCGGCCATGGTTGAGTTGGATATCACACAATTATTTAGTCTTATTTTAGATGGTATATGAGTACACCGACAAAACCTTGATCCATTACTAGGTCATGTCAGGGGATGGAAACACCAGACTGGAGCATGAAAAATGCCAAATCATGATCGAGTTTCTCGAAACCCTTTACCAATTCAATGAGAGTTTTGGCGAATTTTCCTATCTTCGATTTGATTGGCACTAATACCATGTGAGAAAAAGAAACCAAGTAAACACATGCACACACATTGGTATACGTAAAAAAACCTTTCTCAATTGGAGGGAAACTTACAGGAGATAACCTAGTGCACATATACAACTAGGTCTTCTTCTTATCCACTTAATCATCTACTGTGAGAATATAGACAATATTTACATGGTTAATAGTTTAATGGGTCCACACCCGATATACATTTACTCAAGTACAATACTCAACATTGTATAAGAAGGTTGCTGGCATCCCCCAAGAATGGTTGAGATAGATGTTCATATTTTTATGCTGCAATTGACAAATTCAGCTAACTAATATTTCTTAGCTTGATTCTTATTTAACAAGCCTTTATAATCTTTTTAAGTAGTAAAGAAATTTATGAATGGTTGAGTTAAGTAGCTATGCAATAACAATGTTGGAAGTTGGTCATGTACTGTGCAGGGTGGTGTAGGGAAATCTACCGTGGCTGTAAACCTTGCTTATACATTAGCTGGAATGGGTGCTAAAGTTGGCTTATTTGATGCTGATGTTTATGGTCCGAGCTTACCAACAATGGTATCTCCGGAGGTCCGGATATTGGAAATGGTATGTGTGCCATTGTTCAAAAGTACTTGATAACGATGGAGATTTTAGTGACTTTGAACTGGTTTCTTCCAAGAATCCAGAGACAAATACCATAATCCCAACAGAGTATTTGGGAGTCAAATTGGTCTCCTTCGGATTTGCTGGGCAAGGGCGAGCAATAATGCGGGGTCCCATGGTTTCCGGGGTTATCAATCAGCTGCTCACCACAGCTGAGTGGTATGTAACCCTCTACCATTTATCAAGTACCTTAATGAGATCAGTGAAGATATTCCTTTATAAGTTTTATCTATAATTGGGATCTCTTGATTATGATTATGCCAATGTAGGAATTGCATTTACCTGTAACACATTAAATGAAAAACAATTTATCCTATTGATCATATTTCTACCTCTTATCATTCTTTCAATACTTTGGACCCGTTGAGGATAATACATAATGCACTTTTCATGGCCACAATGTTCTTAGAGAAATGAGTGGCAATGATTCAGATGACATCCTTGAAGCTTTGTAAAAGTTCTCGCTTATATATAAACATATATATACATGCAACTTTGTGGCATTTAGAAAACCATGTTTTAATTTACTGGTTTAGTTGTTGATGTGTATTGTGACTAATATGCACTAATTGACCACGATCAGCATGTTCATAGGAAGTCCAAGTTCTCAGTGGAAACTGTTTCACAGCCACTCGTTTTAGTATCTATTTTTTTTATTTATTATGTTTTTATTATTGGCGTATTTAAACCTGCATAATGGTAAATACATTGGTTCCCTGCATATATCACAAATAAATTCTCATGAAATTTTTTTATCCCATTTGCAGGGGTGAGCTAGATTATCTTGTTCTTGATCTGCCTCCGGGCACTGGAGATATTCATCTTACCTTATGCCAGGTTTAGCTTGTACATGTTACAAACTTGATTCTCATTCCCTCTGGCTCATAAAAGAAGTGTTTGACAGTAACTATGCTTACATTGTACCTCTAGGTAGCTCCATTAACAGCAGCTGTTATTGTCACCACACCACAAAAGTTGTCATTCATCGATGTCGCAAAGGGGGTGCGGATGTTCTCAAAGCTAAAGGTAAGACATTCATCCAGAATCTATATTTGGTAATTTCCTGGGAACGAAAAATCTTCACTGTCCAGTTAAAGGACTGGTAACTTATAGTCCCTGACACTTCTTGAGGAACATTGAGTAAACACAGCATTTCTCTAAGTCACTCATGCCAATTATGAAACAAATTATTATGTTCATATGTATATTTATATATCTTTATATATTACTGAATCTCAATGCTCTTTGTATATACCTAACAGCTTATTCTGTAATTAATGAAGGTCCCCTGCGTGGCAGTAGTAGAAAATATGTGTTACTTTGATGCTGATGGGAAGCGTTACTACCCATTTGGTGAAGGCTCCGGTGCACAGGCATGTGACTTTAAAATGCTGCTTTACTTGATAATTCAGATTGTGCTAATGAAGATTGACACATTTCCAGTTTGAACAAATTTTCACAGGTTGTTCAACAGTTTGGAATCCCACATCTATTTAATCTTCCCATTAGAGAAACGGTATGCGGTGAAAAAACAGTTTACCTTTTTTTTTTCTGTTACTGACATTAGTTTCTTAGCCGACCCTACTTAATGTGGGAATATGCTTTGTTGTTGTACTGACAATAGTTTCTGGATTATTGGCATTTTTAAGTTTGTCAACGTCATTGTATCAGTTATCAGCTTCTGGAGACAGTGGGACACCGGAAGTGGCAGCCGATCCCCAAGGAGAAGTTTCTAGAACATTTCAAGAACTTGGTGTATGTGTTGTACAACAATGTGCCAAGATTCGCCAACAAGGTATCAAATCAATCAAGTTACATAAAACTCCGCATAAAGTTATTCACGATAAACTAACATTAAGGGAGAAATTCATCCAAAACAATTTATGAGTTGACATGAAATTATGAAGAATATTAATGAGTCTTATATCAGTTTGAATATATGATGATTAAGGTATTCCTTCAGTCATATCCTAAACAGAGGATATCCTGCTGAATTTTGATCTCGACTTTGATGAACATACTATAATCATGGTTTATATTAAGTTGATTTATGAGTAGTTACTAGTTTGAACTGTTGAGATGTTTCCTTGCCTCATTTTCATACAAAAGATTCATCCTACCATTATTTTACCTTTGTGGAAAGATATTAATTACGGTTATACAGCTATATAACATTTTTTAACTTTGTTTTCCAGTTTCTACTGCGGTGAGCTATGACAGATCTGCAAAAGCAATAAGAGTAAAGGTTCCGGAAGATGATGAAGAGTTCTTTCTGCACCCTGCAACAGTTAGAAGGAACGATCGATCCGCACAAAGTGTGGTATGTAGTGTCCAAACTTCCCTGGGAACAAACTGTTGAAGTATTTCTGCAATGCATATAGAAAATTAATTAACCTATTGAACTTCATCTGTTTGTTTGCCTGCAAGTAAATTGAATCAATTGCAATCATATAACCATTATTTCATATTCTATGGAGTCTTATTAGCACATATTTTTTTTCTTTTTTTACAAGTTGGGAAAAAAGTTCGAGTTCGATTCTTCCAGGAAACAATATGCACCCACTTTTTATGTAATTTTTATAATCGTTACATTCTTTGCCTTGGTAACGGATATGTCATGCATCTGACAGGATGAGTGGAGCGGAGAACAAAAACTACAATATGGTGACATTCCTGAAGATATCGAACCTGAAGAAATCAGGCCAATGGGAAATTATGCAGTTTCAATAACATGGCCGGATGGATTTAGTCAGGTATGATTATATCATTTCATTCTGTTGAAGGGAATAAGCAAGATGATCTATTCATCTAACCCTAGAGCTCTCTTATATAGGAGAAAAGCTCTATGGGTAAATTACAGGAAAAGGACAATTAAATAACCAAATAACATAATTACTCTAACACTCCCCCTCAAGCTGGAGCATATATATCTATCATGCTCAGCTTGGAACAACATAGATGAAAAGGACCTCTGGCAAGAGCCTTGGTGAACATGTCTGCAATCTGCTCTCCTGATGATACATAAGAAGTTGAAATAAGCCCTTTTTGAATTAAGTCCCGTGTGAAATGACAATCCACTTCAATGTGCTTCGTCCTCTCATGGAACGCTGGATTATTGGCTATGAACAAGGCTGCCTGATTATCACATTTAAGATGCATAGGAAGAGGTACTTCAATAGTTAAATCATTCAAAACCGATTTAACCCACATCATCTCAGCACTACCTTGGGCCATTGCCCTATATTCTGACTCTGCACTGGATCGAGCCACGACATTCTGTTTCTTACTCTTCCATGCAACCGGTGAGCTGCCAACAAATACAATAAAGCCTGAAGTAGACTTTCTATCATTAGGGCACCCAGCATAGTCTGCATCAGCACAACCTGTGACAGATATAGAGGTATCTTTCCTAAACAGAAGACCAGCACCTGGAGACGACTTCAGATATCTCAAGATCATAAAAATAGCATTCATGTGAGTCTGTCTGGGTTGCTCCATAAATTGACTTACCCTATTGACAGCAAAGGCTATATCTGGTCGGGTAATAGTGACATATAGCAACTTCCCCACGAGCTCTCTATACCGTCTCTTGTCCACCTCCTCAGAGTCATCATCATAGAGTTTAACATTAGGATCCATAGGAGTAGTAGCTGGTCTACATCCTGCCATTCCTGTCTCAGATAACAGGTCAGTAACATACTTCCGCTGTGTCATCACCATGCCCTGCTCATTTCTTGCAAACTCCAATCCCAGAAAGTAACGAAGTGAACCCAGATCCTTCGTAACAAACTGCTCACTAAGAAAATCCTTGGCTGCTTGAATGCCCTGCATATTACTTCCAGTGATAACAATATCATCCACATAGACTAAGATGATCACAGTACCTTGCTGGTCTCTCTTTACAAAGAGAGTATGATCTGCTGTAGATCTGACGAAGCCCTTCTGTTCAATCAACTCTGAGAGCTTCTGAAACCAAGCCCGTGGACTCTGCTTCAGGCCATATATGGCCTTATGAAGACGGCACACCATACTGGACTCCCCCTCAGCAGCAAACCCTGGTGGCTGCTGCATATAGACCTCTTCCTGCAAGTCACCATATAAGAAAGCATTCTTGACATCTAACTGAAACAGGGGCCAGTCACGGACAATAGCAACTGCAATGAGGATTCGTAAGGTAGAATGACGGGCTACTGGAGAAAACGTCTCCTGATAGTCCACCCCAAATGTTTGGGTGAAACCACGAGCCACCAACCTGGCTTTGTATCTATCAACCGTACCATCAGCCCTATGCTTCACAGTAAAAACCCATTTGCTTCCGACTACAGACGCACCTGGTGGAGGTTGCACAACACTCCACGTACCACGTGACTGCAACGCCGCCATCTCCTCTTCCATAGCCAAACGCCATGGACTGCTCTGTAGTGCCTCCTGATATGACCTTGGGATTTCTACTGCTGATAACCCAAGGACGAACTTGCGAAACTCTGGGGACAACCGCTCCAAACAAGCCTGTGAGGCAAAGTCCATCCCATATTTGGGATTCATTGTCCGCGCACGCTTTTGCCTTCTATGAGCAATAGGAAGATCAAGATCATCAGCTGGAGGAGGGGTAGTATCATCTGTGCCCTGTACATCTGTCTGCGTATGCAAATCACCCGTGCCATTATTAGTACTCAAATGTTCATTACATACCTCGGGCGTGCTGGATGATGGAGGAGGCACATGAGCAGAGGGTCGACGCTGATAGACCTGAGGATAAAAAGTAGAAGGTGGTGGTGGAGGTGGTGGTGGGATAGGCTGTGGTGGTGGTGGCGGCAGAGTAGAGCACGGAATAGATGGTGGAGGAGGCACATAGATATCATGTCCTTCCTCTGAATGAGTGAGTCTGTCACCTGTAGGAGAAAAATACATAATGGACTCAAAAAAGGTGACATCTGCACTGACGTAGTACCTTCGTTTAACTGGATCAAAACACCGATATCCCTTCTGGGTTTTGGAATAACCCACAAAAACACATTTGACAGCTCTGGGAGAGAGCTTGTCAAGACCAGGAGAAAAACAATGAACAAATGCAACAGACCCAAAAACTCGCGGTGTTAGGGAGAAAAGATCCTTCTCGGGAAACGCAGTCAAGAACGGAATCTTCTCCCCTAAAACTGTCGAAGGCATACGATTAAGAAGATAACAGGCAGTGAGAACCGCATCCCCCCAATAGGAGTGAGGGGCACGGCTCTGAATCAAAAGAGTTCTGGTCATATCCAACAAATGACGATGTTTCCGTTCAGCCACCCCATTCTGTTGGGAGGTATAAGCACACGACGTCTGATGCACAATCCCATGAGACATAAGAAATTTGGAAAGTTGGTTACTACACAACTCTAGAGCATTGTCAGACCGTATGTACTTCACTTTAGCAGAGAAAATATTTTTTATTTCAATAATAAAGGACTGAATAACATGACCAGCATCAGATTTATTTTTAAGAAGAAAGACCCAAGATAGTCTAGAGAAATCATCGACAGCAACAAGATAAAACCTGTGCCCTTGAAGGTCAGGGACACGACTGGGACCCCAAATATCAAAGTGAAGTAACTCAAACAAACCATGACGACTCGGACCTGGACGACTCTGAAACGACGACCGGTGATGTTTCCCAAGCTGGCACGCCTCGCATTGAAAAGTAGATCTGGGAGAAATCTGGGGAAGGATATGGACCATCTTTTGCAACGGAAGATGACCAAAACGGAGATGCCATGTGTAAGGTGAGACAGATCCAGCATGAACGGAAGAGACACCAGCGTAAGGAGACTGCACCAGTCTATAGAGACCCCCTTGCTCACGGCCAGTTCCAATCACGCGGCCCGTAAGGATGTCCTGAAACACAAGAGCAGATGGGTCAAATATGGCACGACAATGTAAATCTTTAGTGATTTGACTAATCGACAGTAAATTCATTGAAAAATCCGGAGCATAAAGAACATTCTGAAGCCGTATCGCAGGGGTCAACTGCACCTCCCCCTGACCCGTAATGGGAGAGTGGGTCCCATCAGCTATCACCACAGATCGTCCAGTCTGAGTCGGATTAAAGACATCCAACTGCCTTTTATCACCACATAGATGATGAGACGCTCCTGAATCCATGATCCATTCTGATAGATCTGAGCTGTAACAACAAGTGAGAGCATATGTTGTACCTGACGTGGATGCTGATGCGGAACCTGCTATCTCTGAAGATCCTGATGTACTAGCCTTCCCCTGATCTGGCAGTATCTCTCTAAGTCTCGCCACAAAATCCTCGAATCTTTGATCTGGTTGATGGGAAGGACCCCCATCCTGCTGAGTCTGCTCCGCCACACGTGCTGTAGTAGGAGGAAACCCATGCTTAGAATAGCATGTCTCCTCAGTGTGACCAGGCCTGCGACAATAAGTACACGGCTGTCGAGGAGGTCTGTACACTCCTCCTCTTCCACGACTACCTCGTCCTCGAAATTGTGGAGATCCTCCCCTGCCACGAGATGCTGCCATGGCAGAGGACGTCTGAGATCCACCCTGAGATATGGAGAGTCTGCTCAACCTACGATAGGCCTCTTCCATAGGAGGAATGGTAGCATCTGTAAGAATCTGTGCTCTGGCGGCATCATATTCCTGATCAAGGGCTGCAAGAAACACCCCTGTCATCACCGAGTCCCTGTAAGCCTTCAACTGCTCCGGTGTGGCTGTCAATGGGATGTACCCGTGAAGCTTCTCAAACATACCCCTCAGAGAGGTATACAGGGTATGTAGAGGACGACCGTTCTGTTTCACCGTAAAGATGTCATGCTGAAGTTGTAAGATCTTGGACTCGTTCTTCGCTGGAGAATATGTGGCAGCGAGGATATCCCACATAGCCTTCGCAGTGGGTTGACTCAGAATGTCATTGGCTATCTCCATGGACACGGTACCAGATAGCCATACACGTGCATATGCATCGTCAGCCTCCCATGAGGCGTTAACCCCAGTCTTGTCAACAGGTTCCTCTTGTGTGAGGATATGCTTCTTGCCATTACATTGCATTAGACTCATGAACTGCATGGCCCACAGTTCATAGTTTGTACCGTCCATCTTCACAACTGGTGCTGGACCTTTGAAGGCACCCAGGGACGGAAGATCGACCTTGTTGTCTGACATGACAACAACAATAACCTGTAACTGGGGTTACACAATCTGACAATAATGTCTACTGATACATGTACCCAACACGGTTACACGCACACAACATGGACAATGAAGGAAGTACTGCTCGGACAGACGGTGCACACGCACATGATTTTTGTACGCTACAGAACTAGTGCTTACAGGCTCTGTCGTTCACGCTAGTGCTTACAGAACTAGTGCTTAGAGGATGAAACTAGGTTCTGTCGTTCACGCTACAGAACTAGTGCTTACAGAACTAGGCAGAGGCGACCCGGCTACGATCACAACAAGAAGGCCGGGGCGATGAAAGCGCTCGTGCGGGCATCTGCTGTGATTTCCAACGATGCTTTCATAAGGATGTGCGCAGATGAGGCGCACAGGACCCTCACGCGCTACAGGATCAGCGGCGCTTCTGATATCGCCAAGACCCTCACGCGCTACAGAAGATGACAGGCAGCGCGCTACAGAAGGGCGGCGAAGATGAGGCGCATAGAACCAGCGCGTGATGAAGATGGTATCGCCACGACCCTCACGCGCGGCGAAGATGTCACGCGATGAAGAGGTGGCTTGCGCGCAGAAGGGTCACGGCGATGCCGGGAAGCGCACTCGCCAGGATGGTTGCACGCGATGTCCAAGCACGATGTCGATAATCGCCAGGAGGCTGCGGCGACCTCGAAGGTCACGCGCGCAGAAAGACGGCGACCTCGAATTGGAAAGAGAAAGGGCGGCGGGTGGGGTAGGGTTAGGGTTAGGTTTCAAAACTCCGGCCTAGGACCGTCGCTCTGATACCATGTTGAAGGGAATAAGCAAGATGATCTATTCATCTAACCCTAGAGCTCTCTTATATAGGAGAAAAGCTCTATGGGTAAATTACAGGAAAAGGACAATTAAATAACCAAATAACATAATTACTCTAACACATTCGAACCGGCAAAAGTAAGAGTGAGATTCATTTGGAAATACAACTAACTGAGAGAGAAGAGAAGTAGCCATTTTATTGAACACACATCAAAACACAAACACGAAGGAAGGCCACGTATAAATGCTATCATTTTGAGTTATATTCCAATGCTCAGCATCTTCTTTCTGATTGTCATCTTCGCCAACGATTCCAAAATAATCTCATTGTCACCACGTCTAATCTTTGATGAGATCCAATCAACACGGTACTTTATCCTTTTCATCAATATGCGACAGTTTAGTCGGTTGTTCCTCTTGTCCTTAGCATCAATGACTATGCTCAGTCTTATTTCTCTTCTTCTACTTTTTTTGGACTTGTTTTCTTCTGAAAGACTTGTCAGAAATCGCTGCCTGGGTTGATCCGACCAAGAAAGGCATGGGAGTGGAGAGCGTCGGGCCGAGTTAAGTAAAGACTGTCCCTCCTTAACCTCATTGCACACTTTCTATAGACTTATACATATGCTCCATGGGAGCATTAATTAGTAAAGTATTTCTTGCTTGGTGGGCACAACATGATTGGCAGTCATGTCTGAGATGAGGGTGTTGCGATGCCTCCCACAGGCATCTGGTGGCAGGCTGGGATGGGGAGTTTTCTCAAGAATGTTCCACATGACATTCCAAATGCCCTCTTCGTGTGGATTTATCCAGAGGCTGCAGTGGTCTAGTGGGAAATCCAAGACTTGGTCTGAGAAAGAAAACTATATCAGGGTCAAGTTAGTAATTGATGCTAAGGACAAGAGGAACAACCGACTACACCGCCGTGTATTGATGAAAAGGATAAATTACTGTGTTGATTGGATCTCATTAAAGATTGGACGTGGTGATAACGAGGTTATTTTCGAAACATTTGCGAAGATGACAAACAGAAAGAAGGTGCTGAGCATTGGAATATAACTCACAATGATAGCATTTATACGTGGCCTTCCTTCGTGTTTGTCTTTTGATGTGTGTTCAATAAAATGGCTACTTTTGATGCTCAGTCATTACAATAACAAAAAATCGAGATAATTGTGTGCCTTCCAAATCATATTGTAACAGTTCTTCCTACAGTTCTCCCATGCCATGAATTTTGCGATCAATTCACATAACTTGTTTAAAACTACTATACTTTTAGCAAGTACATCGTGTACAAGTCGCATCATACTGACCACCATTGTATATTCTGCTGATGTCTGTTGTTAGTAAAACAACCATTCATTCATTTATTCTTCGAAAAATGATGCTCCTAATTTGAAGAACATAATGCAGATCGCTCCTTATGATCAATTGCAAATGATGGAACGGCTAGTAGACATTCCTGTGCGGAAGCCAGCATCTGTCAGCGTTTCTTGAGATATTTCAATTTTGACTTGGTATCCCTTCATGTGAATTGGCGCATTACGGTTATAACACATGCTGTTGATAGTCCCTACCATTCAAGGTGCATCAAGAGATCTTGGTTGAAGCAATCGAAGCCGAGGTGCTCGAATGCGAATTTCCTTCACGACCATGTGATAACCAGATTTTACAGTTCATCTCAGAATGATACAGATTAATTCTGTCTAATATTGTATTTGATGAACTTGCGTGCAAGATAGATGTAGATATTGGATAGTGTTTTTGTTGCATTTTTTCCTTTCCATTATTTTCTCGCCATTTCTTGCGAATTTCTTATGAATATTTGCATATGCATCATTGGTTGGACTTAGGACTCGAAAAATGTATGGATTTTCTGTCACCTGAAAGTTTATATGATACCTCATGGGAAAATTTGAGCATTTGCAAAAGTTCAAGGAATAAACTGAAGAAGACGCCAGTCGAAAGAATTCTGATTTTTTCTTAGAATATTTCCCATTGAGCTAATGATAAATCTGTTTACTTTTTTTTGAGAAAAAAATCTGTGTATACTTGGACACTCAAGGAGACATTGTATTGAAGATCGGGTGCAACATGCAAACTGCAGGGCTGCTTCTTGAGGGAAATCATAAGAGTAATCTCCTCAGCACCACCCATCTTGTCACATACACCTTTTTTAGACTTCCATTATGTTGTAATTATGTTTAGTTATCTCATTATGTTGAAATTATGTTTAGTTATTGTTGAGATGCACTTTACCCACAAATCCTAGGGGCAGATTAGTCATATTGTAAACCACCCTACCTATAAACCTTAATGGTAGATGTGTCATCTCATATACCATTTGTGCTGTAACCCTAAGCCTCTCTACCTATATAAAGAGCTCTAGGGATTCCCTTTCTCAACAAGAAATAGAAGCATTTCTCTCTACTAGGTATCAGACGCCTCCTCCCCCTCCCTCCCCCCCGCCGCCCGCCACTGCCCCACCCCCCTCGCCCCCGCCCGTTGCCAATCCCTTCTGCGGCTCGGCACGTAGCCTCCCCGCCGTCCCTCATCTGATCCCGACACGTGCCCCTCTGTCCCGCACCCAACCCGTGACCCACCCCGCTTCCCCCCCGCCGCCGTAGAGCCCCACCTTCCCGCAAGCCCCCCCGGAGCTCTCCCCACCCGCGCCCATTCCCACCTTCCGTAAAGCCGCCCCCTCCCCCCCGTGCCCCCGCGCGCCTACCCTACTTCCGCCCCCCTTCCTTCCGCAAAGCCCCCCCGCGCGCCTACCCTACTTCCGCCCCCCTTCCTTCCGCAAAGCCCCCCCGCGCCTACCTTCCCGCAAAGCCCCCCCAACCCGTGCCTTTCCCTTCCGTAAAGACCCCCCTCCCGCGCGCCTACCCCCGTTCCGCATGAGCCCCCTTCCTCCCGTGGAGCCGCCAGTGCCTACTCCAAAGCCCCCTCGGGCCTCCTCCAGGGCACGCCCCCCGTGGCACGACTCTCCCTACGGCTCCCTCCCCCGAGGAGCCTCATACGTGTGGGTCCTCCCTCCACGTGCAAGACGTCTTCCCTCTCGGCTCCCGTCACTACGTAGCAAGCACCCCGTAGATCTTGTGGGTGCAGTTTTCGCCAGCCCTCCGGCATCGACTCCAGCAAAGCCTTCTTGCGGCTCCTGTCTCCTTTATCCCTTCTTCTGCGTTCAGCTTCCGTCTGACATGATTTAGGGACGAGTTGTTTTCTCTACCTTATTTTTAATACAACAGGTCTGATTTCCTCTGACATCATGTCACAATCAGAAGTGACATCACTGGGATATGATGGAGGGAGCACTCGACTACCCTCGTTTGGGTCGATCCTTAAATTGGACGACATCAACTACCCCAAGTGGTTCTGCATGTTCCTCATGATCGTACGAGGATACGATAAGGAACACATTCTCTTGGAGTCAGAACCTGCTGGAAAGACAGGCAAAAATGCAACTTGGGACAAAGACGACGGAATGGTCAGTTCTTGGATTATGGTCAGTGTCATTGATCGGATTGCTGATGAACTCGTTTATTACAACACTGCCCACGATATGTGGACCTCTCTTCAAGCCACATATGGTCAGGATAAGAATTCAACCAGGATGTATCAGATGTACTTTGACATGCTCAACATAAAGCAAGCAATACGCTCACTACCTGAGTATTTATCTCTCTTAAAATCCCTTTTTGAGCGATATAATGCTTGTATTCCAGGCTGCACCTGTCCAAGTCAGAAACAACATTGTCAGCAGATGGCAGTCCTTGTATTTCTTGCTGGCCTCGATTCTGGCTATTCGACTGCTCCGATCAAATGATCACAGCGGTCACTCTCCCTACCATTGAAGAAGCTTATAGTACTCTGAGTCATCTTTCTATTCCTCATACAAGTGCTAAAAGCACTGATCAGGGGTAAATTTATGCTCTCGTTGCTCCATCTGGACGAGGAAGTCGTGGCTCTGTCAGGAGCCTTGGTCGAGGACGCTTCATTCATGGGCGAGGCCGTAACACAATCCAGTGCTCGTACTGTCACAAGTTTGATCACACCGAAGCTGTATGCTACAACAAGCAGTGGTACCCTACTCCTAGTGCTCGAATGACCAATGAAGGAGATAGTCCTCTAGTAGAGGTCCCTAGACGAGACTTCTATGATTTGATGCAGTGTCTCACCAGGTTGCAATCGAACGAGTCCTCTACCCCATATCAGGACAATATTACAGATACTGTAGCAATAACACGATCAGGTATCTTCATAGCGTCTACAAATAGCATTATAAAATCAGAATGGTTGATTGATACAGGTGCTTCCACTCATCTGTGCGACGAACGAACTCTCATACAACAGATGCGTAAAGTCCCCCCTGGACGGACAATACAGGTTGCTGATGGACGATTTTTCCAAATAAAAGGAAAAGGCGACATCCATCTAACCCCTAATATTAGACTCAACAATGTTTTATTTGTTCCAGATTTTCCCATCAGTCTTCTCTCAGTTAGCCAGATTTGCAAAGAACTCAACTGTCGAGCAATATTTGACGCTATATCTTGTGTGTTTCAAAACATACTAACTAAGAGGACGATTGGTGCGGGCCGTGAAGAAGGGGGAGTATATCACCTTGTCCAGTCCTCTGACACTACAGCTTACTCTGGGACCACTTTCTCTGCATCCTCTGGTGCTCTTTGGCACCAACGTCTGGGTCATCCTTCTGTTCACAAGCTTCGACGAGTTCTTCCCCAGCTCCCTCCCACTGTCAACCTAGAGTGTGAGGCCTGCCAACTGGGAAAACATCAGCAGAGTTCCTTTCCTTCGCCGGGTACCATTCATTCTAGTAGTCTATTTGAACTTGTTCATCTTGACATATGGGGACCCAGTCGCTATCCTGATCGACTGGGGAATAGTTATTATTTGGTTATTATAGACGATTTTTCTCGTGTATCTTGGTCTTTCTTAATGAAAAATAAGTCTGATGTCTTTCAAATCATTGCTCATTTCATACATGAAATAAAGAATCAGTTCGGTACCACCATAAAAACCCTTAGATCTGACAATGCTAAAGAGTTAGTCTCACATGACATGAAATCATTCTTAGCGTCTCAAGGCATTTTGCATCAAGCCACATGTCCTCATACATCCCAGCAGAATGGAGTGGCGGAGCGTAAACATAGACATATTCTTGATATTGCTCGCACAATACTCATTGACTATCATGTGCCATCTACATATTGGGGTGATGTGGTACTAACTGCCACATATCTTATTAACCGCATGCCTTCTACTCCTATTGACGAGCAGATACCTATTGAGGTCCTTTTCCCAGGAAAAGCCATATTTCATGTCCCTCCAAGTCTTTGGTTGCGTCGCATTCGTTCATCTTCTAGATCCTGGTAGGGATAAACTATCAGCCAGAGCAGTCAAATGTATTTCTCTAGGATATGCTCGAAATCAAAAAGGTTATAGGTGCTATGACCCACATTCCAAGAGACACTACATAAGTGCTGATGTTACTTTCTTTGAATCTCTCCCATATTACTCTCGATCAGTCACTAATGTATCACCTCCCCCCGTTACCACCTATCCTCTTCCTATTCCTCTTCCTCAGGTTGATTACACCCCTTCTGCATATGCACCATCTCCTCAGGTATGTCCCTCGACTGAGTTATTACAAACTGAAGACATAGATGCAGATACAGGTATCTCCGGAAACCCAAGGGAAGCTCCAAGTGACATACCTATCGCTCTTCGGAAGGGGACCAGGCAATGTCCATCGCGATACAGTACGAAGCATCCAATCTCTGCTGTTGTAACCTTTTCTGGGCTCGGCCCTACATACAGATAGTTTGCCCAAGCTATCTCGAGTACCATTATTCCTCGTAATCATACAGAGGCCATTCGGGACTCGAGATGGCGCCTTGCAATGGAAGAAGAGATGTCTGCCTTGATCTCTCGAAACACCTGGACACTTGTAGATCCACCAGACGACAATAAAATTGTTGGCTCCAAATGGGTCTTCACTGTAAAGTACAATCCAGATGGGTCTATTTCTCGCTACAAAGCCCGACTTGTGGCAAAAGGGTTTACGCAAACTTATGGTGTTGATTGCTTTGATACCTTCTCGCCAGTTGCTCCTTTTACCACCACAAAAATTCTCATGGTATTAGCAGTACAACTTGATTGGCCCTTGCATCAACTAGATGTGAAAAACGCGTTCCTTTATGGGGACCTCCAAGAAATTGTGTATATGCAGCAACCACCTGGTTTCGAGATTCAAGGGGAGTGTCAGAAAGTTTGTTTGCTATGCAAGGCCATATATGGTTTCAAGCAAAGTCCTCGTGCATGGTTTCAAAAATTATCTGAAGCATTAGAGAATCTGGGCCTCATCCGATCTTCAGCAGATCATTCCTTATTCATACGGAAGAATGGAAAAGGAACTGTGGCTGTGTTGGTATATGTGGATGACATTATCCTCACAGGAGATGGCCATGATGGTATCATAGAAGTGAAGAAACAACTGGCAGACCAATTTGTGATCAAGGACTTGGGACCTCTAAGATATTTTCTAGGGATTGAAATAACAAGATCCAAGAGAGGAATTGTTATGTCTCAACGAAAGTATGCTACTGACCTCTTTCAAGAAACATGGATGCTAGGATCCAAGCCAGCTCAGATACCCATGGATCCTAATGGACGTATCTACGAGGTAGGCGATGTTGAGGATAGTGGTCGATACAGACGTCTAGTGGGTAAGCTACTATATCTTACCATCACCCGATCAGATATCGCTCTTGCTGTCGGAAAACTTAGCCGGTTTATGGACTCACCTACCTCAACCCACTATGATGCATGCATAATGGTCTTAAGGTACATCAAATCATCTTCAGGAAGAGGACTACTATTCACCAAAGGCAATAACTTTGACCTCATGGCATATTCAGATGCAGATTATGGAGGTAGCCTGATCGATAGAAAGTCTACTACAGGATTCTGCACTTATCTTGCAGGAAATTTAATCACGTGGAGAAGCAAGAAACAAGCTGCGGTCTCTCGCTCGAGTGCTGAAAGTGAATACCGAGCCATGGCTCAAGCTGCAACAGAACTTGTATGGGTCCGATCTATACTTACTGATCTTCATATCACTCTTGGAAAGATCATGGAACTTAGATGCGACAACCAAACAGCAATGCACATAGCCAACTATCCTATGTTCCACGAACGCACCAAACATGTGGAAATTGATTGTCACTATACTAGAGATTTGATACAGAAAGGGCTACTTCGTACTCAGAGCGTACCTTCCTCGGATCAAACGACAGATATATTCACCAAGCTACTTGCACGCATACAGTTTGAGAAATGTTGTAACAAGCTGAGCATGATTGATATATATGCTCCAGCTTGAAGGGGAGTGTTGAGATGCACTTTACCCACAAACCCTAGTGGCAGATTAGTCATATTGTAAACCACCCTATCCATAAACCTAGGGGTAGATGTGTCATCTCATATACCAATTGTGCTGTAACCCTAGGCCTCTCTACCTATATAAACAGCCCTAGGGATTCCCTTTCTCAACAAGAAATAGAAGCATTTCTCTCTACTGTTATCTTTTTATTTTATTTAGTAAGTCATGTAATCCTTGGTGTCACTTGTGTAATTGTCTCCAATTGAGGTCTAGGGTTTCATGTTGTATAAGAAATTATGGGTGTCCATGGGATGGGTACTCATCCCATTTGATCATGACCCGCCCCACCCCATTGTTATCGGGTCACGGGTCGACCCACCTTGTTCCAATGGGTATCCGGTAAATGCTAATGGATGTTGAGTACCCACGGGATCTCGTGCGGATACCACCTTTACTAAAAGATAATTGCTTATCTAATATATAAGTATCAATAAAGGGATAAAATAAATAGCTATATTTTTTTCATAAACTTTAGATATCAATTTTGAAATTCACGGATTTTTTGCCATCACTCCTTCATGATTTGATTTGTTCGGACATTAGATTGATCAATTATTTTTATGCAATTTCATTAATTAATGTTCAAATGAAATATTATTTTTATCAATTCTATGGTAAAAACATTTATATTCATGGACTTAATTACGAACTCGAGTGAACATTTATATTTCGATTCAAACGGCTTTTGTTGTATTCTCGAAGTTCTAAAATTTGACGTAAATACTCATACCTTTTGGTCTCTGTGTTCGATTTGATCCAATTTGATTCAATCCGGTTTGTGTTGGATCCCATATTCATACCTTTTGATTATCGTGTTTGATTCAATTCGTGAACACAAAAATGATGTTGAGATTCGACTTGATTCAATTCGTTTCAATTGGGCTCGTGTTAGATTCCTGAAGTTTTAAAGTTTGACGTAAACACTCATACCTTTCAGTCTTCATGTTCGATTTGATTCGATTTCATTCAATTCGATTCAATCTGGTTCCCGTTGGATTCCATCTTCATATATTTTGATCTTCCTGTTTGGTTCAGTTCGAGAACATAAAAATGGTGTTAAAATTCGACTTCATTCAATTTGATTCAATCCGTCTCGACATGGATTCATGAAGTTCTAAAGTTTGGCGTAAACATACTAAATAATCATTCAATATTTTCATGTTCGTGCTTAGTTTTGCTGCAATAGACTAGCTTAAGAGAACAAGCATTCATGATTGGTATATGTTAATATTTTGCGTCAATCAAGGTTTGATCAAGGTTCTTGTACGGTTGATTTAACCTCAAGAATTAATACAAATGAATAATTAAACAATTAGAAGTTTTATATTTAATAGCGAATAAATATAAGAAAAATATTTTTTTTACAATTTTCATTCATAAAAGCATGCATGCCTTTCTTATGTTCCAATCGGGTACCCACGGGTACCTATCGGATTTTTTGTATGAGATACATGACAGTGGTTATCTGGCCCATCATTTTTAAACAAGTACTCGAGAGTATAAGGTCAAAATGAACAGGTCAAGATGGGTAATCGTTGACATGGATATTTTTGAATACCCCTATAAGAAACCCATCCCCCATGACTAATTCATTTCATTCGTTCTTAACAATCTCTAAATGATAGAAGAGTGGACTTGCCTAATTTTCCACTACCACCTCCAGCCTTCTCTCTCTTGGCACATGACATCTTCGTGTCCGTATCATCGGCACCGCTATTACCAACCCTCTCTCTCCAGGCCTCGCACAGGCCCATTTGCTGCGGAAATGGATCCTCTACTGCAGCAAGGGATACAACAAAGTCTGTTGTAGCCCTTGGAGCCGCTCGATCACGATCGAGCGGTTTCCACGAATTCTCACTTTCTGTGGGCCCGGATCACGTGAATTCATGGGAACCGCTCGACCGTGATCGAGCGGCTCCAAGGGCTACATCAGACTTTGCTGCATCCCTTGCTGCAATAGAGGATCCAAACTCCGTTGCTGGTGGGTCCCACGCATCACCACCATCCATGTTGGTGTAATCCAGTGCCGCCAGATCAATGGTTGCAGCCCATCGATGTAAGTGCATGCACCGTGAATCCCCATCCTCCACACAGGGATCTCCAGCGTGAATCCAAGGCGAGTGATCCTCTACTGAGTTATGCCCTCCTGTGTGCTCGCTAGTTGCACACGATCTCGATGTGCGAAGGAAACAAGGACTGTTATGCAATTCTGATGCGTGACTATGAAAATTTCAGAACTCATTTGTTCTCTCTATCCCTGATCACGTTGGCCATGACTTCCACCGAGATCAAACAGCTACTTTCTGCATCCTCAGTGATGATGCCTGGCACTTCTATTAAATTCAAGGGTGCATAGAATTACGTTCTCTAGTGTCGAACTTCCAATTTCATTAGTAGTAAGAGGAAGATATTAATCTTGATAAAGAAATCTCTACCAGAGATAGACAAGGACTATAAGTCTTGATGTGAGGATAACTATCAGGTCTTGATATGTATGAGAAATGGCGTTGAGTCCCACATTACGATGAACCTCCTGTACAAGGACTCCATGAATGGCATGTGGGATGAACATGCACACACTTGCTCTCAGTAGACTATCAAGTCTTGTCTTATCGACGTCTACATTCTCGGGGATAGTCTACCCTTCTGGATCTAAGCCATAATGGTCTCTATGAGAAAAGTGCTATCTTTCAGCCTGCCTGTTGTCTCAAATAGGTGACTGAGAGATCTGAGTGGCAAGTCTATAGGTTTCTGGTTACATTAATGAAAAGTATCAAAAATAAAAAATAAGAAAGTATTATATTTTCATTAGTCGGCCAACCACTCGACAATAATTATTCAATCCGGTCTAGTTTCTAGTCAAATTAAGTAGTTGTCCCATCTTCGAAAGTACAATTCCCTCACTTACATATGCTTAGGAAAGTTTTAGAAAGAATAATAAATAACAGAAAAAGCAACTTATGTCCGAAATGTTCTCTTGAATTAATATGGTTGCCTTGACCGGGTTCTTCACCGTATAACCTCTACCTGAAAAACTGGAACACAGCTAGAGTACCCTTGTGGCGGTGCTTCAAGATTCCAATTTGTACAACTAGAGTAGTGTTCCTGGTGACGCCTCAGGATTCCAATGTATTGCGTCCGACTATCAGATCAAGCTTGCCGGCAGACCATGGCGGACCGCTGCAATCCCATTCGTCGAGTGAGCTTGAGTGCAACCATCTTATCTACTTTTGGTAGGTCGAAGTACTAAAAGAAAAGTACCGGGTGCCAGTTTTGCAACAAATGATTCTTATATACTGGCATAGTACCCGACGATTTCAATCCCCTATTGAAGGTGAGTGAGCAACACACGGAATAAAAACACAAAATAAGCCAGTTCCACTAAGTCAGGGCAAATCAACTCTCAGAATATAGATGTAGAGTTCTTCAGAAGAAACCCTAGACTAAAGCTACAGCCAACAGAAGAAGTTTTAGAGATTGTTCATAGTTCCTGGCAGGAATCCCAAAAACCAAAGAACCCAGACGTATAATAGATACCATTTGCAGCCATTAATTAAGCTTAGCCTGAAGTGCTGCTCGATCTGGAAGGCACACGACTGCATGGTTTCACAGCATGCAGACACACGATTAGTCGGGAAGATCACGAGCACGCCAGCAAAGGAGGAGGGAGATGCACCGGGCCAGTATGTAGAGGCGCGTCCTCTGATGCTTCACCCACGGCCGCCTCCCAGTTGAAGCGCCATTGCTGGAGCAGCCCATCCCCTTAATGCTGCTGCTGCCGCTGTGGGAGAGAATGGATATTATATATAGTGGTTTCTTTGTTATGATCATCACGTGTTGATATGGGATGTTTTCTTAATTAATTATATTAGTCGTTAACTTTTCTACAATGATGATAAGCATGGAGCCCGCGAGCAATCACGAGAGCCCTTGATTTTATGAGGCTATTGTCCATACATAGGAGAGAAGTTCAATTTCAAGATTGATCCCCATTTATCACGAAAATTGGAAAGATAACATATTTATTGAATCTGTCGGAACTCCAATAATAGGAGGAATCTGCACACATAACATTGGACAGATTCTTGATCTATGTAATTTTTATACTTAACCTGCTAATATAAAGTTTTTTTAAGGAAAAAGGATGTCAAACCGTGATGTGGACACCCAAAAACTTATATTTATAAGTTAGGTACAAAGGTTACAATGATCAAATCACACATAGAAGTCTGGAATGCTTTATTACATTTTTGATATAAAATCTTTCCTCACGAAAAATAATTTCATTCCTTGTCACCCAAATCGCCCACAAAATAGATGCCGCATGATGTTTCTCACCAATGGACTCCCAGAACTCTCTAACCCTGAAGCTGCAACAGTAGATAAATTGACCCCTGCAGTACATAGAACTCCCAAACCACCATCGACCTCAGTAAGCTTCACAACCTTTCAAGCAACTAGCGGAGTACCTACCCAAAAGAATCTACGCATCAAAGTCTCCAACTATCCACGAGTCCTCACAGGGAGCAAGAGAGAAGATATAAAAAAGACAGGAATCGCATAAAGGACTGACCTTAATAGCACCAAGCATCCACCCCGAGAAAGGCAAGAAGTACACCAACTCGCAAGCTTGCTCTCAAGTCTCTCAACCACCGAAGACCAATCTAATTGCCTTAGACGGTCGTCCACCACAGGCAACTCCAAACAGGTGATTAGGAGAGAACCCAGTCGTGAGCGCATGAATGTCCCACAAACCTCGATGTCCCCCTCTGAAAGGTCAAATGGAACAAAAAAATGATTTTTTTCTCATTGGGTTTCAGCCCTAAGACTATCCCAAAAAGCTCCAAAACCGTAGTAATTTCCTCAGCTTCACGAGGTCCACCTTCCACAAATAGGACAGTGTCATCAACATACTATAATATCATGATAGATAAATAAGTTAAAGTGAAACCATGGAGGAAGTTTCCCTACACCTCACGAGTAACCATCCTCGAGAACGCATCTTTCTCAATAACAAAAAGAAGAGGAGCTAGCGGGCATCCCTGCCTAACCCCCTTTTACGGCTGAAAAAATCCCCCTCCTGTCTTCCATTAAGCAACACTGGACAAGAAGTCGTCGTCACACACCTCTTCATCCAGGAGATTCACTCATCTGGAAAGCTACGTTTGGAAAGAGATTCCCATATGAACTTTCAGCTAACACAATCGTAAGCTTTGGAGAAGTCAATCTTCAAAAGAAAACATTTGACCTTCCTTCTCTTCCAATCAACAACAATCTCCGAGGCAATGATCACACCATCCATCATAAATCTTCCAGGAACAAAAGCTGACTGCGAATATAAAGTTGTTAGGTGCTCACATCTATGGCTTTGCATCCTTTTTCTTTCAAAAAAAATTCTAGTGTAAGCCGTGTGAAAGTCCAAATTGATCGCCTTTTTTACCTTTCATTGTGTTTTGTAACTATCTTTGATGTTACAACAAAATGTATCAGTACTGACATTTTTTTAAATTCATCATTAGGTCTAAATGTATAGCAACACATTATCACAACGAATGATTTTTTTAAACCAGAAATTAACGATGAATATTTTATTTGTATGATGAATATCTTATTTGTCGTTGGTTCAATGCTTATCCATTTGCTAATTTTCAAATTTGGAATGTCTATTGATATAATAAGGAATATGATATTTGTTCCTAATTCTAAGTATAAAAAATCAATTGGCAACAAATAAAATCCGACATTATATATTTAACAACAAGCGATATAATGTATTAAAAAAAGTGACTATAGACTCATTTTTGTTGCGACTACCTTCATTTGTTTATATTGAGCGTTCTTCTCCACAAGTTGTTAATAGCGTTCTTGATTTTGTTCTAAGAGATCGTAATCAGGGCAACCGTCGAAAAACACATCTCCGATGGAAGTGGACCATTAGGCTTTAGGACCTTATGCATCGGTACTTTGAAGGACGTTGTTTCTCCATTGGGAAATGTTTTGATGATGATGATCCAATGGAATTGCAATGGGAAATACTTTGAAGGACGTTGGCTTTAGGACCTTATGCAAAATATCGATGAGATGATAAATATGAGTTTGACTGAGTAAATAAATAAAATGTAATCAAATTACAATGACTCATATTAATGGCTAATGAATCATTATGAATTGATTATGGTGAAGTTTTTATCTTATTAAATCCTCCAACCCTACCCCCATAAAAGAGACATAGTTGCTCGTTATGTAAAACATTGAATAGAGAAAATGAGAATTATAGAGCTGCCATCCCTAAGGCCCTGTTCGTTTAGTGAATAAGGGGAGTGGAATAAGGGAAATAAGAGGCTATTTTCCTTCCAACACGGTTCCCCGTGGCACGACTATTCCCCATTATTTCATCTTATTTCACTCTTATTCCTATCTTTACCCCACCTTACCTACCTTTATTTTGCCTTATTCTCCTTATTCCTATCCTCCAGCCGAACAAAGAATAGACCCTTATTCTCCTTATTCCCAATCCTTATTCCTGCTTATTCCCGAACCGAACGGACCCTAACTCTCTGTCATAAGAGAGAGTCTATGTAGTTGGAATAAAGTAAAGAAGAAAGATAAAGAATCACTACTGTCTTTTCGTCATCATCATTATCTTCATGGCTTTACCTCACTATTGGATGCATGGAATGAAGTGCCTCGTGAATCATTTTATGATATTTTTGACAATCACGTATACAATACATCTTAATTTTTCCACATAAGTATCTATGCCCTCGTCCAAAGGAAATCGATAGACCACACTGGTATACGCTGAATTTGCTTAAGCTCCTATTATATACTGTACTACTGCTAATTTTTTATCTCGCTTCTTCCACTAACAACTCCCTATTAGCGTTAGGCACTACAAGAAAAATGAGTTGTGATCACGGAATGTGGCTACAGAAACTTGTGGTCACGATAATTCTGTGGCCATTAGTTTCTCGTAGGCTCGTAGCTACAATCCGTAGTCAAAGTCTTCGTACAAGAGTTGTGGTCACGACAAGTTCTGTAGTCACTTGTAGTGGCCACAAAATATTCGTGGTTAGAGAACTCTCGCGACGAGACTTGTAGCTACGACTACTGGCCACGACGTGTTGTGGCCAAAGCCCACTTCTGTGGCCACAAACCCCATATCAGTGGGAATAGTTCTGTAGCTACAACTTGTTTTCCTTGTAGTGAGGTCATCGAATCTCATGGCCACTCGATCATGCCTTTATCAGTAACTAACAGATGTAACTTAAAATTCAGGATTTTTCCTAGGATTGGACGATTCAAATCAAATATGATTAGCGATTAAGTCTATACACAGTTCACTGAGTGAGATGCATGCCAAATATGCTCAAGAACCTTGAAAATAGTACGTACTCCTGTATCATAAGTAATTGGAGTAAGAAACACTGCAGCAGCTCACACTACAAGAAAAAGGAGTTGTGACCACAGAAAGTGGCTACGGAAACTTGTGGCCACGATAATTCCATAGCTACTAGTTTCTCGTGGCTACAATTCCGTGGCCAAAGCTTCATACAAGAGTTGTAGCCACGACAAATTCTGTGGTAACTTGTAGTGGCCACGACATATTCGTGGTTAGAGAACTCTCGTGACGAGACTTGTAACTACGGCTATTGACCACGACATATCGTGGCCAGAGCCCAATTTCGTGGCCACAAGTTCCACATCCGTGGGCATAATTCTGTAACCACAACTTGTTTTCCTTGTAGTGTCACCCCTTAATCTAGAACTAGACAATCCCATATAGGCATTTTGTTATATTTCGGTTTTGTTGTCAGCGAAACATGATCCTTATGAAGCTTAATGCATACTGTTAGTAACAACATAAAAAAACCAATTTTGTATTCTAACATGTATCATATTAGATGATCTCCAACATCACAAATAAGAGCGTGGATCGTCTGCTGCCCAGCAGACTCTGCTGCAGTGTCCGGAGCCGCTCGATCGCTCGCCATGTTGCTGCCACAAGTCTTCTGCGGAAGACACACCAGACGGGTGTCGCAGCATGAACAGATGCATGCATCACAGACAGCCACCAATACATACTTATTTCATGATGTGAACTAGTCGAGATGAGTAGGGCATCCACATGTATTCAATCAAGCAATCTTGTTAGGTGCATAGTCCTTGTGGCAGTACAGTATGTTTTGCAGCCATCAGTCATGCAGCCGACAACCAACCACTATCAGATGACATCATCAAATGGAATTCATGTCCGCAACTGTTAACTCTTTTTATAATATTCGCGGTGTATTTGGGTATCCAAGGATGCGAGAGGATCGTTTGTACGTAGCTACTGCAAACTCTGCAGTAAAATCGTGGATCATTGGAGCTATTCGATCTTAATCGAGCAGTTCACACGAAATCGTACTTTTTGTGGACCCATACCATGCACATTCGTGTGGATCATTCATTCAAGATCGAGCGGCTCGAGCGGTTACTGTAGAGTCTGCAGTACTGCAAACGATCTGCCTCCATCGAAGGTTTTAGCTCATTACTTAGACACTGCAACAACAATGACGATGCACTACAAGGAAACAAGATGTGGCTATAGAACTATGACCACAGATATGGGATTTGTGGCCACAGAATTAGGCTCTGACCACGACACGTCGTGGCCAATAGCCGTAGCTACAAGTCTCGTCACGGGAGTTTTCTAGCTACGAATATGTCGTGGTCACTACAAGTGGCCACAGAACTTATCGTGGCCACAACTCTTATATGAAGACTTTGGCCACGGATTGTGGCTACGAGAAACTAGTGGCCACGGAATTATTGTGGCCACAAGTTTCCGTAACCACATTTCGTGGTCACAACTCATTTTTCTTGTAGTGATGCCAGAAAGTAGATCGTCTGATGTAATCCCAGTTACAACAGACTTGCTATAATTTATTTTTTTCTTTTGTAATTTCAATTCCAAAATCCAATCTTATAGATTGAATCTTAGATTAATTGTCTATATATCCTTCAAATTTCACTTTGATCGAAGATTACTTGATATTTTATCTTAATAATCCAAGATCCGGATCCTTCGTAAATGGAATTTAAGTTGCTCAAATATTATTCGGATCTTCAAACATTAAGATAAAATTGCAAATAATCCTCAATTAACACGAAATTTGGAGTATATGTAGAACATTAACCCAAGATTCAATCTATAAGGTTGGATTTTGGAATAGAAATCGTAAAAGAAAAAAATAAATTACAACGAGTATGCTATAACTGGGATTACAACAGACAATCTACTCTCGACAATGTCATGCTCTCCTATAGCTTTTTCTTCCCAACTCTTTAAAAAACTTGCTCCACTGATGGTTGGTTAGACATTTCTACTTTTAGATGAAATCCATTCTATCATTTACCATCTATAACATATATAGATAGATATATATTATATTTAAGATGAAAATATGTTTTTGATGTTGACTTTTTTTTGAATGTGTCGGAAATATTAAAGCAAAGCAAATGTGAGACCCACACTACATGAGTGTAGGGATACATATATGTCACTACAAGGAAAACAAGTTGTGGCTATAGAACTATGGCCACAGATATGAGATTTGTGGCCACAGAATTAGGCTCTGACCACGACACGTCGTGGCCAATAGTCGTAGTTACAAGTCTCGTCACGAGAGTTCTCTAGCCACGAATATGTCGTGGTCACTACAAGTGGCCACAGAACTTATCGTGGCCACAACTCTTATATGAAGACTTTGGCCATGGATTGTGGCTACGAGAAACTAGTGGCCACGGAATTATTGTGCCCACAAGTTTCTGTAGCCACATTTCGTGGTCACAACTCATTTTTCTTGCAGTGTGGGTAACCAAACAAACCTGAACAGTCATGGAGGAAAACCGATTACCACGACTAGTTGAGTTTAAGTTCGCTTGATCCAGTTATAGACACTAAAAGCGTCGAAGGCCAAGTTGACAAATAGTAATCCTCTACTACAAAGGTAGGGTGTTACGACATTCCCGTGCCATTTGATAACTATAGGAAGAGTCTTGCGCATCGCGGAAATAAAACATGCATCAAACAAGCAAGCATGTAACAATGTTCACCTTTCATTGGGCTACGTCCTTGACGGCGGCAGTAGATCTCTCTTAATATGATTGTAGAACGGTGGTCAACATGATAAAAATCATGCATCTCAGCAAAAACTCTTCTCCATGTCTTTGTATGTGTGAACCAAACTGCAGATGATGTTTGATGTTGAATGTACACAGCAAGTAGGAAAAAGAGCTGTCTTTTTTCGTTATGTCCTACTTGACAAGGAAACCACCACTCGAACAGCAACATGCTCTGGATGCTTCTGTTTTTTTTCATATTACATGACAGGACAATTATGAGCATCTGAGTATGGAAATTTTCCTGGTCTTTTGATCTATAAAGAACTGAATCGTGGATCACGTTTGGCTCTTAAATCAGTAAACCACTTTATTGCATTGAGGTAAATTGAGGTTTTTAATTATAACAGGAAGAAGCCTTTTTTTATGATGCCATAAAATCTTTGGTTTGGACTAAGTCATCCCTTAGATAACTGCAACTTCACCATTTGAGGACATATAATTTATCACCAAGTACTCTTGTGGATATAATGTGATAGAAGCAGGGGGATTCTTTGACCTTAAAATAGGGTAACAACGCCTTGTCCCACAATTAAGTAGGGTTGGTTACATGGATTATTCGCCTCCATTCAGATCTATCGTGGATCAATCCCACAATTAAGCAGGGGAATTCTTTGACCTTAAATTAGGGTATTTAGTAAAAACAAATTGTTCCAGCTCGATAGCATCAAGAATTTCTTCTGTATTTTCCCTTCAAAAGCATCCCTAGTTTCCTGACGAGCATCCAAAGACGCACTTCCACTACAAGGAAAACAAGTTGTGGCTACATAACTATGGCCACGGATATGGGGTTTGTAACCACAGAATTGAGCTCTGGCCACGACACGTCGTGGCCAGTAGCCGTAACTACAAGTCTCGTCGCGAGAGCTCTCTAGCCACGAATATGCCGTGGCCACTACAAATGGCCACAAAACTTATCATGGCCACAACTCTTATATGAAGACTTTGGCCACGGATTGTGGCTACGAGAAACTAGTGGCCACGGAATTATCGTGGCCACAAGTTTCCGTAGCCACATTCCATGGCCACAACTCGTTTTTCTTGTAGTGTTCAGATTCCCAAATGCTGCTTGAAAGTCTGGTGCTTAGAGTCATATTGCTCAAAAGAGCTTAAAGTCCCTCTAACTAAGATCAAATACAGTATTCAGGAGGACTGCCCAAATTTCCAGGTATTTGTATGGCAGCAACGACAAGGATTAAAATAAACAAGATAGCTGAGGACAAAGTAGAAAACCATGACAGGAAAATTGGAGGATAATTTACATCTTTTATGAGACAAAGCAGGCAATGCATTGGCAATTTTTAGCTTGCACTGCAAGAAAAATGAGTTGTCGCCATGGAATGCGGCTAGGGAAATTTGTGGCCACGATAATTTCGTGGCTACTAGTTTCTCATAACTACGATTCGTAGTCAAAGTATTCATACAAGAGTTGTAGCCACGACAAGTTCCGTGGTCACTTGTAATGACCACGGCATATTCGTGGTTAGAGAACTCTCGCGACAAGACTTGTAGCCACGGCTATTGGCCACGACGTGTCGTGGTCAGAGTCCAATTATGTGACCACAAAACCCACACTACAAGGAAAACAAGTTGTGGCTACAAAACTATGCCCACAGATATGTGTTTTGTGGCCACAGAATTGAGCTCTGGCCACAACACGTCGTGGCCACTAGTTGTGGCTACAAGTCTCGTCGCGAGAGTTCTCTAACCACGAATATATCGTGGCCACTACAAGTGACCACATATTTGTCGTGGTCATAATTCTTGTATGAAGACTTTGTCCACGGATTGTAGCTACGAAAAACTAGTGGCCACGGAATTATCGTGGCCATAAGTTTCCGTAGCCGCATTCCGTGGCTACAACTCATTTTTCTTGTAGTGCCATATCCGTAGGTATAGTTCTGTATCCACAACTTGTTTTCCTTGTAGTGATAAATCACTGTAGGTTGTGATAATATTTGTTCAGCAGCATCTCAGAATACTCAGGAATGTCACACTTCCATTAGGCAGAACCAACTGAATTATAACAGCAAAAACGACAATATATTTAGCATGGTTCTTGGCGGGATAGAAATGAACACTACAAGAAAAATGGGTTGTGGCCACGGAATGTGGCAACGGAAACTTGTGGCCAACGATAATTCCATGACCATACAATCCGTAGCCAAAGTCTTCATACAAGAGTTGTGGCCACGACAAGTTCTGTGGTCACTTTTAATGGCCACGACATATTCGTGGTTAGAGAACTCTCGCGATGAGACTTGTAGCTACGACTACTGGTCACAACGTGTTGTGGCCAGAGCTCAATTCCATGGCCACAAACCGCACATCCATGGGCATAAATTAGTAGACACAACTTGTTTTCCTTGTAGTGGAAATTCGTTGAACGTAACAGGAGATGGTAAGATCGGATCAATGCCATAAGTTTACCTCGTTGTGAACAATTCCTTTTCGCAAATGAAGAATCTCATCCCTCTAGAGAAGTAAATACTCATCAATGAATTTGCACAAGGAACCTTTGAAGCAAAAGAAACCATAAGAGGGGCTGGCTATAGGCAATTGGATAATTGTGACTTATGGAAGATCCATCTATTGTGTAGTAGGAGTTGTGTTTATTCGCACAATGCTTAATGCTTGAGAGTGGGTGTATGTGGGGCAATGTACTATAGGTTTTAGTCAGAAAAATAAATCTACTAATTTTGCTATAAGGTCATACTGAATATTTCGAAACACGTAGAACAAGATCTTGATGTGGTTGGCTATGTTTCATCATCTTTCTTTCTTATTTCAAAAATACTGCTGCTAAAGCCAAGACTTTTGACACAATAAATGGGTTTAACTACACAAATGTCTCCTTAGGGCAATTAGATCTCGCATCAATATTTGGATGGTTATGAGCGTTGGAGAGGATTGGAATACGGAATGTGATGTGATGTCACATTGATTTGTGATGGAATATTAATCCAAGAATGTAGGAGGGTAAATCAGATTATATCATCGAGTAATCGGTAACCAAACAGATCCTTAGGTAGCGTTCGGCTACCGGGGTAAACTCCCCTTTTGAGAGTTTACCCCCCTTAACCCACATCCCCCTCTCTCCCCGTAGGCCCTACTTTATTCCTTTTTTAAAAAATTAAATAAATCAATTTTACATCATCAATTCTATCAAAAAAATAATATATTATAACATCATATCATATAAAAATTATAAACTACTCCACTTCTACTCACTTTTCCACATTCTATACAATCACATCACAATAACTACTCACTTTTTCAAACTTCAATACAATCATATCACCTCAAATCCACTTCTAACCCGCCCCCGGTTTAACCCTCTATCCAAATACCAAAATACAAAAAACAGATTACTCTATACCAGTTTAACCCGCCTTAACCCGTCAACCAAACGCACCCTTAGGGCATGTTTGGTAACTGGGTTGGGTTAGATTGCGTTATCCTCCTGTGAATAGTAGCTGCTTCGATAGTCGAAAGGTTGGAGAAAGTTTGAATGATAAATATAATGTGACATTGATTATGTGTTTTAATGATTAAAACATGGTTTTTATGTTAACTTTTTTATTCAAACATGATTAAAAAATATTTTATCAAAGAAAATGTAAGGTCCATACAAGTAATCCCAGCTCAGGAATGCAGAGATATCCTAGTTACCAAACATGTCCTTAGGACATGTTTGGTTGCCTGGGTATATAAAGAAACCATGGTATACCTCTAGCTCCAACGATCAAAAAGAACAATAACCATGTTTTCCAATATTCGGAGAGAAATAAAAGTCCTTGGAGGATTATCGTTGGCATTGAGGGTTTTTGTCAATGGATAGTGAACTTAGGGAAGATTTCAATGGTATCCGTTAATAAAATATAACTAAAAAGTGACGCAATCATCGAACATGTGACCTGGCCCCTGGGACTAGGGATGTCAATCTGGGTCTGCCCATTGGGTACTTGACCTGAACCCTCCCCATTTAAGGACCTGAAATCCGTCCCATTTACTTTTGGACGGGTTTGGGTTTTGAATTGACTACTCATGCGGGTATGGGTATGGGTTTGGGATTGCCTCGTGAGTACCCGAACCCGACCCAAACCCGAATAAAAAATTATATATAAAAATAGATGTATATGTTGCATTTTAATCAAACTAGACTTAAATCCATTTCATATCTAAAATGTCTCGATCTACACGTATAAATATCGAACTCAATTTTCTCCTTATCCAATTTTTCTTATTTAACTAACTTTTTGCATCTTTAATAAATAAAAACTACCAATACAAAAGAGTTAAACACTTAACATATATAAACATTCAATATTCTCTATACAGTGCACATTTTTATGAATGACCATATTATACAATCTCACTCTATTTCATCTACCTGTGAAAATATTGTATACATTTACAAACAACTTAAGATTTACCATGTCGAAGATATGGGTCCCCAATGGATACACAGGTATTCGATGAGTATATGGGTATCCGCTAGAAATTACCATTTCATAAATGGGTGGGTATGGGTAGTGATATTATAAATAGGTATGGGTTTGGGAATAGTAATACCCGCCCCAAACCCGACCCGTTGACATCCCTACCTGGGACAATAATGTCAATACGGACCCTGTTCAAATTTTTCATGAGCAGAGGGGGTAAAACGTTAATTCTCCTAAAATCGAGTCATCCATAAAAACAATCACACGATCCATTTAATTAACAACGAGAAATGTTCATATTTTCAATAGGGAACAAGGTTGAATGATATATAATATATCAAGGGCAAAAAAATAACAAGCATGTTTTTACGTGTATAACCATATCTAAAAAAATATGTAAATATAAATTGAGTCCGAATCAAACACGATAATAACAAAATACCTTATAGATTAATTTGAATACACATAATCTTTGTGTAAAAAATACTAAAAATCATTTTTTCTATCAACAAATAATGCCGCAAAATTTTGTTATAGACAATTTTAAATAGATCTACAACTACATTTTAAAGAGATATACGAATAAGAATATTTGTGAGCGTAAAAGTAATATCCGCAATCGTATCTTTTTAAAAACGAATACCAATGCAAATGTCAAAATCTACATAGCACAAATCAAATAATAAATTGGATACGGATATTAATATTCATTTTCATTACTAATTCCAACCCTTCTAACCATCCAAAAAATCACCGTTAGTAAAACCTGTAGTAATGTTACTTAACTGCAGATCATTTCAAATGATAAAAAGCAGTATTGTAAAAGTCGTCCGACTGGCCCGACTAGTAGGTCCGACTATTCTAGTCAGTGGAGTGACCGACCGAGTACCGACTAATTCCGACTAGATACATTAATCAACCAATTTTTACTTGGTCGTACCATATTTTGTTAATGTTTTTCTTTTTTTATAAGCAAACTTATTATAATATGCTTAATGTTTTATTTAATTTCAATAACTTCTTTTATTTTATTATGCTAATATAAAAATATCCAAAATCTATGTAAATATATGTATAAAAATGAGTTCTATAATTAAATAATCATAAAATTCAAAACCGGTTAAAGTCTGACTAAATCCAATTGGTCGTCCGACTGCCGATTAATTCTTAGTCAGTGACCCAATCGACCGACTACCAACTTTTGCAATCTTGATAAAAAGGATCTTTTCTGTTAACTAAAGAAACAAAGCTCATGCATCAATCCAACATAGTGCTTGTGCTTGAATCTCGTACCGTAAATGGGATTTTTGCTCCATTACCACTATAAACCTTGCAAGTTACACAACAACCCATATATTTTTCGTGTTTTTTAAAGCCTGCGAACTTACTCCATCTTACAATGCCACCCTTGCAAGAGTTGACCAAGAGAGTTGGTAAGTTTTCAATGATGGTGGTGTAAATGTGAAGAATACAATGGTTATCGCATAATTTATTAGGGTGATGGCGTTATAACGTCAAACTTTAAAAGTTTATGGATTGAATGCCACTCACCAGCATTGCCATATTCGCCCCACTAGACCGATTAATAAAATCCCAAATCACTTTTCAGTTGGGCGACCGTATAAAATACCTCAATCCGACTGATCGACTGACTAAAAAAAATAAATTTATGATTATTAGTATTATTTGATTTTTAGCACTTTTCTTGGATGTTAATTAAATGTTAGATTTATATATTTTGACTGCAAGTCAGGTAGTACTTTTATATTTATAATTAAGGTTTTTATCAGTTATGCTTCTCTAAGATCTTGCAATTTCAGTTATGCACCACTTTTTAGGATTGTCATTTGTGCTCCAAAACTTCTTGTCTTTCTATCACTTGTGCCCTTCAGGTTAGTTGTCGTTCATTCATTCCCAATGCAAACGGACGTTAACTTTGGGACATAACGGGAATTAGATTAAAAATAAAGCCTAAAAAGGCCATTCTATCATCCTTTCTTCCTCGTTCCCCATCCTCTTCCTCTTCTTCCCCTTTTCTTCCTCCACCCCAGCCTCCTGCTCCTGTACTGTCTCCTACCCCGCCCCCAGGTGCACCCTCAGCCCTGAGCTCCTTCCCCCGCCATCGCACCGCCCATTTGCCTCCCCCTGCCCCAACCTCCACCCCCTACCCGCACCGCCCCCGTGCCTCCCCCTGCCCTACCGCCCCCGACGCCTCCTCCTCCCACGTGCCCCACCCTGCCCCCGCACCTCCCCTACCCCCGAAGTCCCCACACCTCCCTCCCCATGTGCCTCCCCCCGCACCCAAGTCGCCCCCTGCCCCCGCCGCACCCACGCCTCCCCCGTGCCCCGCCTCTTCCGCCCTCCTCCTCTGCCCCTCCTCCCCATCCCACACCTCCTTTCCTCCACCGACCACCACCTCCTCCCCATCCAGTCCCTTTGCCCAATCCGTTGAGCTCCTCCCCTCTGTTGCAGTTGTAAAGAACATGGAGAGGAAGGGCTGGAACTGGAGGGCTTTCATTATTTGTTAAGTTAAGATAAGATAAATTATTGACTAATTGATTCACGAAAATTCACTGAAAAAATCAATAATATTCACCGTTTGATATGTGATGAGTAGTGATATATCCGTGAAAATGCAAAAATTCTAGAGATTCGATGGATGCATGAAGATGTAACTAAGAGAAATTATGAAGAGAAAGGAAGAAAAACAAATGGAGGAAGAAGATGAAGAAGTCTGGACAATTATACCCCTCTTAATTGCATCATGCTTTGAAGAAATCATGGTTAAATTCGACTTAGTGACGGTTAAAGTAACGGAGAGGCATAGGTGATAGAACGCCAAAAAGTCGGGAGCACCAGATATTCCTAAAAAGGGAGGGGCACAACAGAAATTGTAAGATCTCAGAGGGGAACAACCGATAAAAATCCTTATAATTAATAACCATACAAGTATAAATATGGAGGAATATAAGCTGAACAAAATTTTTATTTTTTAAATAATTAAAAATACCTGACTGGATATTTCTGATTAGTCACCGAGATAGCATTTACTTGCTATCTAATGACCTGATTGAATACCGAAATTCAGATTTCACAACACTTCCACTCACTACCAGATCCAGACGATGGAATGACTATAAGTGCATCAAGTTAATCACCCATTGAGGCATCAAAAGATTTGAATTTCTTACGGTTCAGATCAAGAGCAGACATTCTAATATTAGTGGAAGACAAAACAAAAGATGAGAGGCACAAGTGATAGAACGGCAAAAAGGAGATTTGTCGGTAAATTGCAAAACTTTTGTTTAGAATGGTAGAATACGAATAGTAATCCCACCAACAGAGCACCAAGTGCATTACATTTGACAGATGATATAAACATGCATCATAGTAATAGAATGTTAGCGGAGCCAGGGGCTCCCATAATCTTTTACTAGCCAACCCAGCCGTTTTCGGATACAAACTGAACATGTCAGGTAAGATCACCTCCCACCGCTACTTTCTGAAAACTCGGAAAGCAAATGGAAGTATACTTACAACAAAACAACGTCAATGTAGAGAGACTAGCTCTAGAAGATCTGCGTACTCATCTGAAACGTAGGATTTCACTTTCAATGCCCCACCGCCAGGAGATGAGTATTTGATTCCGATCACCGTCGCAAGACCTGCTCCAGATTATATGCATCACGGTTAAAAGCGTTTCTTTTAAATCTTGTAACACAATAAGCATGACTGCAATTTAGCGTCTCCAGCTTACAAACAGTAGGAAAAAAAATCTGATTTGCTAATAAAGATTTCCCTATAACTTCCTGGAACCCAAACACCTACAGGCAATTGCACCGACCAGATAATCATTCTGGACAAGTTGGATTTTTATACTTCTTTATCTAACTATCCGACTAGGAAAAAAGGCACTGTCATATTATTCTCGGCCTGCCTCTCAGTATAACAATCAGTTCCAATACTTTAAATTGTTGAAGGAGTATTTTCAAATAATTCTTGATATAGTTTGTCTATTTAACTCTGTGAAAAAGAAGAGGAATCAATGAGTCCAGGGAGCTAGTGAAACATAGCTGGAAGGCAGAAAAAAGAGAAACAAGTGTGGAGAAAAAAAGAATGTACATGAAGTAGAAGAAACAAGAGTAACATTCAGATCGCCATAGAATGTACATGAAGACATCCATTACTGAAATTGCAAGCCTTCTCCCACTATAAGTAGGGTTGGCTACATGGATTTTTGCTCAAATCCAAGTTGAAAAATTCGACTAGTTTTTACTTGGTTGTCAGCTACCTAACGCAACTCTCACAAGGGCAGACTTGAACCCTGATCTTTTTGGTTGGTAGGCACACTGCACTACCACAAGACTATTGAAGACATGCTTTACTAAGCATATAAAACAGTAAAAATAAAAGAACAAGTCTGGAAAAAAAATCTAAATGGATAAATGCAGAAGCCCCACCCTTTTTTAAGTCCCTTTGCTCCATGGGGCACTTAAGCGGATAATACGACACAAAGGCTACCAATCTCTAGCTGAACATTAACAAATAGTTATCTTTCGTTTTTAATTTATAGAGACCTGTTTCATGAGCACAAAATAGTATGATTTATTCGAGGATAGACAGCTGGTAAATAGTATATGTTGCCAGCACTATCTGAAACCTGACATAAATACTCAGCATGACAAACACACGGATTTCACGAACTTAGGAACCTTTCACATGCGCAGAAATCACAAGAAACTGACTCTGCGAGAAACACTACTTTTTTTGAAAGGGGGGAACATGTATAGGTGCCCGCCTCAAGATTTGAACCATGGTCCTTTGTGTGGTAGGCACGCTGCACTACCAATAGATTATTGAACTGGGTTGAAAAGAATTAGAGAGGGCACACTGCACTACTTAACTCCGTTCAACATATCTCGCAGATAATGAAAGCTACACTAGTGAGGGCACGTTTGTATTCATCTAATGCCATGCCTCTCCAGGTCTGCCATCAAGATTACAGGTGGTGCCCAGCGTGTATGTCTTGGGACACACTTAAAGAAGCAAGCCTTTAATGAAAGAGACATGGTTTCCTTTTTTCTCTTGATTTCGTACATATGGAAAGAAGACCTAGAATGTTAAACAACATCAACGGCTGCAATTGGGATGGTTGTATTAGCAAGGCTACTGACATTATCTGGAAGTAGTGGATTCATTCTAATCCCATCTTATTCATTGCATGATGGAAAAACAACAGCATCATACTCCTCTCTCAGTCCTCCGTGGAAAAATCACTGGTCTGAAGATGGATAAATCCACATTTGATTGATAGTTCGATGGACCCAGGCTGAGACTGTTCTGCATCATTGGCACACGCTGGCTTTTATGCCTGTTGCTAGATTCTTTTGTTATCTGCTTAGTTATGTTCCTGCTAAATTTCAGGGTCATGTGGCCTCCCCTGGGATTTGAACCCACGACAGTATTTTCTACCTCCAGATGTCCAGACAATCCACGAACAACAAATTGTATCCAAATAGAAGGTCATGTAAGCCTTCCATACCGTGAATGCCATCAACCCAACATCAGCGATCTGCATCGTCAGAAAGACCCTCGCAAGCTTGCAATTCCTCTGAAAGATGTAGATACTCCAAAAAATGTTCATTCAACAAGTCAGTACGAAAGACAAAGTCCAGCTACCGCCCTCCCAACAAACCTTCACTGAATAGATAACATTAGATGACAAAGCAAAAAGATGAGAAAAACGGGTCGGTTCCCCCTCCCCTCCCGCTTATCCAATAGTCGGTCCAAAAATGGAAGCCAACAGCATCACTTAGAACAAGCTTCAAGAGCGGAACTACATAAGGGAACATCGAGCAAATCCCTATCCAGAAGTTGGAAGGCAACAGCACAATAACCTGCGTAGAGGGATCCCAGAAACTCCATAAATCGAGGTAAGGGTCTTGTAGAACAGATCAGTCCATCCATCCCAGATGCGAGTAAGACACTTCGTCGATAAAGCACCATTCATTACCTCCAAACTTCGTATTCCCACTCCAGAATCCTCCTCCTTAAGCACCATGGGCTTCCACCCCCACCAAAGTAGACCTGGCCAAAATGTAGGCCGGGCCAGCCCATGGACCGGGCCGAATAGGCCGAGGTTCAAAAACCTCAATCGAAAGCTCGTCATGGGCCGACCCATGGCCAATTTCGTTCGTTTTTCATTGATTTTTAATGGTATTTAATAAGAATAAATGATTTTATAAATGCATTTATACTTTATATAACTAGTATAAGTAGTTTACATGTTACTTGACTTGTAAACTATAAAATTTTATTTAAAACTAATGTCACATATAAAAAACTTGAAGTGTATCATATTAATACATTTGTTATTCATCTTATATTTATATATGTTTTATTTTAAAACTAGTGTCACAAATCTCCTAGCCCAAGCACGACCCATAAGTAGGTGGGGTGGGTGGGGGGGTGGGGCAGGTCTACATCAAACTAAACCCCAACGCCTACCCAGAAGAGCAACAACAACAACAACAAAGCCTTTTTCCCACAATTAAGTAGGGTCGGCTACATGGATTCTTCGCCTCCATTCAGATCTATCTTGGGTCAATCTCGGACTTATATCCAAAAAACAAAGATCCCTTCGTATAGTCTCTTTCCAACATTTTTTGGGCCGTCCTCGCCCTCTCTTAGCCGACTCAACATCCCACCACTCACATCTCCTAACCGGTGCATCAGTTGACCTTCTTTGCAAATGACCAAACCATCTTAAGTGGTTTTCTCGCATCTTATCCTCGATCGGAGCTACACCAACTTTCTTTCTGATTGCATCATTCTGAATCCGATCTTTACGTGTATGTCCACACATCCATCTTAGCATTTTCATCTCTGCTACAACCATTCTCTGCACATGTCTATGGTTCACAGGCCAACATTCAGAACCATAAAGCATAGCAGGTCTCACGACTGCTTAGTAAAACTTTCCTTTAATTTTTAAAGGAATTTTCTTATCACAGAGAACAGCGAAGGCTCCTCTCCACTTTAGCCAGCCTGCATTTATTCTATTAGTAACACCTCCATCAATTTCCCCATCATGTTGCAAAATAGATCCCAGATATCTAAAAGAATCTCTCTTCTGAATGTTATCGTCACCAATCTTCACCTTGATTCCTTCATCATTGCTTCCATAAAGGTGCATTCCATACATTCCGTCTTAGCCCTACTTATACAAAAACCTTTAGTCTCCAATGCATGTCTCCAAACCTCAAGCTTCTCATTTACTCCATCTCTAGCCTCGTCAATCAACACAATATCATCAGCAAATAACATACACCAAGGTAACTCATCCTGAATGTGACTTGTCAATTCGTCCATAATCAAAGTAAAAAGAAATCGACTCAAAGCTGAACCTTGATGTAAACCAATGTTGATATCAAAATAGTCAGTCTTCCCCGTCGGGGTCCTTACACAAGATAAAGCCCTATCATACATATCCTTTATGAGATTTATGTATAGGACAGGTACATGTCTCTTCTCCAAAACTCTCCACAGTATCTCTCGTGGGACGGAATTATAAGCCTTCTCCAAATCAATAAAGATCATACGGAGATTCATCCTTTTAGCTCTATAAATCTCCATTGCTCTCCTCAGCAAATGGATGGCTTCAATAGTTGAGTGACCTGGCATGAATCCGAATTGGTTTTCTTTTATTTGGGAAACTTATCTCAACCTTCTTTCGATCACACGTTCCCAAATTTTCATAGTGTGACTCATCAGCTTGATACCTCTGTAATTTGAACAATTTTGAATGTCTCCTTTGTTCTTATAAAGAGGCACCGCGATACTCCTCCTCCAATCTTCAGGCATTTTCTTGCTTCGCCATATAACCTTGAATAGATTCGTAAGCCAAGTCAAACCACGCTCACCTAAAACTTTCCATACTTCTACAGGGATGTCATCCGGTCCAACACCTTTCTCATGTCTCATAACCTTCAAAGCCTCCTCTACCTTTTTTCTTTGTATTCGTCTATAGCATGCACGATTCAAGTAACTTTCGCTACTAGCTAGATCACCCAAAGTGATCTCTCTATTTCCTTCTCCAATGAAAAGTTTATGGAAGTATTGCTCCCATCTAGTCTCTATATCCTTCTGAGTAACAAGCACGTGACCTTCCTCGTCCTTAATGCATCTCACTTCAAAAGGTCATTGGTCTTTCTTTCTCTTGCTTTGGCCAACCTGAATATATCCTTCTGGCCCTCCTTAGAGTTGAGATTTTTATACAAAACCTCATAAGCTTTTGACTTAGCTTCGCTTACAGTCTTCTTTGCTTCCTTCTTCGCTATTTTATAGTCTGTGACAGTTTCGTCTGTTCTATCCTTAGACAGCTTTAAAGCAAGCTCTTTTAATTTTTAGCTTCTCTTGCACCCCTTCACTCCACCACCAAGCCTCCTTCTGACCGGAGCTCCTCCTTTTGACTCGCCTAGCATCTCTTTGGCTACCTTTCGGATACAAGATGCTACTGACTCCCACATCTCGTTTGCACTACTGCTACAATCCCAAGATAAGTCTTCTAAAACCTTCTCCCTGAAGCTTGATTGCTTCAGCGGAAGATTCCACCACCTAGTTTTAGTGATCTTAGGAACCTTCCTTTTCTTTACCAGCCCTTTTATTTGTAAATCCAAGACTAACAAGCGATGTTGGGTTGTCAAACTCTCTCCACGGATTACTTTGCAATCTTTGCAACACAACCGATCTCTTCTCCTCAACGCAAAGTAATCGATTTGTGTTCTAGTTGAGCCACTCTTATAAGTAATTAAATGCTCCACCCTCTTCTTGAAAAGAGTGTTTGCTATGAAAAGATCATATGCAGTTACAAAATCCAGAATGACTTTTCCCTCTTCGTTTCTATCTCCAAAACCATGTCATCCATGCACACTTGCATACCCTGAAACATCTTTTCCCACATGTCCATTAAGATCTCCACCTATGCAAACCATCTCTCTTTGTGGGATTCCTTATAAAATCTTATCCAAATCCTCCCAAAAAGCTTGTTTAGTCCTTTCATCTAAACCAATTTGTGGTGCATAAACTGAGATGATATTCAGAATTTCTTCTTCAACCACCAACTTTAGCAAAATAATCCGATCCCCAAATCTTTGCACCTCAACCACACAATCCTTCAAATCTTTATGAACAACCACTCCAACACCGTTTCTGCCCTTATCTTTACCTGAATGCCAAAGTTTAAAGCATGTCTTCTCGATCTCCCTTGCTTTCTCTCCAACCCATTTAGTCTCTTGAAGACATAATATATGAATCTTCCTTCTTTCCATTGTATCCACTATCTCCATCAATTTTCCAGTTAAAGTACCGATATTCCAACTACCAATCCGTAACTTCCTTTGCAATCTCTTTTGGACTAACTTCTTTACTCGCATGCGTCCAATATGCGAGAACCCTCGCAAATTTTGGACTGCATCCGCGCGGTGATGCAGCGGAACTAGCTTATTTACCCGCATGTGTTCCTCATGCGAGAACCCTTGTAAATTTTGAACTACATCCAGGCTGCGATGTAGCGGCCCTTGCCAATTTTTCATTGCATTCGGGCGATGCAACGCGTCGCAAGTAGGGAACGCCCCAATGAAATATGTATGTTTGCTTAAATCCATGTTTAAAAGATCCGAACGGTTTCGAGATAAATTCATAAATAGTGTTCTTAGAAGAATTTAAGAACACAATTTACGAATTTATCTCTCCCGCGCTGGCTGTCGGCTACCTAACGCGCAACGCCTACCCAGAAGAGGTCCAAAAAAAACATCTATCAAGGCCTCAAATGTCGGATTTCGATTTCGTTTCGGTAAGTCCGGAAAAAGAATTTCGGTGGAATTTCTGTGAAATGGTCGGAAATTGGGGGAATGACTTGAAAACTCTTTTTTTTCAAATTTATGATTTATATTGTTGTTTAAACAATAATAGAGATAGAAATACAAGTTTTTTACTTATAATAAGATGTTATAATGATCAATGTCTTAACTTAAATAACGGTTTCGGTCACCAAATCGATGACCGTCTAGAGTGAAATTTCAGACTTCAGTACATAAACTCAAATTTTGGCATTTGGTTTTTTTACCAATTCTCAAAAGAACAATACTACTTTTATTTAACAGAATGCATAGATTATTTTAAAATTAAAATATTAAATGTCATAATACAAGATTACAAGATCACATGATACATCAATCACACAATATGTCTGCGCTTTTTGATACTAACCACTAAGTTACTAGTATTACATTCTTATTTGGGATGAGGATGAGATTTAACTAAAACCATGAATTCATTGGTGGATCCATGTACTCTTTCCTATTCCTTCCTTGGTGGAAAGGATAGAGTTATACCTTAGTTGACTGTATTCATTCTGGCTGAATGCATTGGTCTGCTAGACAATTAGTAATAATTTGCATCTAAATTATGACCTCGACTTCGAAGATAAGGTACCCCATCCTAATATGATTTTCTATGTTGATTAGATAGTCTCAAGATATTAGTAGGTAGAATAATTCTTTCCTTGTATGTGGCCCATGTAACAGTCTCAATATTTGTTTGGCCTTTTTATTCAGCATGCTTGGCATTTGCACCAATGATCAAGAGACAATTAGAATAACATTTGTTTGTTAGCATGTTAGTCATGAGATGCATAACAAACAAATATTTTTATTGCAAAGATAAGAGGATGGTTAGAAGAAGTTAGCAATCAAATGGTAAAAATCATATTTGACTCTCCAAGTTGGCCTAGGAAAAGATAACAAGATAGTTATATAAAGATTCTAAAGATTCTGAAGTTAGCATTCAAAGTTGAAAAAAACATATTTGGCATTATGAAGCATGTTAAAAAAAGATGTATTATGAAAAAATATGGTGAAATACTTACCTTGCTTGGAATTTGGAAACTTGCTCTCCAAGACTTAAGCTGGGTTGTGAACTTGTGACTTGTGAAGTTGTGAGATGGAATGAGAACATATAAATTATATTTATTGGGTTTAAAAAGGACACTTAATGGCCTTACTTATTATAATGGTGGTTGGAATAATGGCCTATATTGCAAAAGTTGTTGAAATAGTGACCTATAAACTTCATTTAGTGGCCAAATAGTGCCTATGAATATCAATAAGCGGCCTAGGCATGACATATGGTGACCTAAAACAATTTCAGTCGAAATGAACTGAAATTCCACCGAAATCCAAGAAATCTGTGAACAATTACTACCGAAATTCGGCCGAAATTCTGGAAACTCATATTATACATGGATTCGATATCGGTATCGAGACGAAACCAAATTTCGGTCGAAATTTGCCGAAATTTAATGCCATGACATCTATTAATCACCCCCAACTTTACCCTAATCCCAATGGATGAACTGCATTAAGTAGCATCAAAATTCCATCTCTCGGAAGATAGGTTGCACGCCAACTCGCCAACTATTGTTCCATCCTCTTAGTAAGGGTCCATGGGATAACCAGTCAGACTAATGCAGCTTACCCCTGCCGTCAACCAATGTTATAAAAGTCGGCTGATTGGCACGATTAGTAGGTCCGACTAGTCTAGACGGTGGGGTGGCCGACTGAATATTGACTAATTCCAACAAGAACCACTAGTCGATCGGTTTTTACTTAAAGATTATTTTTTATTTTTTGCTTTTTTAAAAGTAAACATATTTTAATACGCATAATGTTTTGTTTAAATTCAATTACTTATTTTATTTCATTGTGATACTATAAAAAATGTGCAAATCTATATAAAAAATGTACATACTATAAAATATGTATAAAATGATTTATAGATTTCAAATAATTTAAAAAATCAAAGCCTATTAAAGCCCGACAAAATTTGATTAGCCATCCGACTGCCGATTTATCCTTAGTTAATGACATGACCAACTGAGTATCGATTATCGACTTTTGCATCCATGCCAGTGTCATCCTAAGGTAGAGAAAATGGCGAGGCCCACGATGTGTTTGGAGGGCATCCCCACAGACCTCAATTTCCTCCTCATCCATCCCAAAAGGGATAAAAGTAGACAACGCAAGATTGACCTTCGGGCTAAAAATCAAACCAAACAGCTCAAGAACAATAGTCACACCATCCGCAGAAGTAGTCTCTCCCTCTAAAAAAGAAAGTGTTATCAACAAACTGGGGACGAGGAATAGAGATTTCAACACTATGGAATCCCACCAGAAAACCCTCCTCGCTTGACTCCGTCACCATTCCAGCCATGAAATCTACAACAACAAATAACAAAGGTTCAGACAACCCTACTTAACCATGAGATGCTAAAGCAAACCATCCTCCTGTCTACCATTCACCAAGACTGTGTACAAAGATGCCGTCACACATCTCTTCACTAAATCAATTCACTTACGTGGAAACACTTTATGGTGGAGGGGCACCTAAATGAATCTCCAATCAACCCGATCACAAGCCCGGGAAAAATCAACCTACCACAAGAACGCATTCGTCTTTTATCTTCTCAAATCTGCAACAAGCTTAGATGATAAACAACAATATCTATCAAGTGGAAGCGTGGATGAAAGCCATATGATTCGGCTCAATAACGAAGACAAGAACCTCCGGAAACATCTTGACCATCACCTATACCACAATAAGATAGCATTAAATAGAGTAATAACATGCAAGTCCTCCACGCGTCGCACCATATCCATCTTAAGGCAGAAGGGACAGAAGGAACCAGTTAAGCCACCCTAATCCACAGTCCATCCAATGTAGCGCTTCCACTACTTTCAATGTCTCCTAATCCACCAAGTCCCAAAACTCTCTAAAGAAAAAGACCAAAAAGCCATCCGAACTCGAAGATCCATCCGCATTCTAGTCCAAGGTCGCATGCCTAGTCTCTGAGCAAGAAAGGTCTCGTTAACTCCTCGGACTGCAACTCATTCAGTCTCAAGATACCTCTTCCCACCCATCTAGTATTGGAACTAGGCACAAGCATATTGAGCTAAAAGTAGTGACACCGCACCGTGTCACCAATGGCACTAGCTCCCCTCTCTAGCTATCTCAATAAAATGAATGAGGTTGTGCCTTCTACGCCCATCAGCTACAGCCAGAAAATCCTTGTATTTGCATCTCTGTACTTCAGCAACTTCTGTTTCGAAGGCTGCTTTCACTTGATCTCCCTCTATTATCTTCCTACAGAATAGCATGGTTCAGGTCCCACCATGCTACCTTCTCATCCTCAAGCAGCTCCCTAAAATCAAATAATCAATCTAGACGCACGACATTCGCATGTGCTAAGTCTCTCCACTGGCCTCTGAACTCACAAGTCTCACTCCTAAATCGAAGAAGAATGTAACATAAAGCTTAAAGATTTTAACCCATACTCTTTGATGCAGAGCCCTCCACCATATGCTCCTAGGAACACCTTCTGACCTTTTCATAGAAGCCGTCCACTTGCATCCAGAAGAGCTCAAACTAGAAAATGTTACCCGACCACTGACCATCGCATGAATCCCAACAAATCGATGTATCGTCCGAATGTGACCTCAATAAAGCCGTCACAGAACCCAATAGAAACGCTCTGTGAGGCAAATGAACCAAGAAAACAAGCCAAGTGATACCTAGATGAGTTGTTCTTCCATGTGTATTCCAAGTTCGTGGCAACAAACACCTTCATCGTCAATTCTCCCACAAATGAAGCAGACAAAAGAGAGTCGGGCCGGGATCCATTCCACCCCTTTCACATGGACGATCCGCCACAAGAAGGGTGGCATTTAAGTCAGCACCGACAATCCAAGCCAGTCAAGGCCCTAAATGTCGGTTTCGGTCACCATTTCAATATCGACCAAAACAGAATTTCGGTGGAATTTCGGTCATTTTTTGTACTAGGACCCCACATATTTCGATCATTTCGGTCAAATTTTAATTTCGACCGGATATCGATATTCGACCGAATTTTGCTGAAATTTGAGGCCATGAAGCCAGAAAACATGGTCACACCAGTCTAAGTTTATCCATCCTACATATCAGTCAACGCATGGGCACCTGAGGAACCGGAAACAATGGAGATCAATAATAGGAAACTCTTTAAGATACCCCAGAACACATCAGACAGGTTTTAGACATCACACCATAGAATCCACTAACTCCATCATATCATTGTTCCATCCAACAATCATTCCACTCGAAGCACAACCTAATCGCATCGATTTAAACTCAGAGAACTTGGACCTAGCCACCTCATGCCAAAGGAATATAACCCACCCTTCCAACAATTGTCTCCTGCAAGCACATATCCTACCACGCTTCTAACAAAATCACCACCACCATTCTCTTGTCTGAGTAAAATAGACCACATGCCTTGTAGGACAGGAAATAACCAAAAGGGAGATCCTCTCCAGCACCAGCACCACGTAGCTCAAAAACACCTATCACTTCTCCAGAGCCCTCTTATGGTTCATGGACCCATCATCTCTCTGCTCAACCCGCAATCCATCACGAGTTGTGCTACCGCGGACACATCACCATCTGTCAACTCCACATTGATGCTCTCACCACAGATGGCCATCACCCAAGGTATATTCTGCAGGTTGTCCATGAGTGTTTCCAAGTTGTATTCTCATGGATGTAGGACATTACTATTCGGTTATGTAGTGGACAGCCTTACCTTATATTTTTGCAAGAGTTCACTTGCGAGACTTGTAAAGATAGGATATTTAGGCTACAAGGTTAAAAATACCCATTCTTTTTTAGTCCTGTTCCAAATATATGACACGGGTCAATGGATCACTATGCAGTATGATAAAGTGTGTTTCAGGAACATGCCTGGAAGTAAAAACAGCATTTGATAAATATCAAACGTTCAGAAGGGCAACAAATATGCATGCCGAGCAAAGAAGAAAGAAAATGAGGCAGATGTAATACCATAAATTATGCTTAAGTTATCTAAAAAAGCCAAATCATTAGAAACTACAGAGTATGCCAAAAAAAGGTGATTGGCGAAGTTTAATCAGAGCAAGAGCATCATATACCCACTTTCATGTATTCGCCCATATAATAGCTTCTCCCCTCGCCAAAACTCCAGCGGTCTGATTCTGTTCCTGGTGCTTCTTCTTAAACCAGATTCCCACTTGGTACCAGCATCTAAAATGAGGATTAATGCAATATAAAGAACCCTTTCTCGCATAAATAATAAAAGTTGTCAACAAAATAAACTTGCTAATAACCTGCAAGGCTCTTTCTTGCATCAAAAGAACGTCTTTTTGGCCTTCTAACAGTTTTCTTAGCTATCGAGCTTCCTTCATGAAAAACTTGTGAACTATGCTGAACTTCCTATGACACCAAGATCAAAGAAGGGTGAATATCCAAGATAATTATTGTCATCAACACACAAAACACGGGAGAATTAAAATTATATCGGTTTTATAATTGAAAATGAAATCCTGGTATATTTTACTTCTTCATAGGAGTTCTCTGAAAAGAGAACGTCATGATACACCATAGACAAAATGCAGCAGTATGGCACCAACATCAAAACAAAAGAATCAACACAATTTAATGCATTGAACTATATATCATCAGAACTAAGGAGGGAATTACAAGGTCAACACGACTGATATTTGTTCCACACGAGAAACGAAAAATCGCGACACTGCATAATGTTGATATATCGTTACCGCAAGATGTGACGTTTAAAATGACTTTACATATCGAATTATAAAATATCTTATATCTCGAATGATATCAAAAAAATACCATTATATCATGTTGTACTAGTAGGCACCCCACGCAAAAGCATAGGAAATTAACTTTAAAAATCGATTATGTTTATTAATATTTTTTAGATTAAGATTTTGCTTCCATGGTCTAGTGATGGTGCAGTATGTCGTGGTAGTGTAGTGTGTCTACCATCCAAAAGATTAAGGTGCAAGTCCTCCCATGTGGGGGTTTCATTAGGAAGCAGACAACCAACGTAAAAAATAATCAGATCTTTCAACACGGATTTGAGCAACAATCCATATAGTCGACCCTACTTAAAATCGGAGAAGGCTTCGCCATTTTTATTATAATTTTTACTATTACTCAAGCAAACGCAATTGAAGGCATTTGAAGGGAAATTATGTTAAAAAGAAAATGTAGCTGCATAAAATTGTTTTTTTATTTTTTATTTCACTATAAGAATCTGCAAAAATACTCACATCATAAAGAAATTGAGATAGACAAATTCCAAGATGTCTGCCTTCACAACTATCCAGCCAAGTACTTTATTGAGATATTTATATCTCATAATCTTTAGTTTGTAGTTTTCTTATTTCTTCTGTCTACTTTATGTAAATTTCCCTTAGAACTTATCTCCTATATAAGAGAGCACTAGGGCTACAATGAAACATCTCTTTTCATTTGGGTCCTAAACCGGAGCATGTGCCTCAGAATCCTCACCCCACCTAAACCCTAGCACCTTCCGGCACCGCCAGCCTCTTCCTACGTAGCCGAATGCCCAAAATGGTAGCCAAGCCGTCGTTGCACAGCCGAACAACGACAACGTCGACCTTCTCCACCCCAAGTCAGGAGCTACCATGCGTTGCACCGCCACCGGGCTCTCAGTTGATAATTAGGCCGTTGCCACGCGGCCCGTGTCACCTCATCAGTGTTGCAGAAGACGGTATTCGGTATTCAGTCGGAGGGGTCACTGAATAGAGAATAATCGGTATTCGGGCGACTATTCGGAATTATTCGGTTTTGTATTTTTTAATATAAAAATTATTTATAATACATATATTCTTATATTTTTATACATATATGGTCATTATTTAACATGAATCCAAGATAAAAGTACCCATCAATATAATAGATATATAGAATTTGACATTTGTGGTGATACCGTGGTAAAACGTAACCCATAAAATTTGAAAATTGAAAATAAAAAAATAAAAATATGAAAAGTCGAATTCCAGTCGGCCTCATAGTCGGTCCAGTTGGCCTCATAGTCGGTCCAGTCGGCCTCATAGTCGGTCCAGTCGGCCTCATAGTCGGTCCAGTCGGCCGAATAGTCGGCCGACTATTCGGTTGGGCCGACTATTGCCCGACTGGAGGTCTATTCAGTCGGGTACCCCCCCGCACCGCATAGTCGGACCGACTATTCGGTATAGTCGGCCGACTATTGCAACACTGCACCTCATGCAGGCTACATCTGTTAGTTCTGTGTATAGGTATCTAGGGTGTGTTTTTTATCATCTAAAATCACTCTAATTACCCAAAGGAGGCTCCAAAGGATAGGAGAGGTTGTGGTATGAGTCTACACCCACAACCATCCCCTTATATGTCAGTGTAGACAAAGGTAGTACAGTTTGCAAACCCAATCTTGGATATTGTTATCACCATGTCAGAAAACAAAGCAGATGTTTCATCCCTGGGTGCCTTCATAGGTCCAGCATCCATCGTCAAGTTGGATGGAATGAACTATGAACTATGGGCCATGCAGTTCATGAGCTAGATGCAATGTAATGGCAAGAAGCATATCCTCACGAAAGACGAGCCAAGTGACAAGACTAGGGCTAATGCCTCATGGGAGGGTAAGTATTTGGTCTAAAGGAAAAGCTTGGTTATGTTCTTGCTTGTAAGGAGTAATGAGGAAGTTGGACCAACCATGAATCTAATTCATACATCATTACCTTGCAGTTCTGTGAGAGGTTATTTCACATCACTTAAATATTTTTATCCTACAATATAAGATATATTTAAAATTTTCAGCTTATTAAGACACTTCTAGTCTTTACACATGAGGTGTAGTCTCAACTATCCCAAAACAATTGTTGACTAGTATCTCATATTTCCTTAATAATGGTAATAAGCAAAATTTCCAAATAAGATGAAATATAAGTGGAGTTTAGATGCTACCGGTGGTGATCCCGAATTATCAAAATATGATCCCAAGTTACTACTAAAAATCAAGAAAGGTCATGAATGCCCCCAGACACACACACACACGCGCTCGCACGCGCACACGCGCACGAACACACACACACACATATATATTGGCAACCTCTTTTCATTTTTGAAACTAGGACCATTTTCTAGCAAGAAAGGTGACTTCACACAGTGGATAAGAAACAAATTAAAATCAGTACATGATAATATATAAATAAGAGTTATGGCTGGACACCTCTTGCATTTGAAAGTCTATACATTCTTAGCTACCTACTTCACACGTACACACATAAATATATATACTGGCGACCTCTTTTTATCTTCGTTTTTATCTTCGAAACTAGGACCATTTTCTAGCAAGAGAGGTAAGTTCACACAGTGGATAAGAAACCAATTACAGTCAATACATAATAATATATAAATAAGAGTTATAGTTGGACAACTCGAGCATTTGAAAGTCTATACATTCTTAGTTACCTACTTCCATATATTGCTTAACTCTCAACAGTGTCAACTCTTAATAAAAGGCATCAAGGGTGATATATTATGTACATAGGTGGTTACCATACTCATGGCCTCAAATTTCAGCGAAATTCGGTCGAATTTCTGTGGAATATCGATATCCAGTCGAAATCGAAATTCGACCGAAATGACCGAAATATGGGGGTCCTAGTACAAAAAATGACCGAAATGACCGAAATTTCGGTCGAAATTCCACCGAAATTCCATCGAAATTCTGTTTTGGTCGGTGCCGAAATGGTGACCGAAACCGACATTTAAGGCCTTGACCATACTGAGTACCTAGATCTGAAAGGTTAAACACAGAAAAGATTGAAAAAGGATTGAGTAATCAGGTAAATGAGACGGTGGTGAATTCATATTAATAAGTGCCGATCATGGTGACCCTTTCACCAGATTGTGCGAGGGCACGGCGACCGTCAACTGAGCGAAGCAAAGGAAGCCTGGTTAGGGCAGCGACCGCCAAGTGAACGGGTCAAGGATCCCAGTCCTTTTACGGTTTTATGCAAGCTCGTTGTGTTTTTACGCCTCGTAGGGATCCCGACTTTTGACCAGCTCCGCTGATACTCTGTTTTAGGATAACCATGCGGGGGATCCTCGATTTTTCGTACGAGCTCGTTTGGCCGTTACAGGTCGGGCCGGTTTCTAAAGTGACTTTTCCGGAGAGTCTCTCTCACCCGTCTCTGGGGCATAGTCTTAGAGTAGACAATTCCTTCTATTAGACCGCACTTTCAATAAGAGGGTGAGACGGAAGAGTCTCCTTAGAAGACTACATCACCGCTTGAGTTTCGTTTACTTTCCGCCAACAGACTTGGCGATGCTACCTCTAAATCAGTAGGGTTACATCTGAGTCAATTACAGTTGAGGTTTGGTGAAATGTCAATCAAGTTGATTGGGTAATGAATATGGATTAAGAGAAGAAATCAATGATAAGTTGAGTTGGTAGGAAGCGACTATAATTAAATTGAATCTGAAATCCCTATAAGCTAGTGGACGTGTTGGAACTTAGTTAGGATGCATTATACAATACCACATGCCTACGAAGGCACCCCAACCCTAAGGATTATTCACGCCTTAGAGTCATAGTGTGAGGTTATACATAAACCAAGAACACAGACTATACATTAGACTTGAAAAGATAAATAGAAATGAAAAACCGATTAATATATTATCCCTTTCCATCATCAATAACTTAAGAGTAAAATAAAGGATCACTTCACTAACTCCATGAAGTTCCATAATCCGATCTCAGTCACTAGTAAGTAAACAACATATACTTATTGGCATCGATTACTATAAGAGAATATTACAAATAGGAAATATTGGGATAATGAGTAATAAAGGGAACATGCATGCAGTATAATTTTAAAAACCTTTTTCTACGTAGGGAACTATAGATTTCCGTTCATATATGTCTATCTACTTGTTTTCTTTTGCACATAATAAATTAAATGCTATTTTAAACTGTGGGTTGTATTCACAATTGTGACATCCTCTTCTTCCCTACACGTTTGGCAGGCAACGAGCTTGCAACACAGTAGCATGTTGATGACTTTTGGTGATCGGGTTTATACTAGATGGTATGGTTTCTTTTGTCGCTTTTGTCTCAACTTTTGTTCAGTTATATTGTAAATGTTCCCTTTCTCTTCAGCACATGTTTGGGATATTATATGTACCGTCAGCATTTTGTACATGAAGTAAAAATATGGAGATTAATGAAATACGATGATTGGTGGCACTTGTCTTTATTGGTCTTGTGGTTATGAAATGTGGATTGAATGTCATATGATAGCAACGCGAAAAAAAAATCCCTGATTTTCAATACTTTGTGAGATCGTTTGCAAATGTAATTGTGTGAATGCGACGTAAATGGGTGCCCGGATTCGAAAGCATGACAACCACACCTCCAATGAAGGAGGCATACTACAAACTAAGAAGGCTCTCTATATCTTCAGAAGTCACAGATCTCCTCAGCTATGGTTGCCTCTCATGGTAGAGGGAGCCCTATGCAGTACAATAGTCAAGGTAATTATGGTAGGGGAGGGGGGTAATCGACCCCATCAGCCATGCTCCAACTACCATAGGTCAGGCCACTTTGAGAAAAGATTCGATTCTAAGCATGGGTTGCAAAGCAGACTCAGCCGGCTGGGAGTCCATTACTTGCATTTGATCAAAGATTTGATGAACTTCTAGCGTAGCTAAGGGAGATTATGTCTGCTCTAGGGTCAACCGGTTCTTCTTCAGAATCCTCAAAGAAAGCAGCTTCAACATCAATGTCCACATCACGTATAGCATAAACTCTTATCAGCTGTTACAGGGCAGATTTGTCAGAATGGATTATGGATTCAGAAGCATCTCATCATCTTTGTGGTAATAGAGGATAGTTTAGCACTTATAGTTCGCCTCAGTTAGGGAGATCGATAGTGATAGCAGATGGGACACACTCTCCGATCACTAGTCAGGGGGAGGAGCAGTTAGCTCCCGCAATGCGACTTCAGAATGTTCTTTACGCTCCTAAATTTTCTATGAATTTACTATCCATTAGTCATATCACCAAGGAGTTACATTGCCATGCCATATATGATCCTTCTGCTCTTGTGTTTTAGAGCATTCTTACAGTCATGGTGATTGGATCTGGCTGAGAGCAAGGTCGTCTTCCTCTACAGACGGGTACAATCCCCATATGCTGGTGCTTCTTCTCTTCGCACTAGATCTCTTTCTCCCTATGTGTGGCATCTTCGATTTGGTTATCTTCCTTAGCAAAAGTTGTGTCATGTTCTTCCTGAGATTTCTCTTCACCCTACTTTTCAGTGCGAGACCTGCCAACTTGGGAAGAATTATTGGTCTACATTCCAGAGTCGTCAGGGACGAAGTAGTCAGTCTTTTTGAGCTAATTCATTTTGATATTTGAGATCCAAATCGTGTCCCAGACCATCAAGAGCATAGATTTTATCTTGTTGCTATCGATGAGTTTTCAAGATTGTCACGGGTCTTTCTCCTTAAGAACAAGTCTGATGTTGGTCATGTTATTTAGTCCTTTATTAGTGAAATATGGAGTCTCTTCTCTGTTAATATCAAACATATTCGTTCAAATAATGCATTAGAATTTTGCAGTACTCAATTCTCTCAATGTCTTAGAACACATGGTATTGTGCATCAGACACCTTGTGCTTATACGTCTCCATAGAATGGGGTGGCTAAACGAAAACATCGCCACCTTTTGGAAGTTACCAGGAGTCTCTTGATTGAAAGTCGTGCTCCTCATTTGTATTGGGGATGCAGTTCTAACTGCTCGCTACATGGTGAATTGCATGGCCTCAATGATCCTGGGGGAAAAGATCCCGTTCTCGATTGCGTTTCTCGAGAATGATCTTTCCTCTCTTACGTCTCATATCATTGGGTTAGTTGCTTTGTTCATCAGATGTTCCCATGTCTTGACAAGCACTCTCATAGAGCTTTCAAATGAATGTTTTTTGGGTATTCCAGGATCCAAAAGGGGTAACATTGCTTTAACCTTGTTCAATGAAGGTAATATGTTAGTGCTGATGTCACCTTCTTTGAGTCTATTATGTATTTATCTCCTACAGGTGACAAGCACATTCCTTCGGAGAATAGAGAAGTATACATGCCACTATCTTCGATTTCTGTTACTCCGTGCTCTACTACACCACCTCCTCCACCACCACCACCTCCACCATCGCCTGCCACACATACCTTCTTTCTCCAGGTCTACCAGCACCGAGCTCGTGCTCATGTGCCTCCTCTATCATGCAATACGCCACATGTATGTTCTAAGCACAGTTCAACTAATGGCACTGGTGATTTACATGTGAAACATGAGGTACATGATGTCTTAGATGATCCGGTCTCAGCTACTGAGGAAGTTGAGGACCTTGATTTGCCTATTGCCCTACGGAAGAAAAGGTGTGTATGCACTATGTATCCTCTTGCTTCCCGTGTTTCTCTGGCACGACTCCCGGTGGATTTTCAGAGGTTGGTTATGGATTTATTGGTTGTGAAGATACCATGGTCCTATACGGAGGCATTGCAGAATAGTCACTGGCATCGGGCTATGGAGGGGATGGCAGTGTTACAGTCTCGTGGTACGTGGAGTGCTGTACAAGCTCCATCTGGTGCATATGTTATTGGAAGAAAATGGATGTTTACAGTAAAACACCGCATGGATGGCATTGTGGACATGTATAAGGCCAGACTTGTTGCCCATGGATTCACCCAAACCTGTAGGATGGATTATCAAGATACCTTTTCTCCAGGTGCACGCCATTCTACGTATCAGATTCTTATTATTGTTGATGTGGTACGTGACTGGCCGCTTTTCATATTAGATGTCAAGAATGCATTTTTGTATGGGGACCTACAAGAGGAAGCTTACATACAGCAACCACTGGGGTTTGCAGATGAACAGGAATCCAGCATGGTGTACAGACTTCACAATGCCATATATGGCCTTAAGCAGAGTCCGAGAGCTTGGTTTAAAAAGCTCTCATAGTTGATTAAACAATAGGGGTTTGTCAGATCTACTGAAGATCATTCTCTTTTTATTAAGAGAATCCAGAGAGGTACCGTTGCTATTCTAGTCCACATTGATGACATTATTGTTACAAGCAGCAATGAATAGGGCATTCAGGCAGCTAAGGATTTCCTTGGACAACAATTTGTAACCAAGGACCTGGGCAAGCTACGTTACTTTCATGACCTAGAGTTTGCAAGAATTCAACATGGTATGGTATTGACGCAAAGGAAGTACGTCGATGACCTCCCATCTAAGACGGGCATGATAGGATGTAGACATGTTACTACTCCAATGGATCCCAATGCTACGCTCTATGATGATGATTCTGAAGAGGCGGATAAGAGATGGTACATAGAGCTAGTAGAGAAGTTGTTATGTGTCACTATCGCCAGGCCATATATATGTCATTTGCTGTTAGAAGAGTCAGTCGATTTATAGAGTCAGCCAATTTATGTGTCACTACATATCTGGAAGGATCATATGGATGCAGTTAACATGACTTTTGGTATATGTAGTCTTTTCCAGATGCAGGACTTTTGTTCAGAAGAGACACTTTTCTTACAATGAGAGGATGTGTGGATGCAAATTATGATGGGTGCCCAAAGGACAGAAAGTCCACTTCAAGCTTCACTGTGTTTGTAGGTAGCTTGTTGGGGTCATGAAAGAATAACAAACAAATAGTTATGGCTAGATCTAGCGTTGAATCAAAGTATAGGGCCATGGCTCAAGGGAGCATGGAAATAATGTGGGTCAAGTTTGTTCAGACTGATCTAACTATTGAGGTGTCTCTTCCTATGCACCTCATATGTGACAATCAAGCCGCTTTATTCACAGCTAATAATCTAGCCTTCCATGAAAGAACAAAGCACATCGAAGTAGATTACCATTACACCAGTGATCTAATCCAGAAGGGGCTCGTTTCCACTTCTCATGTTGTTCCAGGCAATCAGATTGCAAATATGCTGTTCCAAGCTGAGCATGACAGAGATATATGCTCCAACTTGAGGGAGAGTGTTGAGATATATATATATATATCTCATTTTTTTATTTTGTAGTTTTCTTATTTCTTCTATATAATATATAAGAGAGCTCTAAAGCTACGATAGAATATATCTCATTTCATGCATTTCCACATACATAATGCAATAATAAAATAATACAAAATTTGGTGCATGATAAGATATCACATGAAGTTTTAGAATTAACTCACCTATCTATAATGATAGAAACCAAAAAGAGTTATATTCGAAGAAAGAAGAATATTCAAGGATACACAAACAATTTCTGTTGAATCAAAAGAGACGTGTGTAATATTGAATTTAGCACATTCAATTCGAACAAAGCTCCGTTTGAAAAACTGCAAATCTTCGAAGATATCTTTATGGCTCAAAAACTATTTTCTTTATAAACTTTTTTAAAGAGAGAAAGGGACAACTTCATATTACTTCGGACTCAAGTAATATGCTGGAGACGAACAATTCTCAAATTCTAATCATTTTAAAGTACATACCTACGAAGATGGATTAAAAAAATTTAATAGATAATAATACATACCAGCCTTGGGAAGAGGATGTAAGAGCATCTTGGACCATCGTTCATTTATGATGTCCAACCATGCCTTAAATCCTCTCCCAACTGCTTCTCTAACCTTCTCCCTCATGCAGCGCATTGCCTCGTAGATGACTCCCATGGTTGGCTTCTTATCCCCATCTACGATACACAATGCAGAAACAACAGGTTCCATTATCTTCGTGACCCTTGTCACGTCATCCGGAAATGGAGATCATTGATGATTGTCTCCACTCTCCTACCTCCTTCAGTTCGAGCTTCTAGGTTCTCGAACCATTCACCTTGGAAGTACTTGTTCTTCAACCATGCCTTGTGTTGTTTGAGGCTTTGCAACGCTATAAAATTGGTTGCAAAGCGTGTGACGCCATGCCTCACCAACTCACCATTGCATGTCTGCCTCATCAAAGCGAACACTTTGGAATGGTTGTAAATGAAAGTCGTGATCGCCCGTGCTTGTTCCATCACCTTCACGACGAGCTTTCCCTTGCCGACGTCCTTCAGAATCAATTCTATGTAATGTGCAGCACAAGGTGTCCAAAAAATACCGTAGATGCTGGACTTCATTATTGTTTCTCCTGCTTTCTTAAAGTTGTTGCCATTGTCTGTCACAATCTTTACAATGTTCTCTTTCCCAACGTCCTTAATGACATCCTTCAGCAACTTCAGCAGGTACTTGTAGTCCTTAACCTGTTTAGATGCATCGACGGATTTAAGGAAAATCGTCCTACCGTCGTAGTAAAAGAGGAAGTTGATGATCTTCTTCCTCATAGAACTTGTCCAGCCATCACACATCAGCGTCACGCCGTAATATGGTCATCTCTTCCTCAAGTCCGAGATGTACTCGTTCATCTCCTCCTTCTCCTGCGTAAGATACTTGTTCATCAACTATTTGACACTTGGAGCCTTCACTCCCGTTCCAGCTGCGGTGACCTCATCAATGGTGTGCTGTAAGAAAGGTCCACTAGCGACATGGGTTGGGATGCTCTCCCCAAAGAAGAGCTTGCCGATGGTCCTGCCCACTCTCTCTCGTGCATTGGTGAACATCCCCTTCATCATCTTTTGCTTCGGGTCCTCCTCTCAAACTCGCTCCTCATGGACTCTTTTATCGCCTTCCTGTACGACATCCTCTCCGCTTTGATCTGAAGTCATCCAGGTAGATAAAGTCCTCGTCGTCTGAATCAAAGAGGACATTGAACTCCTTCTCAAAAATGAACTCCTTGAATTGTTCATCATGTCTTGACCTCTCCACATACTTCCCATTTTTCCCCTCCATGCTGGCTTTCACCAAGTCCCTCACGGCTTTCGGACATCGAGTGCACTTGGCAACATTTTTATTGTTGTCAACAAGGTGATGCTTCAGTCTAGTAATACCCCCTCCTCCCAACATCTTACCACAGAAGTTGCATTGTGGTTTCTCTTTGTTGCCATCTGGAATGATGGCATACTTCCAACCAATCTCTCCACCGTCGAAATCCATATGTCCACGAGAACCATCAGAGTCTGAATCGGAGTGTACCACGATCTTGAATCTTTGATCTGAAAAAATAAAAAAATCAAAAGCCCTAAAATTCAACAATAAACTAGTCAATAATTTGAAGATTTATTTCTTCTAATTAGGGATTTAATAAATTACACCCCTTTACTTAACATAAATCACCATGAAATAATTTTCCCTAAGGCTAAAACATGAGATCCATGTCCATCCTTCCATGACATCACCTAATAAACCAAAAAAAACAAAAAGGTCCAAAATTCAACAACAAATTAGTAAATAATTTGAAGATTTATTTCTTCTATTTTCGGATTTAATAAATTACACCCCTTTAGTTAACATAAATCACCATGAAATAATTTCCCTTAAGGCTAAAACATTAGATCCAAATCAATCCTTCCATAACATCACCTAATAACCCCAAAAAAATCATAAGCCCCAAAATTCAACAACAAATTAGTTAATAATTTGAAATTTATTTCTTCTATTTTCGGATTTAATAAATTACACCCATTTAGTTAACATAAATCACCATGAAATAATTTTCCCTAAGGCTAAAACATGAGATCCAAGTCCATCCTTCCATAACATCACCTAATAAACACAAAAAAACCAAAAGCCCCAAAATTCAACAACAAATTAGTCAATAATTTGAAGATTTATTTCATCTATTTTCGGATTTAATAAATTACAGACATTTAGTTAACATAAATCACCATGAAATAATTTTCCTTAAGGCTAAATCATGATATCCAAGTCCATCCTTCCATTACATCACCTAATAAACAAAAAAAACAAAAGCCCCAAAATTCAACAACAAATGAGGCAATAATTTGAAGATTTATTTTTTCTATATTCAGATTCAATAAATTACACACCATGACTTAACAAAAAACATCATGAAATATTGTTTCCTAAGGCTAAAACATGTCATCCAACTCCATTCATTCCAAATTTTACAAGAAAAAGATGATTATGCATCAAATAACCACCACGAACAAAAGCTCTAACTAATTTTGAAATTGTATTTACTAATTAAGAGAAGATCATACCTCAAAATGCAACGGAATATGGAAGAAGGGAGCTTGAGATGTCGATATGGTCGAAATGAGCTGATATGCCGTTTTTATAACCGAAATTGGCCCTTAATTCCGTGTAAATGAAGGAAGGAATATGCCAAGTGTCGGGGATATATCGCCGATATATCGCCGTCACCTGATATTTAGATATGCAGGCCAATATCGATATCCCCGACCCAACGATACCGATATATCGCAATACGGCCTTCCATGCTCCGAAATTAATAATCCATTCTGGCAAATCTGCCATGTAATACCTAGAATAAACATATGTTATACCTGATGTAGATGCTAATGCGGAAGCAACTACCTCTGAGGATCCTGATGGAGAACGGGTTGACCTAGTAGCAGGCATAATCTTCCTGAGTTGCCCTACATGTTCATCAAATCTTTGATCAGATGTAGGAGATGGACTCCCAACCTGTTGAGTCAGCTCCACAACTCGTGCTGAAGCGGGAAAAACGTGCTTAGAAAACCAGGTTTCCTAATAGTGGCCTGACCTATGGTAGTTGGAGCATGGTTGAAGGGGTCGACTACCTCCTCCCCTGCCATGGTTACCTCGACCATGGCACTGCCTAGGGCTCCCCCTACCACGAGAGGCAACCATAGCTAAAGAGGTCGGTGTTTGTTGACCACCACCAGAAGATATAGAGAGAGCCTGCTTAATCTATGGTATGCCTCCTCCATTGGAGGTATGGTAGCATAAGGAAGAATCTGTACTCGAGCAGCGTCATACTCAAGATCGAGGGATGCTAGAAAAACTCTAGTCATCATCGAGTCTCCGTACACCTTGAGTTGCTATGGTATGGCAATCAAGTGAATGAAATCATGGAGCTTCTCAAACAGACCCCTTAGAAAAGTGTACAGTGTATGGACAGGGCGACCATTATGCTTCGATGTGAAGATATCGTGCTGAAGTTGCAATATCTTGAACTCATTTTTCGTCAGAGAGTACGTAAAGGTGATAACGTCCCACATAGCCTTTGTAGTAGGCTGACTCAGTATGCCGTAGGCTATCTCCGTAGACACGGTCCTAGATAGCCACACACCCATATATGGATCGTCAGCCTTCCATGAGGCATTAACCCCAATATTGTCACTTGGCACCTCCTTCGTGAGGATGTACTTCTCGCCATTACATTGCATCATGCTCATGAACTACATGATCTATAGTTCACAGTTCATTCTATCCATCTTCACGATGGGTGATGGACCTGTTACGGCACCTAGGGATGAAATATATGCTTTGTTGTCTGACATGATGACAACAATATCCAAGACTGGGTCTGCAAACTGTACCACATGCGTCTACACTAACAAATGAGGGGATGGTTGTGGGTGTAAACTCATAACACAACCTCTCCCATCCTCTAAAACCTTCTTTGGGTAACTAGGGTGATTTTATATTATCAAATCAGACCCTATATACCTAGACATAGAACTAACAGGCGAGGGAGCCCGCAGGAGGCGACACGGGTTGGGGGTGAGGATGACGGTGGCCTGATTGCCGACACAAAGCCTGGCGGCAGTGACACGGACGGTGGCTCCCGTCCCGAAACAGAGACGCCCATTGTTGTCGTTGTCCAGTTGCGTAGTGACAGCCGGCTGAGTGGAGAGGTGGCCGCCGACGCTGTCGCCCGAGCGTGCTAGGGTTTAGGTGGGGTGAGGTTTAGAGGGCACAGGTTCCGGTCTACGATCGTCGCTCTGATACCATGAGAAAGGTGAGAAATGAAAAGTTGTATTCCATCGTGGCCCTGGAGATCTCTTATATAGGAGAAAAACTCAAGGGAAAAGCACATAAAACAGACAGAAGAAATAAGAAACTACAAAATAAAGATAATTAGATAAAATATCTCAACATAAAAACATCAATCGGTTTTAAGTTCATATCAGTGAGCCAAAGTGTCCGTGTTTGATGATGGCACCAGTGATTTGTCTATGTCGCAGGATTCTTTACAGGATGAGCTGGTGCCCTCTTCAAAGGGGGGTTTACATCTTAAGCAGGAGGCAAGAGATCTTCATGTGTCTATCGATCTGCGAAAGCAAAGGCATACATGTGCTACCTATCCTCCTGCATATAAGATTGAAAATATCACCTTCGATTTCATTTCGCCACCCCCCCCCCACCTCAAACCGAAATTTCTATGAAATTTCGACTGCTTCGGTGGAAATATTGAAAATGGCAAAAAAACATTTTTAACCATTTTCGCAATATAATATCTTTCAAGTTATTAGAATAAAAAAATTACAAATACATAGTTATATAACACATCATTCATCTATGCCCTGCATATCGATCATATTGGTCATATCGTTGTCAATGTTGATTCTTGGTTGATGCATATTGGAAACAGATATCATCCACGTTAAAACCAATAATAACTTAGAAATGCACTCAAGAGCCTTGTACCACACATTATCGAACACATCGTTGAGTTGAGTGATAGATACTATAAATAGAAATCGAAATAACTAAGTTAACAACACTTTAAACACGTCTTTTATTCATAAAAATAGATGAGACATTTGATTCTAAAATGTAAATAATGATAAACGAGACAATGTTTCGTTCACGGAAATATAGTCGTGGACAAAGTTTTAGTGAGTAAAAATATATCTATTTACGAAAATAAATAAAAAAACAGAATCAAACGAAGAAGCAATATCAGATAACTACAAAGAAGCGATATCAGATAACTACAGGCTCTAAAGTTGTTTGCTAAAACCAAAAGGGGGTGAAGCGTCCCAAGATGAAGAATCAACATATGCACCGCCCATGTCGCATCATTAAGTGTTTTAATATTGGGAGCAGCTAAACAAGTAGTGAAACCAAGCTCACACATTTAATATCATTCATATAAATAGGTATAAAAAAATTTCACCGATATTGATCAAAGTCTGAGAAATTTTGTACAGAAAACCATGAATTTCGACTAATGTGGTTCATATGTGGAAATATTGCCAATATTTCGATATATCTCGGTTGAAATTCAGAAAATCAATATGGATTTTGATACACAACCCAATGTCGAAACAACAATTTCGATGAAATCTCAATCCCTACTTGCATACTATGTTTCCTTAGGCCAACTCTCAAAGGATTTCAGGAGGTTTGTTATGGGATTGTCAACCGTGGAGATACCACGAACATATCAAGATGCGATACAGGATAATCAGTGGCATCTTACCGTGGAGAAGGATACGGTTGCATTAAAGTCATGTGGCAAATGGAGCATTGTTACAGTTCCTACATGAGCAACTGTTATAGGATGCAAGTAGGTGTTTACGGTGAAGCACCACGTAGATGACAATGTAGATCGCTCCAACGCAAAACGTGTGGCACACGGGTTCACCCAGACAGATGCGTAAACTATCAGGATACTTTTTCTCTAATAGATTGTCATTCTCCATTGGGGATCGTTCTTTCTGTTGATGTGACACAGGACTGGCCCCTATAATAGCTCAAGGAGAAGAATGTGTTTCTCTATGGTGACCTATAGGAGGTTTACATGCAAAAGTCACATGGGTTTGCTGCTGAGGGAGGGTCAGAAGGCTTGCAAACTTCACAAGGTAATCCATGACCTTAAGCAAAGTACAAGAGCAAAGTTCCAGAAGCTCTCAGATTTGATAGAGCGACATGGGTTCCTGAGATTGACTGCAGATCAATCATTGTCTGTTCAGAGATCTTAGAGAGGTACAGTTGCCATACTAGTTTATGTTTATGATATCACTGTTACAAGGATGATAAACATGGCATCCAAGATGCTAAGAATTTTCGTGGTCAACAGTTTGTAACCAGGGCCATGGCAGTCTACGTTACTTCCTTAGACTAGAGTTCATCGAGAACCAACGAGTTTTAAGATGACCCGAAGAAAGTACGTTACAGATCTTCTCTCTGAGCCGGGCATGGAAGATTGCAAGCCTATCACTACTCCCATATACTCGAGAATGAAGATGTACGATGACGACACTGAGGAGGTAGACAAAAGGACGCATAGGGAGCTCATTGGGAAGCTCCTATACGAGATCATCACCAAGCCAGATATGTCCATTGTAGTGGGCAGAGTGAGTCAGTTCATTGGGCAGCTTAGACAAGCATATACAAATCCATCAATAAGATTCTGAGGTATAAGAAGACCACACATCGTACTGAAGCATAGGCACATCCCTCACCGTTTGTTAGAAAATAAAATGTGAAAGCGTATCAGACAAATAAATAAAAAATATGGAACACCAGGATTATAACGTGGAAGCCTACACCCAAAGGAGCGGGATGAAACCATGTGAGAATGTCTCAAAGGGTTGATTTATGCATTGCACTTTCTCACTGGATACAGAGGGTGAGGGGCTTCTTATATAGCCCTCACTGACACAATTGGTAAATGTGGGACTAAAAAATTGAACGTGATAAATGGATCCTGGAGTGATCCATTTACCAATCTACACCATAAGTGACGAAGAACACATACTCCAACACTTCCTCTCAAGCGACACATGCAATACTCAGCGTGGACAAATAAAAAGAAATCTAAAACTCACGCAACAGGACACTACGACAATATCAACTCAACGCACAAAACTGTTGGTTGTTGTCGACGACGTTGCTTCTCATGTCGTGCAAGTGAGGAGGAACAAAAGGGCTGGAGTGTGCGTCAAACCAAATTTCCTCGCTAGAGAGCATGTTCTCTGGGAACTAAAAATAAGTCTCCACCTGGAGAACTCTGACCCGCCCCAATAATGTGAACAATTGCTCTATCTCTAAAGGGCCGAACTGAAAAAACGTGGAGACATCCTCGTCAAAGTCCACGGTCGCTGAAGAATGGAGTCCAAAGAAGTCTCCTCGTCAGAGAACTGGGTCCCTCTCATATTGGCACAGAGAATGGGATCTCTACTCTGAAGTCTCTAAGAAACCACATGAAAACCCTAGCCCACATGGCATAGAGAATGGGGTCTCTACTCTAAAGTCCCTAAGGAACACATGAAAATCTAAGCCGACCAGAAAAGATGGGGACCTCACAACTGATCGCAGACATGTGCGAATCAACCTGAAGACTCGGAATCTGAACATCGAGTCCGAAGATCTGTAGAATCTGGAAAATCTGGTGAGGCATCTGGACTCGAGAATCCGGAATATGACAAACTGGCCTATTGTAGAACTCCACACTATACGCCCCCCTTCACCCATATTTGTCGGAACACAATCACATCAACCTAGTTGGGAGAAGGCGTGAGAATCACAGCTTTAAATGCCGGTTTCGGTCAGCATTTCGGAGACCGATTAAATGGAATTTTTGTCAAATTTCGACCGAAATTGCGGTCATTTCGATCATTTTTTGTGCTAGACCCCCATATTTTGTCATTTCGACCATTTCGGTCGAATATCGATATCGACTCGATATCGATATTTGACAGAAATTCGTCCGAATTTCATTGAAATTTGAGGTCATGAAGAGAATGTGGGGTGAATAAAACAATCTCAGATGTTTTTTTGTGTTATTTCTCTTTCCTCTTCTTATAGCCGACACATTCCCATTTTTCTCCAAATAAGTCGTTCACATTTTTTCCCGTTTTTCTTTTCCTTTTTAAAAAATTACATACGGTTTTTTTACATGCCTTTTTTCAAAAGAATTCCCTTTTTTAAACACGGTCCAACTTGGTCCCATACACAACCTAGCCCAACTGGGCTGAGAAAACTTGACCTTTTTCCTTTTGGTCCTCTCTCTCCTCTTTTTTTTAAATTTTTTTGGCCTATTTTGGCAACCATATGAGCACTAGGAAAAAAATTTAAATACGTACCCGACGACCCACTTGAGTTCTCACTTGGGAACCTTTGACATCAAAATCGCCGCCCCGACGGGGCTCTTCTGTTCTTGTCGTGTGCCACCCGAAGAGCGGTCGAAGAGGCAGCATGATGGAGGGGAGGAGACGTCGCCGCCCCAGAGATACGTGCCCGGAGATTCGCGTGGCGGTGGTTCACCATGAGATGTCGCTACGAGCCGCAACGGGGAACCTCCGTCTGGAGTTGCACGGCTTGGCAACGTTGTGGGATCCAACAGATAGGACGATGTTGGAAAGATAGTGAAGGTGTCTTCATGGAGGGTGTGAAGGGCGTCGCCTGTGTTGCGTGATCGTCGCCCTAGTAGGAGAACTGCAACAGGTGAGGTCCGAGGCCGCCCTGGAGATCTTCGACGCCTCCAATGCAGCACCTAGAGATGGAAGAATGCGCATGCGAGCTGCCTGCGCTCGGAGGAGATTAAGGGAGGGCTCTAGCTTGAGCCTTCGGGGTTAAGGCTGCCTCCTAGAGAAGATTCGGCGTCACGTAATGGTGCACCGCATGATGCTGGTGCTCGCACGCTGTTTGGAGACGAATATGTGGTATGGGATATGGGGGTTGTGCGCCGCTTCGCCTGGATGTTACCGGAATCGAGAGGAGGTCGTCGCCATGATTTAGGGTTTCAACAGAGAAACCCTAGAATGGAATCTTGAACTCGATCATGAACTCCTACGTTGCTGGACAAAAATAAGGGTATTAATAGAAACTCTAGAACTTGGACAGAACTGGTCGTGGCTTGAAGATGTGCCACGTTGCACGAGAAGGAACTCAGACCTTCAAATCTTCTTCTTAGCGGTAGCAAGAGATCCGCCTTGACCTGGAGGAAGTGGCTACATGCGCACATCGCCGCCTCGCCACCTAAAAAACTAGCTGAAAACGCTACGAAGACAATCCTGAATTAGAGTTCTAAGAATCCTTTTTTTAACATTGAACAACACATGTAATAATCTTCAACAAATAAATCTGTAAGAACAATAACTCCAAAATCGAATCTCGAATAAAGAACTTAAAATCCTCGAGAATTTCCTCGCTTTGATACCATGTTAGAAAATATAATGCGGAAGCGTATCAAAGATATAAATACTAAAAATTATGGAACACCGAGATTTTAACATGGAACCCTGCTCCCTAAGGACCGGGATAAAACCATGGGAGAACGCCTCAAAGGGAAGATTTATGCATTGTACTTTCTTACTAGATACAGAGGGTGAGGGCTTCTTATATAACCATCACTGAGTCTCCACATCTCACAACTAGTAGATGTAGGACAAAACAATTGGATGTGGTAAATGGATACAGGAATGGTTCATTTACATCTACACCATAAGTAACGCATAACACATATACTCTAACACAATTACAGCTTGCGTAGATGCATATTATTAGGGGTGCCCCAAGGACATGAAGACCACTTCTTTGTGGTGTTCGTGAAGTGCAAGAGGCAGGCTGTGGTCTCCAGATCCATTGTAGAATCAATGTACAAAGCTATGACACATGGCAGAACAAAGATAATGTGGGATGGAACTGTTTGTAGCGACTTAGCAATTGAGGAGCATCTTCCCATGTACCTCCAATATGACAACCAAGCTGTTCTATTCCTTGTCAACAACCCAACCATCCATTACAGCACCAAATATACGAAGGAAGATTGTCACTACACTCGAAACATGATTGAGAAGAGTTTCATCTCAACCACTGATGTTAGCTAAAGGGATCATACAGCAAATGCGTTCACCAAATCCCAAGCAAGAGGGCCAATACGAAGGTTGTAAAAATCGGTAGTCAATACTCGGTCGGTTGGATTACTGCTAGGGATTAATCGGCAGTCGAGCGATTAATCGGATTTAGTCGGGTTTTACTCGGCTTTGAAGTTTTTGATTATTTTAATTATAAAAATCATTTTATACATATATTTACAATGATTTTGTACATTTCTATACTATTATAATAAATGAAAGAATTAACATAATTTAAATAAAACATTAGACGTATTATAATAAGTTTGCTTTTTAAAAAGAGAATAAATTTTAAAAAAATATGGTATCACCAAGCAAAAATCGGTCGACTAGTGTGCCTAGTCGGAATTAGTTACTCGGTCGGACACCGTATTGACAAGACTAGTCGGACCTACTAGTCAAGATAGTCAGGTAACTTTTACAACATTGGCCACTACAAAGATGTTCCAAGCTGAGTATGCGCTCCATATCAAGCGCAAGTGTTGAGTATCTTTTGTTTCATTTATGTATTATGTTTTCTTTATGTCTACTTTATGTAGTTAGCTCAAAATGTTTCTCCTCAATATAAGAGAACCTTGGCACCTTATGAATAAGCAATTCATTATTTTCTCTCCATACATAATTGTTAACGTATACAATAAATAGTAGTATCTGTACTGTTCTTTATGTTGTTTTTCTTCATAGTATGCTTTATGTAATTTACCCATAGGCTACTCTCCTATATAAGAGAGCCTAGGGTTCATGGAATAAACAAGTCATTCATTTTTCCCAACATGGTATCAGAGCGACGGTCCTAGACCGGAGTTCTTGAAACCCTAACCCTAACCCACCCCACCCGCCGGCCTCTCTCTCTTCTCTCTCTCTCTAATCGGCGCCGCCCACTCCCGATCTACTGCGCAGGTCGTCTTGTCCAATCGCGGCGGTGCTCCAGACCTGCGCGCCTTCAACCCTAGCGGCGGTGCTTCACGTGCGACACCTGCGTGTAGCACATCGCCTGCTCTCGCGCGCAGGCCTGCTAGCCAGTTCTCCGCATAGCGCATAGCGTGCGCATGCCCACGTGTGTGCCTCTTCGCGCCCAAGCTTGAAGATCTGATCGTGCACACACGCGCGCTCCTGCGTGACTTCTCCCTGCAGTACTTGCGTGCGTGCCCCAGTTGCACACGCACGTAGTGTGATCTTGCCGCGCGTAACTGTGCGCCACTACGCGTGAACTATGTGCGCCCCTGCGCGTAACTGTGCGCCCCTACGCGTGAACATCTGTGCGCCAGCCCACAGTTTGTGTGTGTCTTTGTGATTGATTGCGCGTGTCAACACCGTAGCGCGCACATAATCATGGGGATAGTTGCTTGACGTCTACACATGCAACTAATCCCGTCTATGTCTCTGTAGACAAATCATATTCTCTATCAATCGTTCCAGTCTTCAGTATCCAGTATGTCCGAAAGCAAGGCAGATATCCCATCTAGTGGCGCATTCCGTGGTCCTGCGCCAATTGTCAAGATGGACGGTACCAACTATGAACTGTGGGCAATGCAGTTCATGAGTATGATGAAGTCTACGGGTAAGAAGCACATTCTTACCGAACCAGAGCCTGCTGAGAAGACTGGAACATATGCCTCCTTGGAGGCCGATGACGCATACGCCAACGTTTGGCTATCTGGCACGTTGGCAATTGAGATTGCCAATGACATCCTCCATCAACCCACAGCGAAGGATATGTGGGACATTCCGGCGGCTACATATTCCTAGGCAAAGAACGAGACAAAGATTCTGCAGCTCCAGCATGATATCTTCACCATCAAGCAGAATGGTCGCCCCCTACATTCTCTCTATACGTCACTGAGAGGGATGTTCGAGAAGCTATATAGCTTCATGCCCTTGACAGCCACGCCAGAACAACAGAAGACATATAGGAACGCTACTATGGTGGGAGTGTTCTTAGCCGCACTTGATCCTGAGTACGAGGCAGCACGATCACAGATTTTGACCGACTCTACAATTCCTCCAATGGAGGAAGCCTTCCATAGACTGAGTCGGATTATAGTTCCCTCAACTGCTACAAATCAGAATCCTTCAGCCATGGCAGCAACTAGAGGTCGTGGCTCTCATTACCAGGGCCGTGGACGTGGACCCCGTGGGAGGAGTGGCCGTACTAGGCCAACATGCACCTACTGCCACCGAGTTGGACATAGTGAAGATACATGCTATTCAAAGCATGGATTTCCTACATCCGCACGAGTTGCTGAGCAGATAGAGCCCCCGTCTGCTGCTACCTTGGATCAGCGATTTGATGATCTAGTTGCCCGTCTGAGGGGCATTATCCCACCATCGGGTCCAGCACCGACTACAGAGAGTCATCCTGATGCGGTTGCTTCTGCCTCCACGTCTACCAGTGCTTCAGGTAGTATACTTGCACTTCACAATAGTAGTCCTGATACATTGCCATGGACTCAGGCGCTACACATCACCTATGTGGCGACCAGTTATACCCAGATCCCTCCAGGACGGACAGTTGTCATTGCAAATGGCACACATTCCCCCATCACTGGTCAGGGGGAGATTAGATTGACATCGTCTATGCAGCTCAAGAATGTGCTACATGCACCTGATTTTTCAATGAATCTATTGTCAATTAGTCAGATTACGAATGATCTCCATTGTCGGGCAATTTTTGATTCATCTTCTTTGATTTTTCAGGACATCCATACGGGCAACGTGATTGGTCGTGGCTATGAGCAAGGAGGTCTTTACCGCCTGAATCAGACCCCATTTGCTGGAACCACATCCTCTTCTGCTAGCCAAGTATCCCCTTTACTGTGGCATCTGCGTTTAGGTCATTTACCGCTTCAGAAGTTGCGTCAAGTATTGTCGTATAGTCTTCCTCACACATCTGTTCAGTGTGAGGCATGTCAGTTGGAAAAGCATCACAGGTCGTCCTTTCCCAGTCGTCCTGGTCGGAGTAGGAACTCCAAGTTTGAGTTATTTCATATTGATGTCTGGGGTCCGAGTCGTGTACCTGATCATCAGGGACACAGATATTATATTGTATTTGTGGATGATTTTTCTAGAGTGTCGTGGGTTTTTCTGATGAAAAATAAATCTGAAGCCGGAAATATAATTATTCACTTTCTGAATGAAATCCAAAATGTTTTTTCTACGTCTGTGAAAAGTGTAAGAAGTGACAATGCTTTAGAGTTGTGCACTAATTTTCCAGCTAATTACTACTCATCAAAAGGGATTATTCACCAAACGTCTTGTGCCCATACATTTATTCTCTGAAATTGAGGCGAGGCGTAAGCCTCGAGGCGGTCGAGGCGTAAGCCTCAATTTTTTTGGAAAAAAATAAAATTAAAGCAAAATACATTTAAAAAATATATAATACTATTACATTTTGCCAAAAAAACACATTCAGGAATAATTTAAAACTAGTAAGAGATACAATACATAAGCGATGAAGGCATTGAACTTCAAAAAAATTAATACTAAGCCACTAATATACAGAATATCAAGTTCCAATTCCAACTTCAATGACTCTATATGCCTATTAAACTAAAGTCTATACTTAATACTAAAGTACAATAGAAACCATAATCTTTAGTGCGAATAAAAAAATAGTAGTATATCTTGAATCCAAATCAATTGTCTTGTTGGACGTAGTGCAGTTTTTTTACTAATGATATTATTTGTATTCGGCTACTCACAATAAAATGTAGTAATTATTTTACTTCAGCCTTCACGTGTTTATTTTTCAACATTACTTCATATATCATATATGTGATAACTATTCTAAGTTCACAAACTTATACAATCAAACAACAACATCAAGTTGCAAGCTTGCAACCAATATAAAGTTCTATTACAATTCAAACAAAAATGTGTAATAGAACTAGTATGTGTAGATGTATGATAAATTGAATATGATGTATACAAGATCATGTAACTTCGCTTGTTTCAAGCTATCTTTTCTCTTTGCATGGAGCTATATATATATATATATGCAAGGTTTAACCTGGAAACAAAAATACAAAAATAAAAAATATAATGCTAAAAAAATAGGGCTATGTGTAACAAAAAAAATATAAAAAGCCTCATGACTCGAGGCTTACGCCTCCGCCTCGCCTCGAGCGCCTCACGCCTCGAGCGCCTCAGGCAAGGCTGAGGCGTACGCCCCTAAGTCTCTACCTGAGGCGTGCGCCTCGGGGCGCTTTAGGCTCGCCTCGCCTTGAGGCGTACGCCTTTGCGCCTCGAGGCGCCGCCTTTTAAAACCATGATCTCAACAAAATGGGATTGCTGAAAGAAAACACCGTCACCTCCTTGATGTCACTAGATCTCTACTTATACAGAGTCATGTTCCATATTCCTACTGGGGTGATGCAGTTCTTACTGCTTGTTACCTAATTAATCGGATGCCTTCGTCTGTCTTGAATGAACAGATTCCGTTCTCACTTATTTATCCTGACAAGGATCTGTTCACTCTCACTCCTCGTGTGTTTGGGTCGGTTGCGTTTGTCCATCAGTTGCCACCGGGTACTGACAAGCTCTCTCCTAGGGATGTCAAGTGTGTCTTTGTCGGGTCCTCCAGAACTCAAAAGGGGTACAAGTGCTTTGATCCCTTGCGTCAGCGGTATATGATTAGCGTAGATGTTAAATTTTTTGAATCTATTATGTATTTTTCAGCATCTGGAGACAACCAGCTTCCACCTACACCACCCGATGCCATATATATGACACCACTACCACCTCAGATGCCGTCATCAACACCTCCACCACCACCACCACTACCACAACAGCCTATCTCACCATTCTCGTTCCATTATACCCGCGGGCTTCCTCCACCAGCTCATGGTCATGACTCGTCCACTAGCTCGCCTATGGTATGTAATGAGAATATTAATGTTGATGGATCTGACGACATTTCTGAGCAGGATGGGTTGCAGGAGTCAGATGAGCCTACAACTGAATTGGATATTCCCATTGCTTTACGGAAGTCGACGAGGAGTTGTGCCAAATATCCATTATCAGCCTCTGTATCTTTTGAGCGGCTATCTGGAGATTTCAGGTCATTTGCTATGGCACTTTCAGCCATAGATATTCCACGGAATCATCATGAGGCTCTGCAGGATAGTAGATGGTGTCTTGCAATGGAAGAAGAAATGGCCGCACTTCAGTCCAGAGGAACTTGGACTTTGGTTTCTATACCTCCAGATGTGAATCCAGTGAGCTGCAAATGGGTGTTCACAGTAAAGCACAATGCAGATGGCTCCATTGACAGGTACAAGGCACGTCTGGTGGCACGTGGCTTCACACAAACATATGGGGTGGATTATCTTGACACATTCTCGCCAATGGCACGTCATTCCACCCTAAGGATCTTGCTGTCAGTTGCAGTTGCTCGAGACTGGACGTTCCATCAGTTGGACATAAAGAATGCATTTCTATATGGAGATTTGCAGGAAGAGGTGTATATGCAACAACCACCAGGTTTTGCTGTTGAGGGGGGGTGTTCCAAGGTATGCAGGTTGCATAAGGCTATCTATGGCCTTAAGCAGAGTCCCAGAGCATGGTTTCAGAAGCTCTCGGATCTCTTCGAGAAACAAGGATACAAACGCTCCAATGCTGATCATTCCTTGTTTGTACAGAAAACAGTGAGAGGTATCATTGTCATTATGGTTTATGTTGATGACATCTTGATTACAGGAGATGATGAGCAGGGCATAAGGCAGGCGAAAGAAATGCTGGGTAGTGACTTTGTCACTAAGGATCTTGGGATCCTTAGATACTTTCGGGGGCTTGAATTTGCCAGAAATTCCTATGGGCTAGTCATGTCACAAAGGAAATATGTTACAGACCTGTTGAGTGAAACAGGTATGCTCGAGTGTCGACCTGCTACGACACCAATGGACCCCAGCATGAAGCTTTATGAAGATAACACAGAGGAGGTGGACAGGAGAAGATATAGAGAACTGGTAGGCAAACTGTTGTATGTTACGATCACTAGGCCAGATATATTATTTGCAGTGAGCCGTGTGAGCCAGTTCATGGAGCAACCACGCCAGGTACATATGGATGCAATACATATGATACTTAGATATCTCAAATCTTCTCCAGGTGCAGGTCTGCTATTCAAGAAAGGAAAGGGGATTTCTATCTCAGCATGTGCAGATGCAGATTATGCAGGATGTCCAAAGGATAGGAAGTCCACCTCAGGATATGCTGTCTATGTTGGAGATGCCCTAGTCTCATGGAGGAGCAAGAAACAAACTGTGGTAACTAGATCTAGTGCTGAATCTGAATATAGGGCTATGGCCCAGGCTACTACAGAGATGATGTGGGTGAAAGTTGTGCTGACAGATCTATGTTTAGATGTACCACTTCCTATGAACTTGGAATGTGATGATCAGGCCGCTTTGTTTATTGCAAATAATCCTGCATTCCATGAGCGGACCAAGCATATTGAGGTGGATTGTCACTTCATACGTGATATGATTCAGAAAGGATTCATTGCTAGATCTCATGTTACTTCAAAGAATCAGACTGCAGACATATTCACCAACAAGGCATTGCTACGAGGTCCATTTCAGAAGTGTGCTTCCAAGCTGAGCATGATTGATATCTATGCTCCATCTTGAGGGGGAGTGTTAACGTATACAATAAATAGTAGTATCTGTACTGTTCTTTATGTTGTTTTTCTTCATAGTATGCTTTATGTAATTAACCCATAGGCTACTCTCCTATATAAGAGAGCCTAGGGTTCATGGAATAAACAAGTCATTCATTTTTCCCAACAATAATACCTTACATATTGAGCATGTACTATCATAGAAGGTTGGTTTAGAGGTTTTCGAAGATGCAGATGAACTTTTTTTTTGAAATCAAAGAAGGGGGAATCACGCTAAGGTGATCATCCCACTATATTAATAAAATATAAATAAAACAAACATGTTTACAAAAGCCAAGATTTAAGCAACTGCTTGTAATGGTAACAAACATTATCACAATAAAAACGCGTCCCTGAGAAAAGATTCGCATTGCGAGCAAGCCAGATGGCCCAAAGAACCGCCACCGGAAGTAGAGTCTCCATCTTTTGCCTTTTACGAGCACCGTATAGAGAAGCCCAAAAAGAATCAAAGTCGAAGGGCCACAACCAGTCCAAGCGCACGTCACCCCAGCTAGGCGTTGTAACAAGCCAACGAAAGAACAGATGATCCAGCGTTTCAATTTCCGTACCAGCCAACAAACATCGATCAGAGACAACCTTGAAAAGCCTAGAACATCTGTCACGAGTTATAATGCGCTTCCATCTAAACAACCATAGGAAGAAGCCAATCCTTTAAGGCAATCTCAGAGCCCAAATAAAATCACAGTCACGGGTGATGACGACCGAGAGAGACGGAGGTGGACGACAAATAGCATTATACGCCCTCCTAACCGAGAAGGATGTACCCTTCCAGCCCCAGCGATCCACCCCAGTGGTGGGCCTCCCAGCCAGAACGAGGACACCCAAGAGATGCAGAAAATCCTCCAGGCGTTGATTCGAAAAAGCGACTCTAAGCGACGGCATCCAGTTACCGCTATCCCAATACCTAGCAACCCGAATCTACTGATCAGTAGCCAATGCAAACAAGAGTGGAAACTGACTGCTGAGTAGTCCCTCGCCCGTCCAGTCATCCACCCAGAAGACAAACGACTCACCACTCCCCACCACAGGACAAAACAACTCACAGAAGCGTGGCATAACCTTCAAGATCCCCTTCCAGAAAGTTGATCTCCTCTGACCCTGATGCTGCACAAGCGGATTCGCAATGGGCACACCGCATAAATGACAGATCAGGCTATAACAAATCCCCTCATCCTTTCCCAAAATCCTGCCCAACCACTTCAGTAGCAAAGCCTCATTGAGTGTCTCCAAGCTCTTAATCCCAAGACCCCCATTTTTCTTAGGTTGCACCACAGTCTCCCAATCCACCAAGTGAATCCCAAGTTTTTCCTGCACCGCCTTGCTCCACAAGAACCTACGCATCAGACGCTCAAGCCGCCTCACGATACCCTTGGGCATTAGACGAGGGGAGAAAAAATACACGGGAACCGCCAAAAGAACCGCCTTAATCAGCACAAGTCTGCCACTACGCGAGAGAAGAGCTACCTTCCAGCTGGAAAGCATCCTCTCCAACTTTTCTACAACTGGCAGCCAGTCCACCAGCCTTATCCTACCATCCGACAGAGGGATACCAAGATATTTGATGTGAAGGTAACCGCAAACAGTATCAAGCTCCAAACTACAAGTCGTAGTTATCTCATCATTTATGCCAAACGGAACAACCTTGGACTTGTCAAGATTCAAACGAAGACTAGACATCTCAGTAAAAATCTCAAGAGAAATAGCAATGACCCCAGCCTCCTCCATCCTATCTTGGATGAAGAGGATAGTATCGTTGGCATACTGCAACAAAGGGATGGACATCCCGCCACCATATAAACCTGAAAAAATCCCGCTCCTTCGAGCACAATCGACCAAGCAGGCAAGCACATCTACAGCAATCACAAACAGCAATGGGGCCAAAGGGCACCCCTGTTTAACCCCCCTCTGCGGCAGGAAGAAACCATCTTCGGGCGCCCATTGACCAACACCGAGAATGAAGTTGTGGTGATGCACCGCTTCATCCAAGAAATCCAAGTCTCCGGAAAACCCCTCTTACACAAAGTCGCACAGAAAACGTTAGTCCAGAGAGTCATAGGACTTAGCAAAATCAACCTTCCAAAGCAATGCTTGCGTTTCGCTACGCTTCCACGCATAAATGATCCCCGCCACTAATACCAGATTGTCACCAATCTGGCGTTCTGGAATGAAAGCAGTTTGGACTGGCGAAACAAATTGGTCAAGGACTCGACTGAGGCGAGTTGCCAACACCTAAGACACGATACAATAAATTCTGCCAGAAATAAATATCAACCTGAAATCCTCAATCCGCTCAGGTGCCCCCATTTTCGGAAGAAGGAAGATCAAAGCCTAATTCAACCTGTCGAACCATGTGTTGCAATAAAAGAACTCCAGTACGACCTCCAGCACCACATCGTTGATCACATCCCAGAATTCTCTGTAGAAAGATATAGGAAACCACTCATGCCGAAAGAGCTCCAAGTAGCCCTATCGAATATCGCAAGAAACCAACTTTGATTCCTGCAGCAAGATGACATCACATCCCCATTCCACGAACCTCGACCCAAAGACACGCCTCCTCTCCGAGTCACCCACACCTCTGACATTCCACGTTAGAATCTTCATTGAGCACGAGTATGACCACCCAAAACCCTAAGCCCTAAGTTCCGCTATCAACACCATCCGTCCAGACATTGTATTCGCTTCACTACTCGAAGATCTTTGTTTCTTTCTCCTCATGTATCTTTTACTGACGCCTTTGTAGACGCCAGCATATATCCCCGAATCAACCGCGGTGTGGTATCCAAGTGAAAAACCATCCATAGGTATCACCGCCCCACCCAGCCCCCCCAAGCACTAAGTTTCATTAGAGCAAGCTTTGACCAGGGACGAATCTGAGGCTTTTAGCATCGATGGAAGACTGGGCCTGGAGTTCTCAGGCGGACCCATGAACCCTTCCCGAGCGTCAATCGAAACGCTGAAAGCTCCTGAAGCGCAAGACCCGATTCCAAGCTCCAACTGAACAAACTCTGAAGTGCTTAATCGGATTCCCCTAACCGGATCTGAATACAACAGCTACATGCGGAACGGGATCCGACCAAACATACCGTCGAACAAAAGGAAGTTGAAAGGTCCCTTATATATCGCACCCGAGTTCACCGCTTCGACACCCCAAGACAGCGGGATGCGATTCGAATTGATAGGCAATCATTCCATATCAATGCCTCCCGCGGAATGCGAGGCGTCATCCAACTCCGCAGACATCGACGCTAACGGATCTTTAACGACGGCGGCGCCACCTCCTTCGGCACCTCCAGCAAGCAGCAACTCATGATGAGCCTCCTTTAGTGGCAGCGATGGAGGCTGAAGGCAGCGAACCTCGACCGGGAAAGTCTCACCTCAAGAATGCAACATCACACGGCGAAAATGGAGATCAACTTCATCAAGGGATTCGATCACAACGATCGTGGATTGAGGATCGAACTCCGGTTGACTGCCATATGGTAATATCTTCTTAACATTGCGAAGGTCCCTGAGCACAGGCCCAAGCACGTCCAAACTCCGAGAAAGAAAGGGGACACCTCGGAGCTGCAAAACACGAGAAACCAGATTCATCTTTCCCCCCTTAGAAAAACTCGACCATCTCCAAGCAATGTCACTTCTCCCCCTCGGGTGTAAAAGCCACTACGCCTGCGTCAACGAGAGACCACGAACACATCGCTTGCGGAGACCAATCATATAGACAACACCCGAAACGTCCTCTCCTAACAGGAGAAATAATCCGACCCAAACCAATCTCAACGACAGGGTTTCCTTGTTCCATTCACCCATCATCCACTTCATAACCTTTGAGTCCGAGACCACACCCTTAACCACATAAGCGAATGACTGCAGCGAGCCGGAGGGGACGAGCCTTCCTGCGAATCGACCCGCCCGGGACCCAACCGAAAGTCCTTCAACTTCGCATCCAAGAAGGGGCAAGCATCCCCACGATGACACGTACACCCGAACCGAAAGCAACGTGGTGGCTTCAAACATTCCGGTGCCAGATGGCTCGACAACCCACATCTATAGCACATCCTCCCTCGCTTGAGATACATGACGCACTCCCACCCCTCATCTTTCTTCGAATCCATAAGAACTCGGACATCAACCGACCTCCTCCAAACACAAACCCCTCAAAAATGTTCCTCGATGTTGTTTCGCGATGTAGCCTCTCACCCCTCCCTCTCATGCCCGGCACCATCTACAAATAGTATTACTCGATGCAGATGAACTTAATGTGCCTATTGCTCCACAGAAGCAGAGTTGTATGTTTGCCTATATCATATCATAGTTCATGTCTCTTTGGAGTATCTTTCAAAGGATTTGAGAAGTTTTATTGTGAGACTGTCAACCGTAGAGATTCCACAAACATACCAAGAAGATATGCGAGATAGTCAATGGCGTCTTGTCATGGAGGAGGAGATGGACGTGTTACAGTCATGTGGCACGTGGAGCCAAGTTACTGCACCTACAAGGGCATCAACTGCCATCGACTTTGCTCATAGGAGATGGCTACAGCGAGAGAGAGAGAGAGAGAGAGAGAGAGAGGTCTCACTAGGAGATGAATGGCGTCTGGTGGTCTCCTCCCAGAGGAAGTGTGGTTGGAACGGCATTCCCACTTACGGAAAACCATCTAAGCAACCTAGTGTTGGTCATTCTTCGTTGGTTTGGAAACCGATGAATACTTTGCGAGGAGAGGAGCCCTCTCGTGATCAGAATTTCGGATGTTTCAAATGTGGTTAACGAGGGCATTGCGTGTTCTCGTGCCAGAATGCAACCATCTGCTTCGAGAGTGGCGAATTCGACCATCGACATTGGGGGTGCCCTCGTTTAGGCGAGCATCATCAGGCATCCGGAGGGAATGGAATATCGTCAATTGGAAGAGGATCAATTAGTGTAAAGACGAGGTTGATTCAAGAAGAAGACAAGTACGAGCTACTTCAAAAAGAGCAGGTTGATGGATCTACACGTTCGATGCGGTCGCTCGATGGGGTGCTCGTAGGGGTTTATCCTTGCCCGAAGACCTGCTGAAAGGCGGCCATCGCAAACATTGCCAGTAGGATCGAACCCTCGTTTGGCAGGGACATAATTTTTATTGAGCCCTATATAGTATGCGCACATAGTCTTTCAGATGAGGAGAACTCATTTCTTCTATAGGAGCCCAAGGACAAAAGATTGGACTCGATGGTTTGGCGATGCCTGCCTTTACGGGACGGAGATTCTCATGCTATGTTTTATAAATTTTTGGTGCAATGGGGATTTGTCTATACATGCTCAAGGAAACGAAATGGAGGAGAGCCTGCTCGCCAACTTTGGCAAGGTTACATCCATCCTCAACGATGGCCTCATGAAGGGTAATGGCATCGACATGACGGTGGAGTTGGTGGTCATACGTGAGCTACAACCTGCCAACTGAGTTGTGCATGAACATAAGTAGGGCGCCATTCCTAGTGGTGATTATGGAGATTGGTCCAATCGGATGCGACAATGCTGGAGCTGAATTAGATCCACCTCTGACGCCCCCCGTTGGATGTGCAACCAACGCGGTGATTACGATTCACGCACCACAATCTAAAGAAGGTAAACAACTCGTTTTCATAGAAGATTATGATGACACAAAATCGTAACTGATTGTTGATTCAAAACGTAACATGTCTCACCCCTGTCGGATACTACATATTCGGATCCGAGGATCCTACAGCTTCGAGCAATCTTGCAAAGGGGCGATCTTCAGACACGAATTTCTTCATATCATCACCAGGACACAGTCCTTGATCTGGCTGGGAAGCTTCAGTTGACCTCAATATTCCCTTAAGGTCTTTTTGCAAACATCTCGAGACCCCCTGGATCACGATTTCTCAATAGAAGGGGCATCGTCTTGGTGATCTAAAGCAGAACGAAATGAGGGGGCAGCATGCATGAATGATGTGTGTCCCCCTTCGTTCATGAATGGAGTGGAGTTGGAATCTTGGAAAGTTGTATCCCCTCGTCTCTCCTCTATGTAACGGTACGGGAAATAGTATTCGAGATGGTCTTCGAGGGAGCGACGAAGAAGGTTGCGGTTTGTGGTCTACAGTGCTCTTGAATTGATGGATATTTCTTCTGACATTGTGTCAAGTGTGGATCAGGTTGAAAGAAAAGAAAAAAAAGAGGAGACTGCGAATGGAGATCGACAATAGAAAGGGTTGAAAGATATTGTGAACAGAGAAATTGAACGCTCTTTGGCGGAATGCTTAGGCGTGATTCTTCCACGAGACATGTTTGTCTCTTCATGAATAATGAGACCTGGAATATTAGAGGGCTCGAGAGGCCAGAAATGCGTGACTCATCGTTGGTGCAGACTCTTTGTTGTGAGACAAAAGTCGGTATCTTGCTAATACATGAGACTAAGATGGCACAAGAAATGCGTGAGGTCTGGAAATCCATTGTTGGAGCAAGTATTTCTGATTTCCAAGCTTTACCCTCGATCAAGCATCGGGTGGTCAAACCACGGGTTGGAATGGCACTAAACTCGTTCTTGAGGAGGCGACCTTTAGCAGACGGTGTTTAAATACGATACTTCATCGCAAATCGAACAATATATCCATTGTGGTTCCTACGTTTATGGGCCTTGTAATGGGGAAGGCGTCCTTGATATGACTGACATCTTCGTCTTGCATGAACAGCTTAGCCATCTTATGGGTGCATCATCGGGGAAGACTTCAATGTAACATTGCGATCGGATGACAACCCGTAGAGGCAAGGAGGGATCGATGGCGGTTTGCAGGAGCAGGATTCCTTCCTGAATGAACTTGGCATGGACATTGTTGAAGCTGGAGGTAGCTAATATACATGGAGAAATTCCAAGTCACGGTCACGAATAGATTGTCTCTTAGTGTCAACAAAAGCAATGCAAGTGGCTCCCGTTGGCGTGTGCTTAGGCCCTTCCTCTCATTTCGACATATGGGGATGAGGTCCAACCTCAGACTTTCTTCAAATTTCAACATGTGTGGCTCATGGACGATGACTTCAAGACTATGGCAGAGTCATTATGGAATGATCAACGGTACATAGGTTCAGCGACAGCAAGGCCAGTTACTAAACTTATCCTCCTTCGAAGACATCTCTTGCAGTATAACAGAAGGATTCGTGAACATCGTCGACATAAAAGAACATCTGCACAAGAAGAATCGTTTGGACTAGGTGGAAGATGAATGTGATTCGACCATGGAAGAGATGAACTTGAGAAATAAATATCTCTTAGAGGTTCAACTTCGAGACAGAAATAAGAGGAAGAATAGATGCAACACTCGAGGCATAACAATGCTCGGTTCTTCCATGTCACGGGGAGTGGCAGATAAAGAAAGAACTATATCCATCATATGCACTACAGTAAAAATCGGCCGACTGGCCCAACTAGTCTAGTCGGTGGGATCGTCGACCAAGGACCTAAATGTCGGTTTCAGTCACCATTTCGGTATCGACCAAAACAGACTTTCAGTGTAATTTCGACCGGAATTTCGGTCATTTCGGTCATTTTCTGTACTAGGACCCCCCATATTTCGGTTATTTCGGTCATTTCGGTCGAATTTCGATTTCGACTGGATATCAATATTCGACAGAAATTCGACCGAATTTCGTTGAAATTTGAGGCCATGTCGTCGACCGAGTATTGACAAATTCTGATTAGGCCAACTAGTTGCCTAATGTTTCATTTAAACTCAATTACATCTTCTATTTCATCACAATAGTATAGAAAAGTACAAATCTATATAAACATATAAGAATATATGAACAAATATGATTTATATATCTAGAATAATTCAAAAAAATTGAAAGTTGATTAAAGTCCGAGTAATTACAATAAGTCTTTCGACTACCAATTAATCCTCAGTCAGTGACACGACCGACCAAGTACCGACTACCGATTTTACAACCTCGATCTTACGGTTAATGGGGTGGAGGTCAATGGCGAAATGGAGCCTGGTTAAGCACTCAGGAATCACTTTTTTGATTTAAGTAGAAGGGTCACTTGTATGGGCTAGGGTTGGGGAGGAAGAGGGGTTCGACGTATCTCAAAGATGCAAGCAGACTCCATTGAGACCCCCTTCTCTGAAGAGGAGGTTAAGAAAGCAACCTTCAGGTTGAATGCGGATGGCGTGCATGGGCCAGATGGCTTTTCGATTGCATTCTATAGGGAGTTTTGGGAGCTAGTTAAAGAGGACAGATAAGGTAATCAGTGCTTTGAGCAGTTGAATACGACCCTAGTATTCTTACTGCCAAAGAGGGATACACAAACCAAAGTGGAAGACTTCAAGCATATAGCTCTATCGAATGGTATCTATCTCACCATTACCAAGGTGCTTGCCAACCCGTTCCGTCTGGTGCCGAATGATATTATACCTCCTGAGCCATCAACATTTGTACCTGGGAGACAAATGGCGGACAGTTGGACACATGCATCCCAAATCGTGCATGATTGGCAGAGGGATTAGGCCAGGGGAATTTTGTAGAACGTAGATTTCTCAAGGCTTGATTGTGTGGATTGGCGCTTCCTCTAGGCATACTTGGAGAAGAGAGGCTTTCCTAATATCAGGCTAGCATGAATGAAAGGGTGCATCACAACGACATCTTATGCAGTACTAGTGAATGGTCGTCCTGAGGGTGGGTTCTTACAACCCCAGTGTGGTATGAGATAAGGATGCCCCTTAGCTCCATTGTTGTTTGTGATAACGGATGATGCTCTGGCAATGATGACGAAGTTGGCAACGGAGGAAGGTTTAAACAAGGGATACGGCAAAGAAGATATATTCAAACCTAATATCTAGTATGCTGATGACACAGAAATTTTCATAGGTGGGAATATGACGCATGTTTAAAGGGCTTCACACATCATGAAGATTCTTCATGACATCTCAGGTCTTGAGCTAAACAGAGAGAAATCCGCATTTGTTAATATTGGTCGGTGCAACCTGAGATACAGGAGATTGGTGATATCTTGCATTACCCGAAGGGAGATCTCCGAGTTTGTGGGTCATCTCTAGACACCTTATGTGGGCCTACCCATAGCAGTACGCCGCCTTCGGGTGGTAGATTTGAATGGAATTTCGGAGAGATTGGAAAGCAAGTTGGTGGGTTGGAAGGAGTGATTATTACCTAAAGGCGGGAAGATGTTTTTGCCCAAGCATGTGTTATCTGCTATAGTTATTTTTCTCTACCCCACCAGATGGATACCTATGGGAGTATGTGCACGTCTTGAAGGCTTGATGATGAGATTTCTTTGCTCAAATAGTAAGCAAGAACGAGGGGGGATTTACCTTATGAGTTGGGAGGTGGTGACACGCAAAATGAATGACGGGGGCATTGGGATTCTAAAGTTGGAATGCATGAATAAGGAATTGCTTTCCAAGTGGGAGCTTAGATTATAGGAGGAGACGGAGGATCTGGTGTGCATATTGATGAGGAAGATCAATGGGATTGCCGCATAGAAGGCCCTATCAATATCGATATCGTATCTGTCCGCCCGAAAATGAATATATCGAGATATATTGCCGATATAACGACGATATCGGTGGAAATGTCGAAAATGGCTCAAAAATGGTATTTTTGTCATTTTTAAAAAATTAAAATCATCCAAGATATTAAAACAAGAAATAACCTACAAATACACATTTCTACCACACATAACGATCATGTATACCCCATATATCGCACATACCGGGCATTTTGAACATATCGATGCTAATGATGAATCCTAACTTATAGATATTGAAAATGGAGTTCGTCCAAGTTATTAGAACACTAAATAACTAACAATATATTATTAGATCCAGTGTTGCAGAAGACGGTATTCGATATTCAGTCGGAGGGGTCATTGAATAGAGAATAATCGGTATTCGGGGGACTATTCGGAATTATTCGGTTTTGTATTTTTTAATATAAAAATTATTTATAATACATATATTCTTATATTTTTATACATATATGGTCATTATTTAACATGAATCCAAGATAAAAGTACCAATCAATATAATAGACATATAGAATTTGACATTTGTGGCGATACCGTGGTAAAATGTAACCCACAAATATTGAAAATTGAAAATAAAAAAAATATGAAGAGTCATACTCAGTCGGCCTCTTAGTCGGGCCAGTCGGCCGAATAGTCGGCCGACTATTCGGTCGGGCTGACTATTGCCCGACTGGAGGTCTGTTCAGTCGGATACCCCACCGCACCGCATAGTCGGACCGACTATTCGGGATAGTCGGCCCACTATTGCAACACTGATTAGATCACACATTACGATCATCTACGACCCTGATATCACACATATCGGTCATATCGAACATATCGCAGGTCTATTAATTGTTGACCTATATATATTGGAAATGGAGTTCGTCCAAGTTCTTAGAACGCTAAATAACTTACAAATATACTCTTAGATCATGCATATCGATCATCTATGACCCTTATACTGCACATACCTGTTATATTGAGCATACCATTGTTAATGTTGATCGTTGACTTATAAATATTGGAAATGGAGTCCATCCAAGACTTATATTGCATCGCATATTGTGTATAAACACTATGTTTGAGATATTTTTGGAACCAAACCAATAAAGAGCATAATAGCATTTTTTAAAAAGACATAATTCATAATAATATTTTCGAAGGGGGAAGAAGATGAATAAAAATTAAATGGACACCTCCAAGTTGAAGAATCATTGTATGCACCCCTTGTCGCACCATACCCGAAACAAAATACATAAAAAATGATATGTTTTAATACTAGAACTAGCAAAATAAGTAGCGAAATCATGCTTACAACATTATTTCATCAATATATAGATATCGGCGAAATTTCAGCGATATTGGTCAATATCCGGGATTTTTTATACTAAATCTAGTCATTTTTTACTGATATGGGTCGATAAAGCGACATATCGCCAATATATCATGATAAATAGATTTACACTCTGATATCGATATCCCCTTCCTCTCAATACCGACTTATCAGCGATATATCACGAATCACGATATGTCGTGATATGCCCTTCTATGATTGCCGGTGACTTGCAGCCTGCACCTATCAGATACCCTTCTTCACTCCGGATCAGTATTAGGAAAATTCTCCCAGAAGTGAGAGAGGCACTACACCCGATTGTTGGTAATGGTGAGACATTTAGCATCTAGCCAGATAACTGGACATGGCTAGGTCCCGTGAAAGATCGCTACCTGCTCCTTTTTCCTATATTGCAGAACTAGAAAACCACCATTAGGGAGGATGATGAGGATTTGAAGCACCTCTTCTTCAAACGCAGAGCCTCGTCACTTGAATGGGAGGGTACATGTATTCCATGGCTACAGACAGACGATAATAGCCCTTTTGGAGCTCTATCAGGCCAACATGTGGCGATCCAGAGGACGTCTCCCTGACTTTCACCATTCTCTTGGCTATCTGGTGTGCTATGAACGAGAATATTTTCGATGGTCAACAGTTTCATGGTGATAATGTGCTTGGTCATTACAAAGTCCTTATGTCGACATGGCCCCTTTTATGATTGCATAAGTCTTTTAACTTACTAACGAAAGTGTCGTGATAAGGCTCGCCATGGGTTCCATCGTTGTTTTATTGAAAAAAGGGTATTTGTAGTTGGATCATGCAAGTGAGTTTTCCAAATGAAGCATCGGGCAAATAGCAGTGTTGATCGCTAAAAGGTGATACGTGTGGCTTGTGGGCTTACCCAGATGTATGGGTTGGACAATCATGATATATTCTCTCTCGTGGCTCATCAATCTACGCATGGAATACTTCTCTTGATTGTAGTGATATAGGAGTCGTCCTTGTCTCAGTTTGATGCGAAAAAAGGCATTTCTCTATGGTGACTTGCAGAAGGACGTCTACATGTAGAAACCACCTGGGTTCGCTATTGAGAGGGAGTGTCACGAAAGCGGTACGCGACCTCCTTAGCACACTGATTACATGAAACCCCCCCCCTTTATATGCCTTTTCTATATGTGGGTTGCATATGCAAGTTGCGTGATCGCATATGCACACTGTGCGGCTGCTTTAGGGTTCTCTTGTAATTGGTTACGGATCTTCAAGATCCGGATCCGATAGCACCAAGCTAGCTATCTTGAATAACCCTCCCTCCCCTTTGATCTCTCCTACAATGAAACCCAAAACCCGACTCCAACCACCGCTGCAAAACACCGCCCGAAGCTCCTCTGCCTCCAACCGGCATTACGAAGGCACTCTGTCCCGCCCCTCTGCTGCGAAGTTTCTCCGCCTCCAAGGTCCCCCGTCACCTTGAACTCCTTCGCCTACGATAAACTATATTCCGAATTTTTTCTTATTTTTTGTTTTAAGCTTGTTACCGATTTCCTGGTCTTATTTTTTTATGATATTGATTTCCTGATGGGATTGTTTTTTTCTTGCCACCAATTTCTTGCAACTATTTTTCTTGTCATCTCTATGTTGATAGATAATTTTGCATGGTTTTTGAATTAAAAAGATCGCCTACCTGGATTCTATTTTCCTTCCTAATAAATGTGCTAGTCTATAAGGCTATAAACCTCCCAAGGCCTTAAATATCCGTTTCGGTCACCATTTCAGTGACCGACCGAAATGGAATTTCGGTCGAAATTCGATCGAAATTTCGGTTATTTCGGTCATTTTTTGTACTAGGACCCTCATATTTCGGCCATTTCGGTCAAATTTTGATTTCGACAGGATGTCGATATTCGACAGAAATTCGACTGAATTTCGTGAAATTTGAGGCCATGAAACCTCCTTTGCTCTTCCCTAAAATGAAGTGCCTTGATTGAGATATTTCATCATGGCCAACTCTAGAAATTTTTATCAACATGGCTCAAATTCATGAAATCACCGTGTATGCTAACATTTTCCTGTGAGGAAAAATACTGGATAATGTACAATCTTCAGCATAACAATTACTTCTCCAAAAATGGGATTCATAAGTCACATGGGTCAACATGTTGCTAATGTACATTTCCTTCTTCTCATGAGGAATACATTTAATTTAGTGTCAACATTCATGATTTCTCACTTGTTTTCATTTTGTATATCTAATATAATATACATATTTATAGTGAGGTGAGGTCTATTAGGAGATCCAACCAATCCATGAAAAAACTGAGTAGAAAGGGGCGGTGTTGTAAAAGTCGCCGAACTAAACCGACTAGTAGGTCCGACTAGTCTAGTCAGTGGGGTGGCCGACCGAGTACCGACTAATTCTGACTAGGCACACTAGTCAACCATTTTTTGCTTGGAGATACCATATTTTTTATGTTTTCTTTTTTTAGAAGCAAACTTACTATAATATGCTTTATGTTTTATTTAAATTCAATTGTTTCTTTTATTTTATGGGATATTTACACCCATAACCCTGACTACTTTCGTAATTACCCCAGATACCCTCTATACGCACGAATTACACATATGATCCTGAATAAATGCTCTGTTTTACACGCATAACCTTCCATTAGTTTAGCTCCATAACCCTGAGTAATTTCGTAATTACCCCGGATACCCTCTATAAGCACGAATTACATATATGACCCTAAATAAATGCTCTGTTTTACACGCATAACCTACCGTGAGTTTAGTTCTTTAACTCAACCATATGAATGAGTTAATCTAACCAAGTCACGATCTAACGGTTAGGATTAATCAAAAGTAAAAAAAAGAAAAAGGAAAAAAATCTTTAGGGGGCTTGAAGGCGGGGGTTCTTGCTGACGGAGGTGGTGGGGTTTACAGGCTGACGAAAGCGGTGGGGAGGGGTACGTCGACGGTGGAGGCTTCCACACGGGGGGTTCTTCGAGCTTTGCTGGAGGAAGCGGGTCGGGCCTTTTGTGACGATGCTGGAGGGGGCATCGAGCATGCAAGCGAAGGCGAGGGGAAAAGGGGGGTCTTGAAGCATGGTCTTCGAGCTTGCAGGAGGAGGTGGGTGGGGGCGACAATGGTGGAGGGCCGACGATACGGGGGGAGGCAGGCGGAGGCCTCGAGATTGTTGGCGGAGGCAAGCGGGTGGAGGGTTGCGAGCTTCCTGGCGGAGACAAGGGGGGAGGGCTTTTGCGACAATGCTGGAGGGGGGCTTCGAGCTTGCAGGCGAAGGCTGGGGGAGGGGGGTCTTGAAGCGGGGTCTTCGAGCTTGCAGTAGAAGGCGAATGGGCGGGGGGCGACGATGGTGGAGGGTTGACTAGAGGATGAAGTCCGGGAGGAGCTTCGAGCTTGCTGGAGGAGGCGGACGATGGCCTTGAGATTGTTGCGGAGGTGAGCAGGGGGAGGGTTGCAAGCTTCCTGGAGGAGACGGGGCAAGGGGGAGAGAGAGCGGGGTCTTCGAGATTGCAGTAGGAGGTGACTGGGTGGGGGTGACGATGGTGGAGCTTGCTGGAGGAGGCAGCGGTGGCCTTGAGATTGCTGCGGAGGTGAACGGGGGGAGGGTTGCGAGCTTCCTGGCAGAGACGGGGGGAGATAGAGTGGGGTCTTCGAGCTTGTATAGGAGGCGAGTGGGCGGGGGGAGACGATGGTGGAGGGCCGAGTGGAGGTTGAGGTCGTGGTGGGGGGGAGCTTCGAGCTTGCTGGAGGAGGTGGCCTCGAGATTGCTGGCGGAGGTGAGCGGGGGAGGGTTGCCAACTTCCTGGGGGTAGGGGAAGCTTCGAGCTTGCTAGAGGAGGTGGGCGGTGGCCTCGAGATTGCCAACGGAGGTGAGCGGGGGGAGGGTTGCAAGCTTCCTGGCGGAGATGGGGGGGTTGCTGGCGAAGCCGAGCGGGGGCTTCGAGCTTCCTACCGGAGGCGGTGGGGCCGGGCGTTGTCGATGAGGAGGCGAGCGGGGGAGGGGGAAGAAGACGAGGAGTGGTCATTTTTTAAATAATGCAAAAATAAAGGGTACAAAATGTAAAATAACCAACGGATATTGTTATAGTTAACGAAAAATTGAATGGAAGTTAACACGGGGACATGAGTGTTAGAGTTAAGCACTATTCAAGGTCCTCGATGTAATTCATGATTATAGATGGTATCCGAGGTAATTATGAAATTACTCAGGGTTATGGGTGTAAATATCCCTTATTTTATTATGATAGTATAAATAAAGAGCAAATATTATGCAAATATATGTATAAAAAAGAGTTATATATTTAAAATAGTTATAAAATTCAAAACCGATTAGAGTCCGACTAAATCTGATTAGTCGTCTGACTGCCGATTAGTCTTTAGTCAGTGACCCGACCGACCGAGTACCGACTTTTGCAACCTTTGAAAGGGGATTTAGGAAAGCCTAAAAAGTTTAAGGAATGTAGGTGAGGAAGAAAATAAGTTCATTTAAATAAAAGAGGGGCACACTAGTTTTAGGCCAGGAAGAAAATAAGTCCAATGTTAAAGACATAAAATCTACATAGACGTTTTACTAATTTTTTCATTAGTAGAGATTATTTTGAGCTATACATGAAAGTCATTTTTTCTTAGATCTTATGTTGCACCACATTAATTATAAGTTTAATTGTAGTCATCTTTTGTGTATATTTATTAATTTTTAAATAAAATACTAGAAAATCGTGCATAACCGCGTAAACAGCATATGCCTCCGCCTTTCGCTTAATCAATGTACGGCGACTGTCCGAATGCATACACATACAGCTTTCTTGAACCTTGGTCAGGAGGTTTGTGGACTTCGAGAGGCTATGTATGGCCTTAAGCAGAGTCCAAGAGCATGGTTTCAGAAGCTCTCGGACTTTGATAGAGCCGGGATTTGTGAGATCAATTGCAGATCATTCACTGTTTGTTCAAAAGACTCAAAGAGGTACACTTGCTATACAAATCTATGTTCATGATAATATTGTTATAGCAGATGATATGCAGTACAACCATACAGATAAGGAGTTCCTTGGACAGCAAATTATCACCAAGGATCTTGGCAATTTATGTCACTTTCTAGGACTTGAGTTTGCCATGAACAACCAGAGCCTTATTATGATCTCGAAGAATTATAATACCAATCTTCTCTCTAAGAAAGGCATGGCGGATTGCAAGCCAGCCATTACTCCCAAAGACCCCAGCATGAAGTTATATGATGATATATAGGAGGTAGACAAGAGGTGGTACAAGGAGCTCGTTGGGAAGCTCCTATATGTAACCATTGTTAGACCAATCATAGTTTTTGCAGTGAGCAGAATAATCTTCTTTATGGAAAAGCCTAGGTAGGCACATATGGAAGCAGCTCATATGATTCTGAGGTACTTAAAGTCATCTATGGTATTGCATTGTTCTTTAGCAGAGGCACATCCATCGTAGTTACATCAATCGCAGATGCAGAATGCAGGAAGTCCAAAGGACAGGAAACCAACCTAAAGTTTTGCAATGTTCGTAAGAAGCTCTTTATTGTCACAAAAGAGCAAGAAGCAGACTGTAGCTGCTAGATCTAGTGCAGATTCAGAGTACAGAGCCATCGCACAAAGGAGTACTGAGAAGTGGGTCATATTTGTTTTGACTAACCTGGCTATTGTTGTGCCTCTTCCCATGTATCTACAATATGACAACCAAGCAGCTCTTTTCATTGCCAATAACCCAGCCTTCCATGAGAGGACCAAGTAAATTGAGATTGACTATCACTACACTTGTGACAAGATTCAGAATGGATTTATCTCTACTTTTGACATCATCTCAAGGGAACAAACAACAAATATGTTTACTGAGGCCTAGCTAGAAGGCCATTCCAGAGGTGTTGTTCCAAGTTGAACATGATTGATATATATGCTCCACCTTGATGGGAGTGTTGAGAGATTATTTACCTTGTCTTATTCATGTATTTCCTTTCTTTTCGTATCTACTATGTAGTTTGCCCAACAAGAGTTCTCCTCCCTATATAAGAGAACTCCAAGGCTCCATCATTTCAATTCATCATTCTCTCCACAAGTAACACAGTATCAGGTTAAATAATAGTATCAAGTGCATACAGTATCAGGTTAAATAATAGTATCAAGTGCATACCAAGATAGCATTCCTAGAAAATATATCTAATTAACTAGTCCCATCATGTTTGCTCGGGAATTATTTGTTTTGTAGACAAGTTGATTTTATTAAGTCCCAAGAGAAATAGCACATATGCCCCTGTCCAAAGGTTGCGGTGTAAGAGTCAACAATATTTCAGGAGTTGCGGTGGAACTTATAGTTATATGGGTTGTGGTATAATTACGAAGGTTTTAGTGTCGTGGCGTAAGAGAAGGTTCCATTGCAATCCCCAACAAAATCCATATTTTCAATATTATAACTATTGCTAGGTTTTTTGTGTGATATCATCTGTTAGCATCAATATGGAGGACTATTTTAAATATCTATTGTCTTTCGGTATTACATTCAGATGCACAAATTTCTTCCCCGTCCCAGACTCCCAGTGAAGCAGGGTATACACACTAGTATATATAACTGTAGAAGTTTCGTTTATTTTTCTGTATCTTTTATTTGTTGTTCCTTTCGTTTGACTACCATGTGTAATTTGCCCATAAACCTCTCCCTATATAAGAGAGTCTAAGTCCCAAGGAATAAACACAATGCTTATTTTTTCCAACAAGGTACCAGAGCGGCGGTCCTAGACCGGAGCTCTCGTATCGAACCCTAAACCTAGCCCTCCACCTTCAAGCCTCTGCGCGCCGCCGCCTCCAAGTGCGTCGCTAACCCCACGTGTGCCGCCCTCTCGCGCGCTACCCCCACGCACGCCGCCCCCGATGCGCGTAACCTCCACGCGCGTCGCCCCCACGTGTCGCCTCCACGCGAGGCATCTTCACGTGCTGCCTGCCCGTGCGGTTGTGCCTGTGTGCCCCGCGCGCGCCGCTTGCCCGTGCGGCTGTGCCCGTGCGCCGGTTGTCCCTAGGGTTTCACCGCCCCTAGGGTTCGATTGTCATCTTATAAGGGGCTCTTCGCTCGCATCCAGGTTGATGGGTTTGGTTGCATAGAGGTCTACATATGCAACTAAACCTAATCATGTCAGTGTAGACCAAGACTTATCTTGTCTACAACCTTGGTTTTCTCCAGTCAACGTGCCAGAAAGTAAGATCGAGATCCCCACTACAGGCGCCTTCAAAGGTATTGCGCCTATTGTGAAGATGGATGGATCCAACTATATCTTATGGGCCATGCAGTTCATGAGCCTAATGAAGTCGATGGGTAAGAAACATATTTTTATTGAGGATGAGCCATAGGTTGTATGCCTCATGGGAGGCTGATGACGCATATTCTCAGGTATGGTTGTCTGGTACTCTGATTCCAGACATTGTTAATGATGTCTTGCATCAACCTACTGCCAAAGCCATGTGGGACATTCTTGTTGCCACCTATTCACAAGCCAAGAATGAGACAAAAATCCTACAGCTCCAGTATGACATCTTCGCGATAAAGCAAAATGGTCGACCCCTGCAGGCTCACTACACTGCACTGAGGGGAATGGCTGAGAGGCTTCACAGTTTCATGCCTCTCATGGCTACTACAGAACAACTGAAGACATATCGGAATGCGACGATGGTGGGAGTCATTCTAGCCTCTCTTGACTCACAGTATGAGGCGGCTTCTTCTCAGATTCTGGCAAATGCTATCATTCCTCCCATAGAGGAGGCCTTTCGATGATTGAGCCAAATCAACATCTCAAGCCCTATTGTTGTGCCAAATTATTCTGCTATGGCAGCCTCCAGAGGAAGAGGCAATTCATCTCATTTTCGTGGACGAGGACCACGTGGTAGGGTTGGTCATGGCCGTTGACTACAGAGCACTTATTGTCGTCGGATTAGCGATACAGAAGACACATGCTACTCTAAGCATGGGTTCCCAGCATCTGCCCATGCAGCAGAACAGATACAGCATCATGGTACTACGCCAGCATTGGATCTACGATAAGATGACCTAGTGTTTCGTCTACGTGATATCAAGCCACCAGCCAGTACTCCACCAGTTTCAGAGAGCAACTTTGACGTTGTTGCTACTGCAGAAGTTAGTTCCTCAAGTAGTGCTCATACTTCTGCTTTCTACCAGGGCTCACGTACCTCAGAATGGATTGCAGATTCAGGTGCAACATACCATTTATGTGGAGATAGACACCAACTCACATCCTACAGGTAAGTTTCCCAAGGAAGGACCGTCTCTACAGGGTCTGGTTCTTTTGTTTTGTTTCTGGGGTGTTAGCCGTGCGTTACCACGTTGGATCTTGGTTCTTGTTTTTTGTCTTGTTTTTGTATACTTACTTTATGTTTCTTATTAATAGATTGGGGTGAACACCACTGAGTGTCTCCCCCTTTTTTGGAGCCTCAAAAAAAGGACCGCCGTCATAGCAGATGAAACTCATTCTCCCATAACAGAATAGTGACAAATTGCCTTAACACCTTCCATGAAGTTGCAGAATGTGCTCCATGCTCCAAATTTCTCAATGAATTTGCTGTCAATAAGTCAGATTACTAAGGATCTACATTGTCGAACGATATTTGACCCATCATCTCTTGTGTTTCAGGACATTCTCACGGGTAACACGAATGGACATGGCCGTGAGCAAGGCGTGTTGTATCGACTGGTCCATACACCTTATGTTGGAGCATCATCCCATTCCACTAGACCTGTCTCTCCAAACTTATTGCATCTGCACTTTGGTCATCTTCCATTTCAAAAACTACGTCAAGTCCTTCCTCAGATCTCACCCCGTTCGTCGTACGATTGTGAAGCTTGTCAATTAAGGAAGCATCATCGGTCAGTTTTCCCTAGTCATCAGAGTCGAAGCAGTAGCTCTCCATTTGAGTTTTTTCATATTGATATTTGGAGTCCAAGTCGTGTTCTAGATCATCAGGGACACAGCTTCTATTTAGTTGTTGTGGATGATTTTAGTTGTTTGTCTTGGGTTTTTCAATTAAAGAATAAATTTGAAGCGGGCATCACTATTATCAATTTTATTAAAGAAGTGCAGAATGTGATTTTTGTTTCTATCAAGATTGTGAGAATTGATAATACCCTTGCCTTTTATACTCGAACATTATCTCAGTTTCTTTCATTCCATGGCATTCTTCATCAAACGTCTTGTGCCTACACATCCCAACAAAATGGTGTCACGGAAAAAAACACCGCCACCTTCTTCATATAACTCGTACGCTTCTTATCCATAGTTGTCCTCCGCACTCGTTCCGGGGTAATGCAGTTCTTACCGCATGTTACCTCATTAACCGCATGCCCTCGTATGTGTCAAGGAAGGAAATATCGGCGATATATCGCCGATATATCGATATCGACATGGGACCGATATGGACACCGATATGGCGATGGATCCCGATTTCCAGGCATTTTCTTCACAAAAGCTCGTCGATATGGGCGATATTTCGTCGATATATCGTATCGATACGGCCTTCCATGGTCTGTGTTAGGAAGATACCTTTCTCCCTTGTTTTTCCTGACAAGGAGTTGTTTTCTCCAACTCCACGTGTCTTCGGGTCCGTGGCATTCGTTCACCAGTTGTCTCTAGGGGTTGACAAGCTCTGTCCTAGGGCTGTCAAATGTGTTTTTGTGGGGGATTCCAGGACTCACAACGAGTATCATTGCTATGATTCGTTACATCGAAGATATTATGTCAGTGCAGATGTCACGTTTTTTGAGTCAGTTAAGTTTTTCTCTCCTACAGGAGACAGGTTGGTGCCATCAGATATAAATGATGAAATCTATATTCCTCCTCCACCCTTGTATGCACCACAACAAGCTCCTACATCTCCACCACCGTCATCCCCGTCATAACCACCATCTCCACCACCGCCACCACTATTACCCCCTCCCACATCTTTGGTTCCTCCTCTACCACGCTACTACAGGCAACGGCCAGCCCCTGCTCATGATCATGATCAATAATCAAACATGCCCCAGGTTGGTTTATTCTGATAACATTATTTCTAATAATGGGACTGACGACATTTCTCAACAAGCATAGGCAGGGGATGACATATATTGGTACAACTAATGCAGATTTTGATTTGTCGATTGCACTGAGAAAGCAGAAGAGGTAATGTGCTTCATATCCGATTGCTTCTCATGTTACCTTTGAGCGCCTGGCAGGAGATTTCAGGAGATTTGTAGGTGCTTTATCTCCTCCTTCAGTCGAGAGGTACATGGAGTCTTGTTCCAGCTCCTATTGGGGCATCTATTGTGAGTTGCAAGTGGGTGTTTACGGTGAAACATAATGACGATGGCAGTATTGATAGGTACAAGGCTAGAGTAGTTGCTCGGGGCTTTACTCAAAAGTATGGAGTAGATTATCTTGACACATTTTCTCATGTTGCTCGTCACTCTACCTTACGGATTCTTTTATCTGTTGATGTGATTCGAGATTGGCCCTTGTTTCAATTGGATGTCAAAAATGCTTTTTTATATGGTGATCTACAGGAAGAAGTTTACATGCAGCAGCCACCTAGGTTTACTGCTAAGGAGTGTGCACAGGTATGCAGGCTTCATAAGATGATCTATGGCCTAAAGCAGAGCCGAAGAACTTGGTTCCAAAAGCTCTCATAATTGATAAAGAAGCAAGGGTTCAAAAGGTCAAATGCAGATCATTCTCTCTTTGTACTAAGGACTTCCAGAGGTATGATTGTCATTATGGTGTATGTTAACGATATACTCATTACAGGAGATGATATGCAGGGAATAAAAATAGCAAAAGAATTCTTGGGCCGTGAACTCGTTACCAAGGATCTAGGAGTACTAAGATATTTCCTTGGATTGGAGTTTGCTAGAAATGAGCACGAACTCGTGATGACTCAGAGGAAATATGTCATTGACTTGCTAAGTGACACAGGTATGCTTGGATGTCGACCTGCCTTTACACACAAGGATCCAAGCATGAAGATGCACGATGATGACACTGAGGAGGCTGACAAAAGAAGGTACAGAGAACTGGTAGGGAGGCTTCTTTATGTTACTATTACCAGACTAGATAGTACATTTGCAGTAAATAATCTGAGCCAGTTTATGGGGCAACCTCGCCAGGTACACACGGATGCCATACATATAATAATAAGGTATCTTAAGTCATATTCAGGTGCAGGATTGATGTTTAGAAAGAATGGCACTATTACTATCTCAGCATGTGCAAATGCAGACTATGCAGGGTGCTCGAAGGACGGAAATCTACATCATGCTCTGTTATATTCGTTGGGGAGTCACTTGTCTCATGGAAGAGCAAGAAGCAAATAGTAGTTGCAAGATCTATGCCGAATCGGAGTACAGAGCTATGGCTCAAGCATGTGCAGAAGTGATATGGGTTCACGCAGTTCTGACAGATCTACATATAAATGTTCCTCTTCCCATGTCACTAAAATGTAACAATCAGGCTGCATTATTCATTGCAAACAACCCTGCATTTCACGAGAGGACGAAGCACATTGAGGAGGATTGCAATTATATCCGTGATAAGATATAGAAAGGTTTCATTTCTACAACCCATGTCAGCTCAGGAGATCAAACGACATTCTTACCAAAGCTTTACTTCGGAGTTCCTTCCAGAAATGCTTATCCAAGATGAGCATGATAAAAATCTATGATCCATCTTGAGGGGGAGTGTAGAAGTTTAATTTATGTTTATGTATCTTTTATTTATTGTTCTTTTCGTTTGTCTGTCATATGTAATATGCCCATAGACCTCTCCCTATATAAGAGAGTATAGGGCTCAAGGAATAAACGCAATGCTTATTTTCCCAACAATAACATATATAACTACTGAAACGGGAGGGAAAAAACAGCTGCCTAATGAACGAACAGATTATAAGATTTCAAAAACAGCAAAAATAAGCAGTACACGCTTTGTCCCAATCAGCAAAAAAATGATTAAACAGAGGAAAATAGAAAACCTTATCATTATAGCAAACCTTATCATTTTCGACTAGGTCGACTCCCAATGTCCCTGAATCTCCATTCACCGACATTAGGTCGCTTATAATAGATGTAGCATCATTCACAGATGTTGGTTGTTCTGTAAGAAAAGGAGTCTTCAAAAATTAACCTTAACATCGTATTTTTTAGAATAATCCAAGGAAAAAGATTGATGTCAGTGTAGTTATATGACATTGTAGAGGCAAATGTCCATAGTTTAAGATATTTCATTAAATGACGATGTGTTAACGCTCGTGGAAGTGGGATTCAAAAATGGGAAGATTGAAATCCCATAAATACATCCTAAACTCGAAAGAATATGACCTTGGAGGCCCTCAGCCCTCTGAGTATCTGTCTCTTCATGCTCCGTCTCACACTGAAGCTGAAAAAACGACTCCACAGTAATGTAAATTATTTCTACCACCTAAAAATGATAAGTAAATTAACTAATTTAAACTACTATACTTGCCTCGTGCCCCGAGCTTTCCTTGTTAGATTTACAAGGCATGTCATCTCCAGGAGGTGCAGAATAATGAATGTCACTTGCAGAGAAGTCGGTAAAGACTTCTCCAGTTTTAGTAAAAATTATAGATCCCAGATGTTCATTGCCAAATTCTGATTCTGGTTGACAGGCAATGGATGACTCAAACTGCATAAGATACATTCCAACTCATATCAGATGATAAAATCTTGTGACAAAAAAAGGGACACGGTATTCAATGTTGTTCTTTTTGGCAAAAAAAAGGCGTTCACCAGTAAGGTGCACGCCCAAAAATTTCTTCATATATCCGCAAGTTTTAAAGGTACATAGCCAATACCAAAAGTAACAAAAAAATACAAGGACAAAGAACTAGATAAAAATTTAGCTGGCTCCATTACATTTTCCTCATAAAGTCTCCCTTGCCTGAAGATGAGCCCATTCCTTGCCAGCCAAAAACACTAGATTCCAGACCACTGCGACGAGGGTTTGATAGCTATGTGGACCATGCCAATTCGTCCCAACAGAGTCCCAGAAGTCAGACAAGCAACTGGTTACCACCGCAGGGACGGCAAGCCTAGTTTACATCACCCAGGATTCCGCACGATCAAAGAATAATGGTCTAAATCTTCTCTTCCCATCTCATAACGAGCATAAGACGCGTTTTAACCCTAAAAGATGAGTGAATCTAGCCCACGTCATCATTCTCAAGCGTCGCAGTAACCAGATGAAAACCTTCACCCAAATCAGCACCTTCCATGACCAAAACCACATAGAATACATTGTAGAATCTCCTGGTACAAAGTAATCCCGCAACAAAAAGCCTTTTAGGTTTTCTTGACATAGAAACTACCATCACACTATAGCCAATTATCACGCCCATCAGATGGGCTACCGCAATCGGCCAAAGCATTAACCATAGAAAAGAGCTCATCCCGTCTTTGATCGGAGACATCCGATCTAAAAGTCGGAAAATAAGATTCACATACCATGATCCCCCAACCGTGATATCAGGTTTGATAGCTGTTATAAAATACGAAGAATGCGGAAGCGATAGATAAACAGAGCATAAACAAGAAAGATCAAACATGGAACACCGTGATTTTACGTGGAACCCTACTCCGTGAGGAGCGGGATGAAACCACGGGAGAAGCCCTCAAAGGGGCGTGTTTCTATATTGCTTTTCCCAATGAGTACAGGAGGTCTGGGGCTCCTTATATAGCCTCTCCAGAGCCTCCAAGTCCCACCACTAGACGATGTGAGACTAAACACATGGATGGGGTAAATGGATCTTCTCCAGGATCCATTTACCCTGTTACAACTCACAATGCGCACATAACAATACTCCAACACTCCCCCTCAAGCTGGAGCATGCAATGCTCAGCTTGGACAAACAGAAAGAAACTCAACTCAACACTACATGACACTACGGACAATATTAACCCAACGCGCACATTGCTGCTGTCGAGGACGTTGCTTCTCATGCCGTGCAGGTGAGGAGGACGAACGAGCTGGAGTGTGAGTCAACGAATCTCCTCGTCGGAGAGCATGTGCTCTGAACTGCTCCTGTCAGAGGCACTGCAACTGAAAATGAGTCTCCTCGTCGGAATACTCTGGCTTGTCACAATAATGTGGACAACTACTCCATCTCTGAAAAGGGCCGAACTGGAAAAGGTTGTGGCTGTGCAATCCTCGTCGGAGTCCACGGTCGCTGAGAATGGAGTCTGAAAATAGTCTCCTCGTCGGAGAACTGGGTCTCTCCCATCTGGCTCAGAGATGGTGCCCTGCTTTGGTGTACCTATGATACCACAAGAAAACCCTTGCCAGCATGGCATAAGGAATGGTCCTCCACTCCGGAGTCCCTATGGCGCACATGAAAACTATGGCCGACAAAACAAGAATAATGATGGGGACCACGAACAAATGATGGCAACATATGCTCATCTGAAATACGATGGCATCCTTGTGCGTGTCTGAAACTGAGGACTCGGAAGACAATCGTCGAGTCAGAAACCGAACTGTAGAGTCTGATCATCTGGCTGGTCTGGAGACTGATATCTAAATCTGGATTCTGGATCTAGACCTGTGACTCTACATATATACTCTCCCTTTCTCCCATACTTGTCAGAGAAGTGACATCGACAAAGTTCGGAAAAGACAAGATAAATTGGGGTACAAAACAAAACCACTTAGCTGATCAAACATTTGTCGGCTTTTCAAACATTCGTCATTTTTTTTGAAACATTTTTTTAAGCCGTTGACATTTTTTTAGCTTTTGACAAACATTTTTTTAAACATATTTTTTTAAAAGCCGTTTCACCATTTTTTTATACGACTTTTCTCCCCTTTTTGTTTTGCGTACGGTTTTTTTATGTAACCTTTTTTCTCAAAAAAAATGTAACTTTTTTTAAAAATAACTTCCTCTTTTTTTTCGCTCATCTTCTTTCTCTTCTTTTTTTTTCAATCATGGCCCACTTGGGCCCTTTCCCACTTTTTTCAACGGCAGCTCTTCCTCAATTTCCCCCCTCTTTCTTTTTTTCTTTTTTTTAATCAGCCCACACAAGCATTTTTTTTCACAGCCCCTCCATTCCCCACACCCCCTTCTCTCTTTTTTTAATACACGCAGGTCAGCCCACTTGGGTTTACACGTACAATCTTTTTTTTAATAAAGGGCCCGCTGCCCTAGGGTTCCCCCACACGGGAACCCTCTTCATGAATCACGCCGCCCCCACAGGGTTCCTTTCAACCTGCGCCGCCACGGGCATCTGGATGCTGGAGAATCACGCGGAGAGGAAGATTCGCGCAGCCTGGTGTTGCAGCAGAGGTGGAAGGCGCCGTCAAGGAAGACCTTGGAGTATACGCCGCCATGGAGGTGGGGGTCGCGAGGGCTGCCTTGGAGTTATCGTCTGGGCGCGACATCGCGTCGCCAGGAGGAGGGGCTTTGAAGAGTTGTGCCTGAAGAAGCGCGGATGGTACGCGTAGAAAGGAGGAGCGCCGCCTGATTCTAGGAGGTCGCATGCTACCGCACGAAGTAGGATGAAGGCGCTGCATCGCCTTCTCGCGGGGGTGTGTGCCTGGGCCACGCGCTCTGGGGGTGCGCACCTTTGCAAGGATATCTCTGGTGCCGTCGTTTCTTCCACACGAGCCGCAAGTTGCTCGTGGGCCTGGAGGGCTCGTACGCCTGAAGGGATGCAAGGGGTCGCACGATCGGATCTAAAGAAGGGCTGACGCTGCCTGTGGATGGCCTGCGCCATTTTGCGTCGAGGCTGCGTTGCCGGGGTTGATGCACAACCGCCTGGGTTGTGCCTGGAGATGTTGCATCTGGTGTGTTGAATCGATCAAGGGTTGGAGACGAGAATAGGATATCCCACGAAACCCTAGAAATCAAACAGTATGCTCCAGGACACATGCATAGCTTCCAATAATGAATATCAAGACTCTTCGGAATGATCTTCAACAACCTCAAAAACGAATCTCGAAAAAGAAACTCAAGAACAAATCCTCGAGAATCGACCCGCTCTGATACCATGTTATAAAATATGAAGAATGCGGAAGCGATTGATAAACAGAGCATAAACAAGAAAGATCAAACATGGAACACCATGATTTTACGTGGAACTCTACTCCGTGAGGAGCGGGATGAAACCACGGGAGAAGCCCTCAAAGGGGCGTATTTCTCTATTGCTTTTCTCAATGAGTACAGGAGGTCTGGGGCTCCTTATATAGCCTCTCCAGAGCCTCCAAGTCCCACCACTAGACGATGTGGGACTAAACACATGGATGGGGTAAATGGATCTTCTCTAGGATCCATTTACCCAGTTACAACTCACAGGACGCACATAACAATACTCCAACATGGAACACCATCCAATCACAAAGGCCTGATTTGTAGGCAAGGGAAGTCGGCAAAATGGATGTTATAAAATATGAAGAATGCGGAAGCGATTGATAAACAGAGCATAAACAAGAAAGACCAAACATGGAACACCATGATTTTACGTGGAACCCTACGCATTCTTCTTGTAGCCAATGAGAAAAGGCAGGGAAAACAATAACAAAGGGCACCATTTTCCATTCAATCATCGTGCCAAATTCGAAAGTTGTGACCATTACCAAAAACACCTAGCATAAAAAGAAAAATATCAAGAATCACCAAACAACTACCCCTCCAAAACGTCGAAGGGAAGTCCCCAACAATCTGGAAAACAAGAAGTCCAGTAGCAACCCCATAAATCTTCCGGGTCAGCGAGTTGAACAGATAATTACCATCACCTTAAATTGGCGGAAAATCCACTTGCACAAAACGACATTGATCATCTCATCTCTTTAAGACCAAGGGCACTAAGACCATCCTCCTTCCGCAACGAAATCGTCGTCGAACAACATGGCGAGGAAGGAAACATCAATATGTCTTGGATAGATATATTGAAATAAGATATCAACTCCAGACTACTCTATGTATTTGGGAGGTAACTTTACTATATAGAGAACAAGGAAAGGTTGAGATCCAGATATAGCAATGACCTCAAGAGTGAAGGAAACAACGGAGTTAAAATCGAGGATTAAAATATCTTAATATATCAATGATATCCATATCGGCAAGCTAATGATACCAATATAACCTAAGATATCGATATCGACCGACATCGAGCTATATACCAATGAGATATCATCTCATAACACCGCTAACAACAAAAGTGATGTTTACTGCAGAATTTCCATCATTTTGATTGATAACGTAGTATCATATTGATATCAATACTATATCATCGATATCAACCTTGTTGATTGATATCAACAATTGTTTTTATGAGACAAGGAGCTTGGAAGGTAGTTTTTTACTTTGCAAACTTTTTAAGTTGATTTTTTCACGTTTTTGTATAGCCTCTCCATGTATTGACATGCGTAGATACGAATTCGACATGAATAAGTAACCGAATTTCCGATTAGTAAGTACTAGTAATCGATCTGTTAGAGATTACATTAGATTACGTTTCATATTCCATTGTAACCCCACGGGGTATTTATGTATTTTATCCTTTTGAGCTCTCTAGGGTTTAATCCGATATAAGGACCCTTAGACCTCTTGAAAAAAACATCTCATCAAATTCTCTAATCGCTTTTCCACATGGTATCAAAGCAACAGACCTAGATTCATGTTCTGAGCTAATTTCCACCGCTACCTCCAACCCTAAGGGCATGAAGCGCATCCAGCGACCCTGCTCGGCACTCCAGGCACATAAGCACTTCCTGTCAGCACCGCTCGATGCTTCAGGAGCTCTTGCACCTCCAGCCACACCTCAGGCGCCCCATCCGCGCCTCCGGCCAGCACCATTCGGGGCCCCTACGCCTCCACCCAACGCTGCTAGGGGCACCTGCGCCTCCGACCAGCGCTACCTGGCGCATTTGCGCGTCCACACAGCACGTCCTACACATCCGTATGGAATCCTAGGGCTCCCCACCATGCCACCCAAAGTTGTTGCACCGCCTTCATAGCCGGAAAGCATCCTACATCCTCCTGGCGTGCTCCAGCGCCATTCTCAGGCTTCCAACAAAGCACTAACGTGATGCAACTAACTTGTGTGCCCATTTTCGTGATACAACCGACCTCTGAATCGATGCGCTACTAAATCTCCATGATGCTTGCTTGATTTCAAGACTGCAGGAACAATCTAGGTCACTTTTTCCTGACATGTGCGGCCATCACGACTTCTGTTGAGCCCAAGCCTGTGCACCCTACTTCATCTTTGATGATACATGACAATTCTATCAAATTAAAGGGCTCTGAAAATTATGTTCTATGGTCTCAATCTTTCAAAGTGCTTGTCGGTGGCCAGCGTAAAAGCTATGTTCTTACAAAGGTCCCGTCAGCAGAAATAGAAAAGGACTATGAAACATAGTTTGTGGACAATTGCAATGTTATCACTTGAATGATAAGCAGCGTCAATCCAAACATTGTTGCTTATACTCTTTACAAAGACACTGATAAGGAAATGTGGGAAAAACCTTGAACGCACATATTCTCAAAAGACGACCAAGTCTCATCTTTCTGACATATACACAAGAATATGGTCGGCTAATCACGGAGAGTCGAGCCTTATCGAGTACTACAGGCATCTTACAAGCCCATTTGAGTTGCTTCTTATTTTTCAGCATGCATGTTGGGAGAAACAGGTCGGCGAATGTGTTGAATAGAAAGTTTATAGATTTCTTTCAGGATTGAATCCAAAATATACGCCTATGAAATATCAGTTTCCGATGGTTGATACTCCACCCACCCTAGAGACCATCTTTGGACGACTACAAGAGCAAGAGGCTCCAGTTCAACAGTCTACCATCCACACATCCACAGAGACGACGGCTCATTATACCTCATGATACAGAGGGCGTCAACACTGTCAAGGAGGACAGGATCGCGATTCTGGGTGTGGACGCGGTCATGAATCTGGACGTAGTGGTGATTCTTCTAATGCTCGGTATCTAGCACGCCTATACTTTGTATGCTAGAATCACCCTTCTGACCGTTGTTGGGCAATGTTTGGCATGCCACCTAATGCCAACAATGCCTATGATGAAGCATCTTATGATGCAACTGAAGATACATATGCTCGACAAACTGGAGGGGTACAAACCCCATTTGCTTCTTCTGAATAATCTTGCACACGACAACTTCTGCAAGACCCTACGTCCTCTGTGGGAGACAATATTACCTCTGCTTTTACAACTAGCCTAGCTACTTCCTCAGGTATAGTAGCAAATTCTACCTCTGCCTCTAAACATGCATGGATTATTCACTCTAGCACTTCTAACCATCTGAAAGGGGACGGAAGTTTGCTCATGTCTTCCCAGGTGTCTTCCTCTGTGAAGACCGTTCGAGTTGCTAATGGGGATCACTCCCCAATTATTGTTGTCGGTACTGTTGATTTCTCTTCCAAGTTGCGCCTGACTGATGTTCATTGTGGCCCTACTTTTCCTCTCAGTCTTTTATCTGTACAGAAGCTATGTCGTGAACATACCCGTCGTGTTATCTTTGACGAGTTCTGTTGCTATTTTCAAGACATCCGAACTAGGCATATCTTTGGTGGGGGACATGAAAGGAACGGCATATATTACCTCGACATCACTTCTGATTCCAATTTTGTTGGCGTTATCTCAATTTCTAAAGATCCACTTTTTTGGCACATTCGCCTGGGTCATCCTTCTGTCAAGGCCCTCCTTATGATGTTCCAAGAATTCTCTGCGTTCAAACCCTTTGAGTGTGAGACGTGTAAGCTTGGGAAACAGCATAGAGCATTCTTTCCTGAAAGAACCGAGCCTCGTCGTTGTACTCTTTTTCCCTTGTCCAGTGTTACATATGGGAACCCTATTCGATCCAAACTCTGAGTGGTCATAGATATTTTGATGTCTTTGTTGATATCTACAATAGATCATATTGGGTCTTTGTTAAAGGAACGTTCAGAAATTAATAATATTGTCAAGAATTTCTTTCACTACGTCAAAAATATCCTCTACTACTATTCAATTTTTTCTTCTGATAATAAATTGGAATTTACACAAAAATGATTTGACATCTTTTTTGGCTTCACAGGGCGTCATCCACCAAACCCCTTTCCCATATACCTCCCAACAGAATGGGGTAGCCGAAAGAAAACTAATATATCTCCTTGATATTGGCAACTCTCTACTCACCCAAATGAAAGTTCCCATGACATATTGGGGAGATTCTATACTCTCTGTTATCTACCTTATAAACAGAATCCGCTTTGCATCCCTAAATAGCTCCACTCCCTTTGACTTACTATACCCAAATGAACCCCATTTTCCTCTACCTCTACAGAATTTTGGATGCACAAATTTTGTTCTCAATTTTCATAATGATGACACGTTATCTCCATGTGCGATAAAATGTGTTTTTTTTGTTATTCTCAAACTCAGAAAAGGTACATATGCTATGATCCTTATGGCCATCGTTATGGCATATATGTCGATGTCATCATTTTCAAACAAACTAGCTTCTTTACTCGGGATGTGTCAGACATACCATTCGATCTTCCTCCTCCAACACTGCCCAGGAGGATGCTCAAGAGCTTCACATCGCTCTGCGCAGAATTGGGAGGCAATTTACACTTCATCCTATGTCTCATTTCACGTCCACGGGTAGCTTATCATGTTCTGACAAAAGATATGCAGATGCTCTTATAACAATTTCTGTTCCAAGAGACCATCATAGTGCCCAGCAAGATTCTGGATGACAAAAGGCTATGAATGAAGAAATGGACGCTCTTAATTCAAGAGGGGCATGGGATCTTGTACAGTGTCCCTAGGGAACAAAACTTGTTGCCTGCAAATGGGTCTTCATTACAAAGAAGTCTTCAGATGGCTCTATCGACAAGTTGAAAGCAAGACTTGTAGCGAAAGGCTTTACACAAACATTTGGTGTTGACTACTTCGAGAATTTTTGATGCAAACGGAGAATTTTCAACGGTAGAGAAAATTATTTTGGTGGAAGAATATAGAGGGGAAGGAGAAAAAAGACAACGCGCTGGTTGCGCGGGACTTAGGAGAGAAATCGCGAAGAACGCGCCAAGGGAAAGAGAATAACAAGAGAGAGAGAGAGAGAAACCAGAGATAATCTCTATTTTCATATATTCTGACATGTCTCTTACAATAGGCTACCAACCTCTTTATATAGTAGAGGTGGAATTACAAAAATAGAAAGTGAATCGAAAATAAATTCTGACTCGATCTTAATTGATTTGAATCGAGATTCAAATCTACATTATCCTAATTTGACTCTAATTCAAAATTCAAATTTAAAATTAACGGACTAATTTCGAGATCACACGCGATCTCTTTATTTAAATAAAAAATGCAATGACTCAAAACGTAAATAAAATTAACGGATAAAATTCAACCCTATTTGTCAATTATGTGCTGCATCAATTCTCCTCCGCTTGAAAAATTCGTCTCCTGACGAATTGCTTGTTCTTCGTTTCGTCGATGGAGAATTCGATAGGGATTAGACTCCCTAATTTGGCTTCTCTTCCATATTACGTTTGTAGTTTCTTTCCACTGAGGGGTATGGCAGCAAATGTTTTACCCTTCACTTAAACACAAGCCATAAAATAATTTCTCCAACTGGCCTTTGAGATAACAATTCTCGTACGGAGGAGATTTTCAGCAAATTGTCCAAATCAATGCTATATTCCTAATTTGGTGGGATACGAAACCTTTTGAAGAGGAGCCCTGCGTTAGGGTTCCCCTCATCTTCAAGCCACGTCGACAGCAACACTGAGGTCGGAACCAGGGGCGACGCGGGCGGCGTATGGGTAGGCGGTAGCCAGAAATGGGAAGCCGCAAGCAGCAGGGACGCCGATGGAGGTGCGTCGACCCCGATTCAGGACACCAGTATGGGTGCTTTTCTCCCTTCCATCGTTTTTGGCGACGAACCCTAAGTCTTGGGTTCCAGCGTTGCGGGTGACGTGGCTTCGTGCAAAGGCGTCGGTGCAAGCCGCATGCATGATGGTGACGGTCGTGCGCAAGGCAAAGGTGGCGCATTGATGGAGTGCAGGTCGTGCGTGAGTCGCGGCTCCTTCGATTGTGGTTGGGAACGGGTCACAATGTTGGCGTTGTCACGATGAGTGGCGTTGGAGGCAGTGTCGGTGTCGCAGAAGACAAAACTAGGTCTTCCCCCTTTTCAGCGTAGAAGGCCAATTTTTCGTAGTATTTTGTTTCCTGGACAGCCACTTTTACTGTCAAGAAATCGAGGCTTTCGTATTTTTCATCTGTGAGCTCCTCATCGAATATGGGCCCAACATCGTCATTGCTTCCTTGTACAACATCTATATCATCTTCATTTTGAATGAAAATACCTTCGTTTTCTTGATCAAAAATGGGTTGCACAGCAGATTCATCCATCTAACTTTTGTCGTTGGCGTATGACTCTTAATCGAATGTTGTGTCCAGCCATGCTTGTACCTTAACGCTTGATATAAGTCGCTTCTTAAACATCAGCTGTCGCGTACGAGCATGCGAACCATGAGATATGCAACTGAAATTGAGTTACAAGCGCCAATACTCGACAGGATCGTCGAATCGTAGGAACGATTCAATTTCCATACTCTGATACCAAATGACGCAAACGGAGAATTTTCAACGATAGAGAAAATTATTTTGGTGGAAGAATATAGAGGGGAAGGAGAAAGAAGACAACGCGTCGGTTGCGTGGGACTTGGGAGAGGAATCGCTAAGTACAGGCCAAGGGAAAGAGAATAACAGGAGAAAGAGAGAGAAACCAGAGATAATGTCTATTTTCATATATTCTGACATGTCTCTTACAATAGGCTACCAACCTCTTCATATAGTAGAGGTGGAACTACAAAAATAGAAAGTGAATCGAAAATAAATTCTAACTCGATCTTAATTGATTTGAATCGAGATTCAAATCTACATTATCCTATATTGACTCTAATTCAAAATTCAAAATTCAAATTTAAAATTAACAGACTAATTTCGAGATCATGTGCGATCTCTTTATTTAAATAAAAAATGCAACGACTCAAAACGTAAATAAAATTAACGGATAAAATTGAACCTTATTTGTCAATTCTGTGCTGCATCAACTTTTCTCCTGTTGCAAGGATGGGATCCATACGGACTATCCTCTCTGTAGTTGTGAACAATAGTTGGCCTATTTTTCAATTGGATGTCGAAAATGCCTTTTTATATGACGACCTCGAGGAGGAAGTCTACATGATGCAACCTCCAGGTTACGAAGTCGAGGGGGAGTATGTGTGCTGACTTCGTAAAGCAGTCTGTGGTATGAAGCAAAGCCCAAGGGCATGGTTTGACAGACTAAGTACAGAGATCAGCACTCTGGGTCTCCAGAGAACTACATCTGACTACTCTGTTTTCGTCAAAGAATGGTCAATTGGTACTGTAATACTTGTATATGTGGATGATATGGATGTTACAGGTGACGATGATAAAGGGGTGCTAGAGACTAAGGCTTTTCCGCAAAAAGTCTTCACTTGTTTGAAGCCAACGATCTACGGCAACTTCGTTATTTTCTTGAGATAGAAGTTTTACGCACCAAGAAGGGACCACATATGTCACAAAGAAATACTGCCAAAGATATACTGACTGAAGCTGGGCCACTTGGGTGCAAACCGTCTGGCATTCCTGCAGAACCAAGGAAACACTCTATCTTCAATGATCCTGTTACCAAACTTCTGTATCTTATTGTTACTAGGCCAAACATATCCTATGTTGTAAGCAGAGCTAGGCAATACATGGAGAAACCTTGTTACAGCCAACGGCAAGATGTTCTTTGGATTACTCACTACTTGAAGGAATCGCCTTGACATGGCCAATTCTATGGGGCAATGGATACATTAATGTTGTTGCACATGCTGATGCTGATTATGCAAGCTTGCCTGAGGACCAACGCTCTACTACGGGCTATGTTATGATGGTAGTAGGAGGAGCAAGAAGTAGATTGTAGTCTCCCGATTCAGTGCAGAAGTCAAATATAAGGCAATGGCCTAGGATACATGTGACATTACTTGGTTACTGACAATTCTACAAGAACTCAATGTTGATGTCACCACTCTTGTTTCTCTATATTGTGATAATATATCTGCTACTTACATTGCTACTAATCCTGTATTCCATGAGAAAACCAAACACATTGAGATTGATTGCCATTTTGTTCATGATATTTTGAGAGGAGGCAAGAGTGCTACACCACACATCTCGACAGATCTTCAGCTAGTTGACATATTTACAAAGGCATTATCAAAGAAGTGGCTTTCCTGGATAGCTTCCAAGATGGGTAGGATCGATGGATATGCTCCCACTCGAGGGGGAGTGTTAGAGATTACAGTAGATTACGTTTCATATTCCATTGTAACCCCACAGGGATATTTATGTCTTTTATCTTTTTGAGCTCTCTAGGGTTTAGTCCTATATAAGGACCCCTAGTCGTCTTGAATAAACATCTCGTCGAATTCTCTCATCGCCTTTCCATACTATCAATTAGGATTAAAGACAAACTCTTGGTATTAATTATCTTAGTTCGTGAGAAATGTTGGATTTTAATCAATATTAGATCATCTTCTTTAAAATGTCTGGTTATCATGAATTTATGTACTTTTTACATGCCATTGCACGATATTTGTTTATTTCATTTCCATTATCGCTAGGACTTTTGTTCATACATAGTATGCATTGTACCAAGAACATATAGTTAATGTGCAAAATACATCTCATTCATGTCTATAAGAGTGTATTCATACGTTACTTATGGTTTTAAGGATTAAGATTATTTAAATTCACAAGAAAATTTGCTTTGAACCCATTTTTTATATTCCTAGAAAATTTCTTTAGTTCACTTAGAAAGTTTTGTTTCTAATCCTAATCCATTTCTTTCATTCAAAATTATGAATAATGTTCTTTAACTGTATGTTATTATTCTCATTCGCTTACAATTTGCTTATGAATAATATGTAATCTTATATAAAGCCAATATGTTACATGCATGTCTTTTATTTCTATAAGTCGTTATATTTTGAATTTCATCATTTCCTATCAGTACCTCTCAGAAGTCAACAATCAACCGTAAAAAGTCAGCCAGAAATCAGAAGTCAGAACTGACAACAATGATGTGTGATATAATGAAAATTAGTGTGCTAAATATTGAATATAATATGGCATATAGGTGTGTATTTACATGTTATTTGTTGTTCAAAGAACTAAGATGACCATAATTTGTTGGAAAAATTCTGCGTCGTTTCTGAGATTTACCGCTATCATCGATCTATCCATTTTCAAGCCGACCAATGAAAAAATAAAATATAACTTGTTATTCACAAGGCCCCAAGGTGTTCTGATATATATATAGGAGAAACATTGTCTGGAAAAAATTACATAGTTGAGACGAAAAAAATATATAAAGAAGGAAAATATAAAATAACTCTCAATACTCTCATATAGTATTACACCATCACCTAGTACGATTAAATATTTCAATTTTAGTTGTTAAAGTATACCAAAACCCCTTATGCCACCTTTCATCGAAACGAGTCCAACCCGATCGAACAGACAATGCTAACAGGGAGCGCTTCCAATTTAATATAAAATAAATGAAAAAATAGAATACACTTTAATATCGTGATTAAGGAAATTAAACAATTTAATATTTTCAAATCAAGAGTTCTTGTATTTTTGTACTTAGAAAAGCTTTCCCTTATAAGCTTTTAAAGCATGAGATAGGCTAACCAAAGGCCTCACTATGAGATCTGAATCTCCTTTCCATTTTCATTGCACCCCAATAATATGAGAAAATGCAACTACGATGAAAGCAGTGGGAACACGTTCCGCCTTACAATTTCAACTTGCATTTTCAGTTAGGTTTTCAACACACATACCCCCACGTATATGGAGTTAGCTAGTTGTCGCTTAAACCAACCGTCAATGAGCGAATATCAATTTACGCTATGCGCAATCCAATTTCCTCAATAATATGGTGAACAACATTGGATCAAGATGGCGCATAGATGTGAATCGTGCTCACCTTGGAACAACACCTCTAAAATGGCCCTCTAGCTAGAGCCTTCAAGAAAATTATCGTCGATTCCCCTAAGCTGACATGGAAAGAAGAAATAAAGCCCTTCAGAATCATATAACGTGTATAATGTCAATATACATAAATATGTTTGATCTTCTCATGGAAGGTAAGGTTGTTGGCAACAAAAAGAGCAGCGTGTCAATAGATAAGTCAGGTCATGGTATGAAAAACAAGCCTCGAGGCGGACGAGGCATATGCCTCAGGGCAAAGATGTCCTATTTAGCCCGGAGGTGTGTGCCTCAATCCAGTCCAGTGAGGCATATGCCTCAGGTGGCCAAGGCGAAGCCTCGAGGCAATCGAAGCATTTTGCGAGGCGTTTTCGTCTTTTCGAAGCATGCTTTATGATTTTAATGGTTTACTTGGTAGATTGAGAAGCTTATAAATAACTCCTTGTTTAGGATAATGATGATAGAAGATAAATACCAAGATCTGATGTTCTTTCGTGCATATAACTTCGTATTTACAATTAATTGTGTTCAACTATTTCGACAAACTTTAACTATTTCTCTCTTAAGGAACGAATTCTTAAATATCAAATCCAACAACACTCGTAAACTTAACAAGCTTTGCAATATATAAAGCAAAATGAAATGGATAGGATTCATGATTTCTCATACCACCATATATTATATGTTAGACACATAACATAAATTTCTTTGACATATATTTAAGCGTACTTTTAATTACAACAATTTTTCAAAGATATGCAAGAAATGGATAGGATTTACGGTTTCCCGTGCGGTCATATATTATAAGTTAGACACGTAACATAAACTTCTCGATATATATTTAACCATACTTTTTATTACAACAAAATTTCAAAGATAGATATGTAATGTTTATTCTTTCACAATATTTATAGACAATGAATTTATCTTTGATTGCATGAAAATGTGTAGAAAAGGATGTGTTGTTGTTCTATCTTCTATTTTGAGGTTCGTAACTCTATTATTTCATCATATCATACAGTGTTAAGTATTATACCTTGGGCATAGAACATATAATTACACTGACATATATATAATTATAGTTTAATGCATATTTTTCTCTATAAATTGAGTTTTATGCCTCAAACGCCTCGAGGCTACGCCTAGTCTCGATTCCGAGAAAAATGCCTCATAATACTTTCGTTTCTTCAAACCATGGGTCAGTCAGGACAGATCTGACCCACATTATCTCAGTGCTACCATTCATCATCGCTCTGTACTCTGACTCGGCACTAGAAATGGCAATCATAATCTGCTTCTTTCTCCACAATGACACCAAAAAGCTTCCTAGGAATAATGCAAAGTAGGAGGTAGGTTTCCGATCCTCGAGACATCATGCATAGTCTCCATCTATACATGTTGTGATGGCAAGGGATGTCCCTCAGGAAACACAGGCGTGAAACGAATCCTTTTTCCTAGCATGGAGGATGGCATACAATTCACCAAGTACCAAGCAGAGAGAACCACATCACCCCATAAAGAATGGTGAGCACGGCTCTGAATCAAGGGGTCCTTGTGACATCAAGTAAATGATATGCATAAGAAGTCTGGTGTATGATGCCAACGGATCTGAAGAATTAAGAAAGCTCAAGGCATTGTTAGATCAAACATACTTGACTGTAACCAAAAAATAATTATATTTCATTAATGATAGATTAAATAATATACCCAGAGACTAGTTTTTCAAAAGAAAAACCCATGACTCTCCAGACAAATCATTAGCTGATATGAATAAAACAAGTGTTTCTAATGGTCTAGGAACATGACTGGAGTGAACTATATTAAATAAGCAAATGCTACTACGACTCAACGACCACGAAAAATCAGATCACGATGCCTCCCAATTCCCAAGCTAGCAAGCCTCGCACTGAAATGTAGACTGAAAAAATATTTATGAGACAACATGACAACTTCTGAGGAGGAAGGTGGTCAAAACGAAGATACAGAGAGACTGTTCCAGTAGGAATGAAAGAAGCATCAGCAAAAGGAGACCGGACCAGTCTATAGAGACCCCCTTGCTTAGGGTCACATCCAATTACCATGCACGTGAGTATGTCCTAAAACACAAGAGAAAAGGGGGACAAAAAAGCCACGACAATGTAAATACTTAGTGATTTAACAACTAGATAATAAATTCATCGAAACATTTGTTGCAAGAAGCACATTCTATAGACGAGTAGATAGCATCAAACAAATCTCTCCCTATCTTGTAATAAGGGAATGAGTCCCACCTGGAATTGTTGGAGTATATACGCCATATGTATTGATGGGTAAATGGATCCCTCCAAGGTCCATTTACCACATCCCAGTGTTTAGTCCCACATCCACCAACGGTGAAACTAGGAGGGTCAAAAGAAGCGATATAAGAAGCCCAGACCTCCTGTATCAGATGAGAGAGTCAATAGACAAATCAGCTCTTTAAGACGTTCTCATGTAGTTTCATCCCGCACTTAGAGAGTAGGGATCCATGTTAAAATCATGTGTTCTTCAACATTTTGTTCTTTATCTCTGATTCCGCTTCCGGCATTATATTTTCTAGCACGGTATCAGAGCTATGTTAATTTTCGAACATGTTATCAGAGCAGGTTCGATTCTCGAGGATTTTACGTTTATTATTTATATTCGAGTTTCGGTTAAAGAAGCATTCTTCATTGTTCTTGAAGATTATTCAGCTATTGTTCGAGATTTGTCATTTATTCAAAAGATATTGGGTTTCATAAAACCCTAATTTCATGAAGATTACTTCTGATTTTTTTCGAGATATGCAAAGTTCATATAAAAAAAGGGGGTCTTCCTTTCTGAAACCCTAGATCTGAGTTCCAAGCAACGACCCATCGAGCCTCGCCACGTGCAACCTTGTCGCAGGTCTCGCTACGCTCCTCCTAGGCAGAACTTGAGGCTCCTGGCAGAGCCGACTCACGCGAGCCCCAATCGAGGTGGCGCATCTCCTCGAGCCCTTCACCAGCTCCTTATCACAGGAGCCTTTAGGCGAAGGCGATGGAAGATCCCCCATCGGAGGCGGCAAATGATGCGAAAGGGTTCCCTCAAGAACCCTAAATTGGGTTGTGCATGTAAAAAAGAAAAGAAATTGAGGAGAGAGAGAGAGAGAGCAAACCCAGTTTTAGCTACAACATATATATAAAGGGGCGAGAGCTGCTATAGTTGGACCCACTATTCGGGCCAAGAGGATATGTTAAAAAAATAAATAATAAAAAAGGGATGCGTACAAAAAACGTACACAATAAAAATGGGACGGATATTAAAAAAGGAAACTAGCCAAGAAAAAAATAGAAAAAAATAGCCGAAAAAGAAGAGATCGGCTTATGTGATGTTTTCCCCCGCTTCTTGTCTTCTCCTAATTTGGTCGATGTCATTTGTTTTCCAACAAATCTGGGAGAAAGGGGGAGTATTGTATAGAGTTCTACATGTTGCATTTTCATATTCTCTGCACTCCAGGCCAGCCAGATTTTTCAAACTCTACGGTTTTTCAGACTCGTCGTTCAAATTCCGAGTCCTCAGTCAGATGTACACATGTTTGACATCTTTTATTGTGGTCCTCATCTTTTATTTTGAACAAACCTTTCATGTGTCCCAAAGGGATTCCAGAGTAGAGATCACATTCCCTATGCCATAAGGCTAGGGTTTTCATGTGATTTCATAGGGACTCCAGAGTAGAGATCCCATTCTCTGAGACAGTATGAGAGAGATCCAGTTCTCTGACGAGGAGACATTTTTCAGACCATTTTCCAGCGACCGTGGACTCCGACGAGGATGTTTCTACAGCTTTTCAGTTTGGCCCATTTAGGGAAGGAGCAGTTGTACACATGATGTTGCGGGCCAGAGTTCTCTAAGTGGAGACACATTTTCAGTTGCATGGACTCTGAAAGGCAGAGCATAGAGCGCATGCTCTCCGACGAGGAGATTCAGTTTGACTCACACTCCAGCCTATGTGTTCCTCCTCACGTGTACGGCATTAGAGGCAATATCCTCGACAATAGCCAACAGTTGTGCGCATTGAGTTGATATTGTTTATAGTGCCTTGTATTGTGAGTTGAGATTTCCTTCTGCTTGTCCAAGCTGAGCATTGCACGCTCCAGCTTGAGGGAGAGTGTTAGAACATGTGTCATATTTATTGATGGGTAAATGGATCCCTCCAGGGTCTATTTACCACATCCAGTGTTTAGTCCCACATCTACCAGTGATGGGACTTGGAGGGTCTGAGGAGGTCGTATACGAAGGCACAGACCTCTTGTATCATATAAGAAAGTCAATAGACAAATCATCCCTTTGAGGTGTTCTCCCATGGTTTCATCCCGCTCCTTAGGGAGTAGGGTGCCACGATAAAATCGCATGTTCTTCAACGGTTTATTCTTTATTTTTGATTCCGCTTCTGCATTATATATTCAAACATTGTATTAAAGCTATGTTAATTTTCTAAAAGGAATAAAAACAGATCGGCCTGGAAGTATATATTTGTACAAAGCAAACTGAGCCATGTATCCACACAAATGATGAGATGCACGAAAATCCATGATTCACTATGTTATATATGTCATGTGCAACTAGTTAGGGCATAGGCTATACTTGAGGTGCTAAAAGAGGCTCCCGCGATGGCAGCAACATCTGAAGGTCATGTAGGTGCACAACTTGAGGAGGAAATATGAGCCATAATCTCCCTCAAACAGCTGACAATATCACCCAACTTTTGATCAGTGATAGGAGCAGAAGTGCAAGTAGGCTCAACCAGTTCAGCTATTCTAGCAAGCGTGGGGAAGCCATGCTTCAGATAGCAAGTCTCCTCAAGAAGATTAGGCCAATGTCAAAAAGTGTATGGACCACACTGACATCGACCTCCTCTGCAATGAACACTACACCCTCTAAATTGAGATGTACATCCTTTCTCGCAGGACACAACCATCGTTGAGGTTGGTTGCAATGGCAGTGGATGGGATTGCGATCCTGCTAAGACAGTTGTATGCCGCCACCATTGGAGGAATAGTACCCAAAAGAAGTTGGGGGTGTGCACCATCACAATCAAGGTCTAAGGCTGCAGAAAAACTCCAACCATCATGACGATCCTGTATGCCATCGGCTACTCAGTAGATGTGGTCACAAGCATGAAGTTGAGCAGCTTCTTAAACATGCCTCGAAGCGAAGAATAGAAGTTGTGCAAAGAGCGATCGTTCTAGCTGGTCGTGAAGATGCCAAACTGAAATTGGATAATCTTGGTCACATTTTTCGTATGACCGTAGGTGGCAGCAAGGATATAACCACATTGCCTTGGCAGTGGGCCGATTTTTTAAAAATGAGATCATTTCTTGCAAACCAAAGAGCCCAGAGCGCTGCAAACGACTTAGCAACATCATATACAGAGTTGCTTCCGACCTTCCTTACCGCCTCCCAAAAGCCCGCCAGACCATCAGCCTTCACCCACGGGGTCGCCAGCTCCCTCCAAGCCTTTGCTGAAGCCGTGCAAAGGAAGAAGAGATGTTCTGAATAATCCATCTGCTCCCCGCATTTATCACATGTCAGTTCAGTAAACCAAAAATCCTCACCCTCCTAACTTTGTCAAAGAGTCTATCTTTCTACAAGCACTAGAGGAAGACCTTTATCCAGCTCGGAATTTTGCTTTCCCAAATAATCTACATGTCCTGGCATAAGTCCCTATCTTGGCCCCCTCCACCATTTCTGAGCTCTCCATACAAACGCTTGACCGAAAATCTGGCCCTCGTCCCCTCAAAGTGATCCATGCTCATAGAGAAACCTTCCAGGGAAGGAGACTTCGGCTGCAAGCTAATCAAATCCTCCCTCCTTCGATTTGAGAGGACCGCAGCAAATGTCGGCATCCATGCCCCTGACTGAGCCACTGCATTTAAAGCGGCTTCTTTTGTTGCCACCACCCCAAAAAGTCTCGAAAATCGCATCTTAAGGGTGTCATCCGCTATCCAGTTATCCCTCCAGAATATGAAGCCTCGCAAATCCCCCACCATAGGCCTCAGCCTATGGGTCACAAGCGGAACACTTCCCGCACCCCATGTGATAAGGGTGACTCAAAGCGAGACGTGCATGCCACCATCCCTCCTCTCACAACGTAAATCTCTCTCAGTAATCTTGTGGCCAGGTCCTTAGAAGGACCCCATATGCATACTACCACCCACTTAGCCAAAACTTGTTCATACATGATACATCCCCAACCCCTAGAGCCCCCTGATTACGCGCTCTCGTGATATCCTCCCATCCCACCAGACCCAGGCCCGACCTCTGCTGCTTCTCGTCTGACCAGAAAAACTTTCTCATCACCGCCTCAATCCTCTTTCTAACTCCCACCAGCATCAACCGGGCAGAGAAAAAGATGGGAATGGTCAACAGCACACGCTTCAGCAAAACCAGCTTCTCTCTCCTGGATAAAGTGATCGTTCTCCACCCAACCAACCAAAGCTCCATCCTTTGAATGATCGCGTCCTAGTCCGACATTCTGAGGTTGCCTGCCACCAATGGAAAGCAGAGATAAGTAGCCGACACCCAATTAGCTCCGCTATCCTGCCGCGTTCTTCAATCTGTAACACAGAAATAATTACTTCTACAAATTTATCAACAGCCCGAAGAGGCTGCCACAAATGCCCAAGAGATATACCGCTCTGTGGAGATGTTTACATATTTATATATTCTATATGTATCGTTTCTTTATTATTATTTCTCTGTTTATACCTTATGTAATTTACCCATAGGTCTCTCCTCTATATAAGAGAGCCTAGGGTTCTCTGGAATAATAACGAACTCTTTTCTTCCAACATGGTATCAGAGCGGCGGTCCTAGACCGGAGCAAGTATACCCTAACCCTAAACCCTATCCGCCAGCATGGTATCATAGCATGGCTCGTATACCCTAACCCTAAACCCTACCCGCCAACATGGTATCAGAGCATGGTTTTCCAGCATCAGCACGGGTAGCAGAATAAGTTGAATCTCCTACACCTTCTTCTTTGGATCAGCGATTCGATGACCTCATAGCCAGACTAAGGAACCTCATCCCTTCTGACACAGCGCCAGGAGGCCACTCAGATGTGGCCGCCTCTGCTTCTGCCGGTACATCAGCTACAGCCAGTACCTCAGGTAGTTCTAATGCTCTTACCTCCAGCGATGGATCTACGATTTCAGGTTGGATTATGGACTCGGGACCAACACATTATCTATGTGGAGACAAAGAGCACCTTACTGCATATAGACAGGTTCCTCCAGGGCGGACTGTGGCGATAACCGATGGGACACATTCCCCGATCACAGGATAGGGGGGATTTATTTGTCGCCTTCCATACGACTACAGAATGGGTTATACGCTCCTGACTTCTCTATGAATTTACTATCCATTAGTCAGATTACGAAGGATTTGAACAGTCGGGTTATTTTTGACCCATCGTCTCTTGTTTTTCAGGACATTCTTACGGGAAGAGTGATTGGTTGTGGCCTTGAGCAGGATGGTCTTTATCGTCTCATCCGTACTCCCTATGCAGGTGCATCCTTCCATTCCACAGGACCAGTCTCTCCATATACCTGGCATCTACGTTTTGGTCGCCTCCCTCTTCAGAAGATGTGTCGAATTTTGCCGCAGAATTCTCTGGGATCGTCATTCCAATGTGAAGCGTGTCAGTTGGGAAAGCATCATCGGTCCGTTTTCCAGACATCAGAGTCAGAGCAGTAGCTCCCTTTTTGAGTTAGTCTATATTGATATTTGGCGTCCTAGTCGTGATCGTGATCATCAGGGACACAGGTTTTATCTTGGTGCAGTAGATGACTTTTCTCGTTTGTCTTGGGTATTTTTGTTAAAGAATAAATCTGAAGCGGGAGATGTGATTCAAATGTTTATCAATAAAGTACAGAAAGTTTTCTCTTCTTCTGTGAAAATTGTGAGGACCGATAATGCTTTGAAATTTTGTACTCGTGCACTTTCGTTGTTCTTTTCCTCTCGTGGTATAATTCATCAAACATCATGTGCTTACACTTCACAGCAGAATGGTGTTGCAGAGAGAAAACATCGTCATCTACTTGACATCACTCGGACATTACAGATTCAGAGTCGTGCACCACATTCGTTTTGGGGTAATGCAGTTCTTACGACATGTTACTTGGTGAATATTCCATTCTCTATAGCATTTCCTGAGAAGGAGTTGTTCTCTCTTACTCCTCGTGTTTTTAGTTCTGTCGCGTTTGTCCAACAGTTGGCTCCAGGTCTTGACAAGCTCTCTCCTAGGGTTGTCAAATGTGTGTTCGTGGGGTACTCCAGCACTCATAAAGCGTATCGGTGTTATGATCCATTACGTAGAAAATATTTTGTCAGTGTCGACGTCACATTCTTTGAATCTGTGATGTTTTTCACTTTTACAGGTGACAGGTTGACTACTTCTAAATTTGATACAGAAATCTGCATGTAACCTCCTCCTACGACTCAGTTGTCTCCTCTACCAGTCATACCACCACCACCACCTCCTCCACCACCTCCATCTACACATCCACCTTCTTTGGATGGCTCTCTCAAGGAGGTCCATCCCACCGTTTATCAAAAAAAATCTATACAGCCACTTGTGATCGTTGTTCCACCCTTACCAAAGTTCTATACCTGTCAGCTACCTTCTGCTCCTGGACATCGCCCGTCATCCAGTATGCCCCAGGTTTGTTCTGATAACATGGTTTCTAATGATTGGTATGAAGATGTTTCTGTACAGGAATCCGTGCAGGATGAGGTTCCCGAGAACCTGGACTTACCCATTGCCATTAGGAAGCAGAGGCGTACAAGTGCATCCTACCCTCTTGCTTCCCATGTCTCTTTTCATCGCCAAACAGGTATTTTCAGAGATTTGCAGTTACGCTATCTGTCGTGGACATTCCACGGACTTATCAGGAAGCCTTGAGAGATAGTCCTTGGCGTCTGCCTATGGAAGAGGTAATGGCTGCTTCGCAATCCCGTGGGACCTGGACTTTGGTGTCTGCTCCTCCTGGCACGTCTATTGTTAGATGCAAATAGGTGTCCACCGTTAAACATCATGCAGATGGGAGCCTTGATTGCTACAAGGCAAGATTGGTGGCCCATGGTTTACAAAGACCTATGGTGTCGATTATATGGACACGTTCTCTAAAGTTGCTCGTCACTCCACTATATGTGTTCTTATCTCAGTTGTTATGGTACGTGGATGGCCCATATTTCAACTTGATGTTAAAAATGCATTCTTGTATGGAGATCTACAGGAAAAGGTCTACATGCAGCAGCCTCCGGGGTTTGCTGCTGAGGGGGAGTGTCAGCAGATTTGTGGACTCCATAAGGCAATATATGGTCTTAAACAAAGTCCGAGGGCATGGTTTCGAAAGCTCTCAGATTTGATCGAACGGCAGGGCTTCTTCAAGAGGTCAAATGCAGATCATTCTTTATTCGTGCAGAGAACACCTAGAGGTATAGTTGCTATCATGGTTTATGTTGATGACATAGTTGTTACAAGAGAGGATGAGCAGGGAATCAAGATGGCAAAAGAATTTCTGGGCAGTCAATTTGTGACTAAGGATCTAGGTACCCTAAGGTATTTCTTAGGGTCGGAATTCGCTAGAAATGTGCAGAGTCTTGTGATGACCCAAAGAAAATATGTTAGAGACATGCTTGTTGAGACGGGCATAATTGGGTGTCGACCTTCTACTACTCCCATGGATCTGTTGGAGAAAATAAGAGTGCTTGTTATTTCTGAGAACCCTAGGCTCTCTTATATAGTAGAGAGGCCTATGGGTAGATTACATAAAGTGGAAAACAAAAAAAGATAATAAGAAAGAGATATATATGGAATATGAAAATACTAATACCTTCACACTCCCCCCCAAGCTGGAGCATAGATATCAATCATGCTCAGCTTGGATGAACACTTCCGAAATGATCCTCTGGCAGTGGCTTGGTGAAGATGTCTGTGGTTTGTTCTCCAGAGCTGACATGGGAAGTAGAAATCAGGCCCTTCTGAATAATGTCTCTAGTATAATGGCAATCTACCTCAATATGTTTCGTTCTCTCATGGAACGCAGGATTATTTGCAATGAATAGAGCAGCCTGATTATCACAGTGTAACTCTATAGGTAAAGGAACCTCTACATGTAGATCGCATAGCACTGCTCGAACCCACATCATTTCTGTGCTTGCTAGGGTCATAGCCCTATATTTGGATTCGACACTTGATCTTGCTATGACAGTTTGTTTCTTGCTTTTCGAAGAAACCAGAGAAGTGCCAACAAATATTACAAATCCCGAAGTTGATTTCCTATCCTTAGGACAACCTGCATAATCCACGTCAGCATATGCAGATACAGAGAGTGTGTCTCCTTTCTTGAATAGCAATCATGAGCCTGGAGATGATTTTAAATATCTCAATATCATGTGTATTGCATCCATATGTACCTGTCGAGGTCGCTCCATGAATTGACTCGCCCGACTCACTACAAACGAAATATCCGGCCTGGTAATTGTAACATAAATGAGTTTTCCAACCATCTCTCTGTATATCCTCTTATCAACATCATATGTATCATCATCGTATAGCTTCATGCTAGGATCCATAAGAGTCGTGGAAGGACGACATCCAATCATGCATGTCTCTGCAAGCATATCTGTAACATACTTCCTTTGGGTCATCACTAGATCCTGTGCATTCCTAGCAAATTCAACCCCAAGAAATACCTTAGGGTACCCAGATCCTTAGTCACAAATTTACTGCCCAGAAAATCTTTCGTCATTTTGATTCCATGCGCATCATCTCCTGTAATAATAATATCATCAACATACACCATGATAGCCACAGTACCTCTAGACGTCTTCTGCACAAACAGTGAATGGTCTGCATTTGACCGCTTGAGTCTCCGTCGTTCAATTAGGTCTGAAAGCTTTTGAAACCATGCTCTTGGACTCTGTTTAAGGCCATATATTGCCTTATGGAGTCTACAAACTTACTGACACTCCCCCTCAACAGCAAACCCCGGAGACTGCTGCATATAGACCTCTTGGAGATCTCCATACAAAAATGCATTTTTCACATCTAGCTGGAATAGCGGCCAATCACGTGCTACGGCGACTGAAAGAAGGACACGTAAAGTAGAATGTCGAGCAACTAGATAAAACGTGTTCAAGTAATCAACTCCATAGGTCTGAGTAAAACCACGTGCTACGAGTCGTGCCTTTTACCGATCCAGGCTGCCATCAGCATGATATTTAACAGTAAAGACCCATTTGCAGCTAACAATATATGCTCTTGAAGGAGGAGGAACAAGTGTCCAAGAGCCACGGGACTGCAACGCGGCCATTTCTTCATTCATAGCAAGCCGCCATTTGCTATCTTGCAAGGCCTCCTGATAATTGCGTGGAATTTCTACGGCAGATAGAGCTGCTGCAAATCTCTGGAAATCGCCTATAAGACGATGAAATGAGACTTGGGAAGCACTGGGATAGGAAGCACACGTGCGCCTATGCTTTCTAATAGCTATAGGCACGTCCAAATCTCCAACATCTGTATCATGTTGTGTTCCCTGTATCAATAGTTCCTCAGACTCATCGTTAGAAATCAAGTTATAAGAACCAACCTGAGGGTTGCTGGATGACGGGCTATTACCTTGAGCAGAGGAGGACCGACGATTATAATGCTTTGGTAACGGGGGGACAACGGTCACTGGAGGTGGTAAAGGTGGAGGTGAAGGTATGACAGGAGGTGGTGATGGAGATGGCACCGGTGGTAACTGACTCACGGGAGGTGGTGGCACGAATACCTCAGTATCATAATGAGAAGTAGTCATCATGTCACCTGTAGGAGAGAAAAACATCACAGATTCAAAGAATGTGACATCTGCGCTAATAAAATATTTTCGACGCAGCGGATCGAAGCAATGATACCCCTTCTGTGTCTTGGAGTATCCTACAAACACACATTTGATAGCCCGAGGAGAGAACTTATCAAGACCTGGTCCCAACTGATGAACAAAACCAACGCAGCCAAATACACAGGGTGGAAGTGAGAACAACTCCTTCTCGGGAAAGGCCAGAGAGAGAGGAGATTTCTCCCCTAAGACAGACGAGGGCATGCGATTAACTAAGTAGCAAGCTGTGAGAACCGCATCACCCCAGAACGAGCGTGGAGCATGACTCTGAATAAGAAGGGTTCTAGTAATATCCAATAAATGTCGATGTTTCCGCTCGGCAACACCATTTTGTTGTGACGTGTAAGCAAATGAAGTTTGATGAATTATGCCACGAGAGGAAAAGAACAAGGACAGAGTTCTAGTACAAAACTCCAATGCATTGTCAGAACGCACAATTTCTTTACAGAAGAAGAGAAAATATTTTTAACTTCATTGATAAACATTGGAATCACATCTCCTGCTTCAGATTTATTCTTCAATAAAAACATCCAAGACAAGCGAGAAAAATCATCTACTGCTACCAGATAGAATCTGTCCCTGGTGGTCAGGAACACGACTTGGACCCCAAATATCAATATGGACTAACTCGAACAAGGAGCCACTGCTCTGACTCTGACGACTTGGGAATGTAGACCGATGATGCTTTCCCAACTGACACACTTCACATTAGAAGGACGACTTCGGAGAAATCTAGGGCAAAATACAACTCATCTTCTGAAGAGGGTGGTGACCAAACCGGAGAAGCCAGATATATGGAGAGTCTGATCCTGTAGAATGGAGAGATGCACCGACATAAGGTGTATGGATCAGACGATAGAGACCATTCTGCTCACGGTCATAGCCAATCACGTTGCCCGAGGGTATGTCCTGAAAAACAAGAGATGATGAGTCAAAAATAGCTCGACAGTTTAATTCCTTTGTAATCTGGCTAATTGACAACAAATTCATAGAAAAATCAGAGGCATATAACACATTCTGCATTCTCAAGGAAGGTGTTAAATTAATCTCCCCCTATCCTGTGATCGGGGAATGTGTCCCACTGGTTATAACTACAGTTCGTCCTGAAGAAGCATGCCTATATGAAGTGAGATGTTCCTTCTCCCCACAGAGATGATGTGTCGCTCCAGAGTCCATAATCCAGTTCGTAATCATAGATCCACCACAAGATGTGAGAGCATGAGAGCTACCTGACGTACTGGCCGTGGCAGATGAACTGGCAGAGGCAGAGACGACCACATCTGACTGACCTTCAGGAGTTGTATCAGGAGGCATAATATTCCTCAATCTGGCAACCAGATCATCGAATCGTTGGTCCAATGAGGAAGGTGCAGAAGACTCAACTTGTCCTGCTACCCGAGCTGATCCAGGAAAGCCATGCTTTGAGTAACATGGGTCTTCGAAGTGACCAGGTCGACGACAGTAACTGCATGGTTGACGAATCCGACCCCCACGACCCCGGAGGCCACGACCACGAAAGGTAGAGGAGCCACCTCTACCCCTGGAGGCTGCCATCGCAGAAGGTGTCTGGCTGGCAGTCGAGCTAGGGACAGTGATTCGGCTCAGTCGGCGAAAAACTCCTCCATTGGAGAAATATTAGCGTCAGCTAGAATCAGAGACCATGCAGCATCGTACTCTGGATCAAGGGCAACCAGGAATACACCTACCATGGTAGTGTTCCTGTACGTCTTCTGTTGTTCTGGACTGGCTGTCAATGGCATGAAGCTATGGAGCTTCTCAAACACCCCTCGTAGGGATGTGTACTATGAGAGAAGAGAGCGCTTATTCTGCTTGATTGTAAAAATATCATGCTGCAGCTAAAGTATCATGGTCTCGTTCCGCGCATATGAATGTCGCCGCTAGAATATCCCACATGGCCTTGGTCGTGGGCTGATATAGTACATCGTTGGCGATTTCTATCGTCAACGTCCCAGATAGCCCAACTTTGGCATACGCATCATCTGCCTCCCACGAGGCATGCCCCCCAGTCTTCTCCACCGGCACCTCTTCGGTAAGAATATGTTACTTACCATTCGACTTCATCAGGATCATGAACTGCATGGCCCAGAGCTCATAATTTGTCCCGTCCATTTTCACAATAGGCGCTGGACCTCTGAATGCGCCAGAGGCGGGTACATCAACCTTGTTCTCAGACATATTGCCGAAAGAAGACTGCTACGGGTGCGAGAGATCAACGTTTGTGTGTCTACACAAACATATATGGGTTTGGGTGCACGTGTAGACCCATGCACGCCAACCCGTCAACCAACAGTTGGAGCCAAGGCGGTACACGAGCGCGGGACAGCACCCGATGCACGCGGTGCACGCAAATCGAACGCGTCATGCAAGTAGAACGGGCGCGCGGTGCAGACGAGGGCGTGCGCGTGGTACGCGCGAGGGCAGGCGCGTTGTGTGCGTGGTGCAAGCGCGTTGTGCGCACGGTGTGCGTGCGTTGTGCGCGCAAGGCTTGCGTTGTGACCTTGCTGTGGAGACTCGCAAGGCAGCGGCGTCGGCGAGAAGGCAAGGGCGCGTACGCGAACCGAGGAGGCGGCGCCAAAGAGATGCGGCACCAGAGAGAAGGCGGTGGCGGCGCACAAGGAGAGGGGTTGGAGGTGGGGTTAGGATTTCTTGGGAATCGAGAGCTCCGGTCTAGGACCGCCGCTCTGATACCATGTTGGAGAAAATAAGAGTACTTGTTATTTCTGAGAACCCTATGCTCTCTTATATAGTAGAGAGGCCTATGGGTAAATTACATAAAGTGGAAAACAGAAAAAGATAATAAGAAAGAGATACATGTGGAATATGAAAATACTAATATCTTCACAGGATCCTAGCATGAAGTTATATGATAATGACACAGATGAAGTTGATAAGAGGACATACAGAGAGATGGCGGGAAAGCTTCTCTATGTTACTATTACCAGATCGGATATCGCTTTTGCTGTGAGTCGAGTGAGTCAGTTCATGGAGCAGCCTCGACAAGTACATATGGATGCTATATACATGATATTGAGATATCTAAAATCATGTCCAGGCATAGGTCTACTTTTTAAGAAAGGAGAAACTCTCTTTGTATCCGTGTGTGCTGATGCAGACTATGCAGGGTGTCATAATTACAGAAAATCGACTTCAGGCTTTGCAGTATTTGTTGGCAGATCTCTTGTTTCTTGGAGAAGCAAGAAACAAACAGTTGTGGCGAGATCGAGTGCCGAATATGAATATAAGGTTATGGCGCAAGCAAGTACAAAGATGATGTGGGTTCGAGCAGTGTTGGCAGATTTGCATATAGATGTTCCTCTACCCATGAAGTTACAATGTGATAATCAGGTTGCCGCCCTGTTCATTGCAAACAACTCTGTGTTTCATGAGAGAACAGAACATATTGAGGTAGATAGCCACTAAAGTAAAGACATGATTCAAAAGGGCCTGATTTCTACCTCTCATGTTAGTTCGGGAGAGCAAACAGCAGACATCTTTACCAAGCCACTACTCAAAGGACCATTCCAGAAGTGTTCATCCAAGCTGAGCATGATTGACATCTATGCTCCATCTTGAGGGGGAGTGTGGAGATGTTTACATATTTATAAATTCTATATGTACCGTTTCTTTATTTTTATTTCTCTGTTTCCACCTTATGTAATTTACTCATAGGTCTCTCCACTATATAAGAGAGCCTAGGGTTCTCTAGAATAATAACGGACTCTTTTCTTCCAACACGCTCTACTGCTCATTTCATCAGATCTGCCAAGAAAAATAAACGTGTCATAGGCGTACTATAGCAACGGCACCGAGATGTCACACGGACGAAAGCCTTCGCACCACCCTCAATTGTTTGCCTGAAAAGAGCCGCCAGCGCATCAGCCACCAGAACAAACAACATGGATGCTAAGGGACACCCCTGTCGTACTCCCCTCTATGGTCGAAAAAAGCCCCCCTCTGGCAGGTTGTTCATCATGAACAAAAAAGACAACATAGTGATGCGTCTTTTCATCCAAGTAATCCATGAATCCGGGAACCCTCATCTCCAAAATGACAGCAATAAAAAGCCCCGGTCCATAAAATCGTATGCTTTAGCAAAGTCGATCTTCCACGTCACTCTCTTCGTGCTCTTATGTTGCCATTCCCAACAAATCTCCGAAGTCATAACCAGCCCATATGCAATTTGACGGCCCGGGATAAAAGCGGATTGCCCCCTGTAGAACAATAGAGTCCATGACCCCTATGAGTCTGTTCGCCAACACCTTCACCACAATGAGATAAATTCCATTCGGCAGAGAGATCAGTCAGAAGTCTTCCACTCTCACCGGAAGATCTCTCCTTGGTAACAACGCCATGTTAACCTTCTCAAACCCCTGTTGCCTTCCTTGAACTCTTGTAACACCTGCAGGATCTCATCCTTCAGGATGTCCCAAAACTCTCTGTTAAAGAAGACCGGGAAACCGTCTGGCCCCGGTGCCCTATCCGCAATCAACACCCAAACTGCTTTCTTCACCTCCTCCTCAGAGAACGGCGCCACCAACCACTCAGCATGCACTGATGACAAGGAATTCACTCCGCTCCCCCTCCAGCCCCACCCGTCCCCTTGCCTCTTCCGCTGCGTCTCCACAAATGACCACTCAATACACTACCAATTTACGCCTTCTCGGAGATCCTATGTCTCTCCACCTCTAGCTCATGGAAACGATTCCTCCTCCTTCTGTCAGACGCCATGGTGTGAAAGAATCTAGTGTTAGCGTCCCCTTCTCCTAGCCACTTTTGTCTGGACTTCTGTCTCCACTCCACGATCTCTTTTCGAGCCTCCAGCAGCAACTCCTCCAAAAGTTTGGATCCCGACAATGCCTCTTCCTGGTCCAAACTTCCCATGTCATCCAGCCCATCCAAACGGACCACCTCCTCCTGTGCCCTACCCGTCTTCTCCCTTCTTTTCATCCTCACCTCCATTAGAAACCCCTGTAGGAAGGACCAAAGCAGCACCAACTTAGTTACCAAATGACTCATCGTCGAACATTCCGGACACCGGTCTTTCCACAAACTCGCAACCAACTCCTTGAAACCATCCTCCAACAATCACAAACGCTCGAAGCAGAAAAAGAACCTACTTCTTCCTTCCCCTCCCTTGAGGACCAGAGGATGGGTGTGTGATCCAAAAGCGCAAGTAGAAGCACCCAAGCTCGTGAAAGAGGAAAACAACCCCTCAACAAAAAGTAGGAATTTGTCCAATCTCGACATTAATCTCGCATTGCACCAAGTATACGTACACCCAACCGCATCAACAATTGTAAGACTGAAGGAATGCCATCGTCTCAAGAAAATCAACAGACCCAGCATCCCCCCCCCCCTCTGAGGGCGATCATCAGGCAGCAAAGAAATATTGAGATCTCTTCCTATAATACAAGCCCCATCAATTTGTTTGGAGCTCGTCTGCACCAAGTCCGCAGCTAGAGACCCCCTCCCATTGCCAGTGGGTCCATAGACATTCTCACTGTAAAAGAGAGTCCATCTTCCCGACGCTTGAGGCAAACGAAAAGCGAGAAGCAAACCTCCATTCCGTCACCTACTCGAACTCCTCCTTCCACCCCGTGAGCAGTCCACCTGTTGCTCCTTGGGCCTCCCGTTCCGCAAAACCGAAGCTTCTTCCAATCCCCAAGTCTCGACCAGCATCAACCGCACTCCTTGCCAGTTCGGTCATTTGCAACAGGAAAATATCTGCTTTAATTTCACAAATCAGATTCCCGACCCCTAGGCGCTTTCAGGTCGGCGCAGACCCCTTACGTTCCAGGACAACATTTTCATCTAGAAACATTAGAAATCTTCCTTATCGGTTGCGGTTGAATCACCCCTAGACATTTAACAAAGCCTCTGTCCAGCAGACAGAAGCAACTCAGCTTTCCACAGGGCGACTCGCTAACCGCGGGAGGCTGCGAAGGAGTCATTGGTCGTTCCGCAGCTTCCATAAACTACACTCGACGCCTCTTTCTAGCCGACCTCAACGCCACCCCTTCTCGAAACAAAATCCAAACCATGGACCCTACCAACCGCCGGAGCGGACTCCTCTACCAACAGCAACCTCGAAGCTCCCGCATCTCGAATTGAAGGCACCTGCTCCAGACCACCCAACCCCCTGACAACACCAGAAACCTCTTGTTGCCCAAACTCCATCACCCTCCTTTTACCCTCCTACCCTTCTTCCAACCCAACATCGCCTTGGAGGGCCCCCTCCCCACGCACGAGATCGAACATCTCCGCTAGCCTTCCATCTGTCGCCCTTCCTCCAGTACAGGACCTCCTAGGAGAGCCACCTCCCCTCCCACGGGATGGACCGCCAGCCCCAGGTCTCAAACTTCCGCTTCCGCTAAATCAAGCAGACCACCCCCAAGTCTGGATGCCCATTTCGGTTGGATCCGAACCCCCAAATCCGCAAACACGGAATGCCCCTAACCGCACGTTGTTATGCAATTTTGGATCCACTGAAACCCAACCCACAAGATCAGCACCTGCTCCTGGATCTGCGCTCGGATCTGTGTCTGATACCAGGCTCTCCTCCTCCAAGACTCGAACCACAGGAAACGCATCAACAAACGGAGTCGCTCTCTGACCCGTGTCTGCTTCCATTTCCAAATATGCTCCTGAATCCACACCCACTTTCGAATCTACAATGGCTTCCGGATCCGCTCCCGAATCCGGACCTGCTTGCATGACCTCCGAAACCTGAGCTCTCTGCCCCAACGGCCCAGCACATGCCTCGAACAGAGGGACCCCCTCAAAGGGCACGATCGAGCAAGCAGGCACCGCCTTTCCGCTTCAAGAAACGCAACGGCGCCTGATGCTTCGGGTTGTCCTGTTCCAAGAGATCTGCAAGTAATGATGTGCGATACCCGAGGAAACGGTATTGCGACACACAACCCCATCGTGGCCTTCCGACTTCCCACCATGTCAACCGACAACATCACAGGGCACCCCTTTCCGACCTCAGACCAGCCTTCGCGAAGCCCTCCATCTAGGACCGACTCTCCGCGAAAAAAGCATGAGCTGACAGATGCCAGCTCGATCTCCAGAGACATGCCACAAAAGAGCACCTTCCACCACCCCAAACCCTGAGGGTTGAACACCCGAATACGAGCAACAAGTTATGCCTCCGACCCCTACGTGCAACCATCGGACTCGATCCCAACCACTGAAGCAATCCTGGAAGGTATCTCACGTACCAGCTCCACCCTCATCCACGCAAAAGGAACACCACGCACCCGTACCAACTTCAAGAACCGTAACTCCATTCGGTCGTCGAATCTACCCGAAAGACGCCACCAAAAGAGTGCTTCTTGTTCTCGCACAGTCAAACGATCACCCTCGTCTCATGCGCCACAAGGCCTCGCGCCATGACTCATAGGGGCTCAACATTACGACATCCCCAGCGAACCTCTCGCGCGTAGCCGCTCTCACGTCCTAGATGTTGCAAAACAAAGCTCGAGAACATCCTCCCTCGCCTATTAACATAGCACCCTCCCACACAGCCTTCTTAAATCGGGTCTCTAACCCACCAGCGGCCAAAGAGCACGCTCTTGCCCTGTGTGCAAAACAGTGGCACCCGAAGCACCGCACTGGTTCTCGACAATGACTAGCCCAATGCCACAGCGCGCGCAACGAAAGCAACCGCGGCCAAACGACTCCCTCTTCTGCCACGGCAGCAAGCCGCAATGACCAGCCCGCTGGACTTTTCCCTGCACATCGTGTTGCGACCACTTGGTGCTTCTCCTCGTGCCGCTTTGAACGCACCAACACCCAAGGGGATATGTCGTTTCCAACTCCACAACCCCCCCCCTCGTCCCTCATCCCGCAACGAAAGCGTCGTGACATCGAGTCCACTGATGTTGTTATTGTTGTCATATAAAGGGCATAACCACCAACTAGAAGAAGGCAGAGCGGACTCCACGAACTCAAATACAAAAAAATGCCAGGTTGACACTATATATGAGGGTGCAGAAATAAACACGACTATGAGTTTTACTATACACGTCATACAAATTGAAGCAGCGGCAACAAATAAATAGGGTCTTATATATTTATTCTTTTTTATCCAATAATTATAATCACATTTTATAATTGAGTCGTTGAAATTTTACTTTAAATAAAGAGATCGCGTGTGATCTCAAATTAGTTAGTCGGTTTTCAGTTTGGATTTTGAATTTAGATAGTTAGAGTCAATTAGAGATTTGAATTTATTTCAAATCAATTAGTTAGTCGGTAAGAGTCCAAATTAGGATAAGTTTGATATAAATGTTGATTTTAGTTTCTATTCCTGCAATCCCATCCTTCCTATACAATGGGTTGATTGTCTATTGTTTTAAACAGTTCAGATGATATAAAAAATTGAGATTTTATCTCTATCTTCATCTCTCGTCTCCTTCTCCCACGTGATCTATGCGCTTCTTCTTCCTCAAATCTCGCACAAAAAGCCCTATGATTTCTTCTCCACCAAAAATCCACTATCAAAATAATTTTCCATCGATGTGCGAAATCCTATTTGCATCATTAGGTATCAGATCATCTATGTTATCAATTGGTATCAAAATAATTTTTCAATTGGTATCGGTATCCCTTTTATCTCTCTCTCATTATTCTCTCTCTCTCTCTCTTCCCTATACTATCTCCGCGACTCTCTTCCCCAAAATCCCTCATTCTCCGACGAGTCTTTATCCTTCTCAACTCCTCAATTTTCTTCTCCACCAAAAATCCACAAGCAAATTAATTTTTCCATCTTGAAAAATCCTATTTGCATCATTTGGTATCATAGCATGAAAGTTGAATCGTTCTCACGGTTCGACGGTCCTGTCGCGTATTAGAGGATGAAGCTCGATCAAGCAACCATATCGCGTGGCTCACATGCCTGTTCGCGTCAATAAAAATTCAAGAAGCGCCTACGGACACGCATCAATGTTCAACAATGGATGGACGCATGGTACAACATTGATATCTTTATGGTACAAGTTGACGACGAACAAAATCTTGTCGTCGATGATGATCTGTGCATTGTTCAAATCCTTGTGGATGGAAAACACGAAAACACCAACGGCATGCTCGTTGTCCGAACCGTGTCAGGAGAAAACAACAACATCAACGACGATTTGCTCACAGTCGAGACCATTGCAGAAGAAAAAAAGGTCGACCTGCTTGTTGTCCAGGTATATTTTGGCATACAAATTCCGCAGAAATTAATCTACAGCCCATCTGCGGCCCTCTCGCGGACCCCCTCCACCGCCCCCGCACCTCTGACACCCTCCCCAATTGCAGCAGCACCACTTCCAACCACGCTAAAGTCTCGACTCGCATTCCCCGTAGCCCCAGCGACCAAGCCGACCCCAACCCCCTTTGCGTCCTCCCGATGCCACCGCACAACCTCCTCGCTGACAACGCTACAACCCCCTCCTTCCATCGAAACGACCACGACAACACCTTCTCCCGCATCCTTTTTCCCACCTTTTCAACCTCTGTCGGGTCGACCAGCATCGTCGTTGTCTCCAGCCAGAACCTTCCCCTTCCAATGCCGCCACCACCCTGCCCACCCCACAACCACTGCTCCAGCGACCGCCCGCAGCAAACGCCAGCACGTTACCAACCACCGCTACACCGCCTAAGTTCAGCATCGAACCCGTAGCTGTCCGTCGCCTTTGCATGCAACCCTCATCTTCGCCATTCTCCCACCGCACACCACCACATCAGTCCAACGGCAGGACTTCGATCACGTACCGGAACGGGGCACCACCACCTTGGGGAAAAACAAACCCTAATTAGGGTTTCGTTATTAACTAGGGTTTTTTACAAAAAAAAACTACATCCCTCCAAAGTTCTTTACAAAGGGGTGAAACTTAAGTGAAATGACGGGGTACGAAAATTGCAGAGACGCCCCTCCAATTGGAAAAAACAGCAAACGTAACGTTGAAAAGGATCTAATTGGGGGAATTTGAAGCTACAATTTCAACATCGAATTCTCCAACGGCTCGGGAAGATCAAGCAATTCGTCGGGAGACGAAATTTTCAAGCGGAGGAGAACAGATGCAGCTGCAGAGTCTTATTTTATAATTGAATCATTGCAATTTTACTTTAAATAAAGAGATCGCGTGTGATCTCAAATTAGTTAGTCGGTTTTTAGTTTGAATTTCGAATTTAGATAGTTAGAGTCAATTACATATTTGAATTTATTTCAAATCCATTAGTTAGTTGATTAGATTCCAAATTAGGATAAATTTGATTTAAATTTTGATTTTAGTTTCTATTTCTGTAATCTCGTCCCTCCAATATAAAGGGGTGATAGTCTATTGTTTTAAACAATTCATATGATATAAAAAATTGAGATTTTATCTCTATCTTCCTCTCTTGTCTCCTTTTGCCACGCGATCTACATGCTTCTTTTTCCTCGAATCTCGCGCAACCGGCGTGCTTCTTTTTCAACCCCTCTGATTTCTTCTCCACCAAAAATCGACCATCAAAATAATTTTTCATCGCCGTGAAAAATCCTATTTGCATCACAAATCATGGATGTTTAACACACACACATAACAAGTAGAGCAGGAGGAAAGAACAGCTGCCTACTAAAAATAGATGAAAAGAATTTAAAAACAACAAAAAGAGCCAATAAACGCTATGTTCCAACCAACAATAGATAAAACTGATTATACAAAGGAAAATAGCAAACCTTATTATTACAGCAAGCCTTATCCTTTTCGACAAGGTTGGCACCCAAAGTCCCAGAATCTCCATTCACCGGCGTAGGAGTACCAATAGCAGATGTAGCATCAATAGCATATGTTGGTTGTTCTGTAAGAAAAATGAAACTTCACAAACTAACCATAACATGGCATTTTTAAGAATAAATCGAGGAGGAAAAACTGGTGTTCGTGGAGGTATATGACATTATCGAGGCAAATGTCCATAGCTCATGATCTTTCATCAAATGTAGTTATGTTAACGCTCATGTTGGTGGGATTAAAAAATGGGAGGATTGAAATCACAGAAATACACCCTGAACTCGAAAGAATTCGACCTTCGAGGCCCTCGGGTCTCTGAGTTTCCATCTGTCGATGCTCGATCTCACTCTCAAGCTGAAAAAAGATGACACCGCAGTAAGGTAATAATTTTTATCATCTAAAAATGACCAGTAAATGAACTAATTGAAACAACTATACTTGCCTCATACTCCGAGCTTTCTTTACGAGATTCACGAGCCCTGACATGTCCGGGTGGTGCAGAACAATGAATGTCACCTGCAGATAAATCGGTCACATCTTCTCCTCCAGTTCTATTCAATCTTTCAGATCCCAGATGTTCATTGCCAAATACTGGTTGCCAGGTAATGGATTGCTCAAACTGCACAAGGTACATTCCAACAAACATCAAATGAGACATTATCAAGACAGAAACTGATACATGACATGGAAGGACATAACAAGTAGATTAGGAGGAAAGAACAGCTGCCTACTAAAAACAGATGAAAAGAATTTAAAAACAACAAAAAGAGCCAATAAACGCTATGTTCCAACCAACAATAGATAAAACTGATTATACAAAGGAAAATAGCAAACCTTATTATTACAGCAAGCCTTATCATTTTCGACAAGGTTGGCACCCAAAGTCCCAGAATCTCCATTCACCGGCGTAGGAGTACCAATAGCAGATGTAGCATCAATAGCAGATGTTGGTTGTTCTGTAAGAAAAATGAAACTTCACAAACTAACCATAACATGGCATTTTTAAGAATAAATCGAGGAGGAAAAACTGGTGTTCGTGGAGGTATATGACATTATCGAGGCAAATGCCCATAGCTCATGATCTTTCATCAAATGTAGTTGTGTTAACGCTCATGTTGGTGGGATTAAAAAATGGGAGGATTGAAATCACAGAAATACACCCTGAACTCGAAAGAATTCGACCTTCGAGGCCCTCGGGTCTCTGAGTTTCCATCTGTAGATGCTCGATCTCACTCTCAAGCTGAAAAAAGATGACACCGCAGTAAGGTAATAATTTTTATCATCTAAAAATGGCCAGTAAATGAACTAATTGAAATAACTATACTTGCCTCATACTCCGAGCTTTTTTTACGAGATTCACGAGCCCTGACATGTCCGGGTGGTGCAGAACAATGAATGTCACCTGCAGATAAATCGGTCACATCTTCTCCTCCAGTTCTATTCAATCTTTCAGATCCCAGATGTTCATTGCCAAATACTGGTTGCCAGGTAATAGATGGCTCAAACTGCATAAGGTACATTCCAACAAACATCAAATGAGACATTATCAAGACAGAAACTGATACATGACATTGAAGGACACACCAATGTGGATTGGGTTGATACATTGATAATAGGACTGCACATTGCCCTATGCATTTGGGAGGCAATCTTACTATCCGGAGGACATGGAAAGGTTGTGATATAGATAGATCAATGACCTCGAGAGTCAAGAACACGACAAGTTAAATAATTAAATCAGGTAACACTATTCAATCAGAGTTGCCTCTGAAAATAACAATTACGTCAACTTTGCAGCCACTAAAGCCTTTATTTCACCAAATATGACAAGCCCGAAGGATATTTTATATATCAAATGATCAGATATGGAAATATATCTTACTACACCAAGTATGGATCATATCGTTGATATTTCACGAAAGGGCCGTTGACAATGCATTATGCCCATAAGATTAATTTTTTGAGAGACCAAATGATAAGTTGATGACACCGAGATGGATAGTCATCCACAATTCCTCTCAACATCAAAAAAGGGATGTCGATGCTCGTCGATTTGGGATATCGTATTGATACCCTGTCGATACGAAATTTCGACGAAATTTCGACCATATCGACCATCATTTGTGAAGAAATGATCCGAAACCGCCCTTGTTAAGAAATAAACATGCGGAAGCAAACATGGAAAAATAATAAAGAACAATGAAGAACACACGGGATTTAACGTGGAACCCTACTCCGTGAGGAGCGGGACGAAACCACGGCAGAAGCCCTCAACGGGGCGTGTTTGTCTATTGACTTTCTCATCTGTTACAGGAGGCCTGGAGCTCCTTATATAGCCTCCACAGCGCCTCCAAGTCCCACCACTAGACGATGTGGGACAAAACTCAGTGGTGGGGTAAATGGATCCTGAGGGATCCATTTACCTACCTGCTACCAGCGTTGTTAAAAGTGAGAGGCGCTCCAAGGCGTTAGGGGGTGCAAAACGCCCGAGGCGCTAGGCGCTCCCTAGGCGCTCGCTTGAGAAAAGCAAGGCACCATATATAAAAATAAATAAATTATGCACAAGTCAATGTAATATATGCACATACACACATGTGTACGTATGTGTAATTGTAAATATATGTATGTATAACTTATATTTCAATCTAAGACCAATCCAATATATTTGTGGGTGTGTTTACATGCACGCATAAAAATGTGTACGTGTACTCGTGTGTGTGTGTGTGTATAGTTGTAAATATATGTATGTATAGCTTGTATTTCAATTTAAAACCAATCCAACATATTTGTGGGTGTATTTATAAGCGTGGATATAAATGTGTGCATGTACATGTCTATGTATGTGTATGTATATGCTATCACCAAATTATATTTTGCGATTAATCCACTATTTATTAATATGTGTATGTATAATGTATGCATGTACTTGCATATGCATGTATTCGTATTAAGTATTTGTGTTTATGTGTGTATTTGAATGTATATGCATCTGTATGCATATATATTTGCATACATGTGTATGTGTTTATGTATAAGTATGTGTACATGCCTATGTATACATGTGTTTTGTCTATTTATATGTATATATATAATACTTCAAGCTAATATATATAGCGAAGAAAATATACTTTTTAGTCAAAAAGTATATGTATTATTTAGAACTAAAACACGAATGTACATGTATACATATATGAAATAGAAGTGTGTGTAAATTGCATATACATGTTTGTGCATATGTATAAGCATGTGTGTTAACGATACTTAGAACTAATATAAATCTAATATAAAAACCTAAATATAGATAAAAATCACACAAAGTCGGCAAAAAGCCTTACTTTTGCCCTAGGCGCTCAAGGAGAGTGAAAAGCCCGCTCCTTGACGGATCTAGGATACCCGTTTACATATCACCCGTAGTATCATGTTCACCAAAGATCACATTAAAGTGCTGAAAATTTGGGAATTTTTTTTATATGTACGAATGACATTCACAAATTAACTAATAAGCCACAGAACTACACTATGTCACAATTATATTGCATAAGTTTCCATAGTAGTTGGCATGTAACAACAGAAATTGCATTATGTACATGCATCCCAATAATAGCAGAAGAGAAATAAAAAGCATATAATAATTTGAATAAACTATAGCATACATACCTGATAATTGTAACTGCAGAAGTTGATGTTCAACTCTCCCAGTACAATGGTGCAGATATTTTGCCTGCAATCCATGGAATAGGGAGAAAAGAACATCAACAAACGTTGAGTAAATCTAATTAATTAAAAATAACAGGGAATTAGTGGTTCCAAAAGAAAGCAAGTAATTTGGCCTTGACAATTAAAATTTAAAGCTACTTGCAATAAAACATGCTTTCAAGTTGTTTGGTATGTAAAACTCCATTCTACTCATCCTACACTAATTACCCACATTAATCATTGATATACAAATATCATATGATCCATATTTAAGTCATTGCCTTTCTATTTGAGAATGTGAATGATGAGACTCTGATATGATCATTATCTCTATTAAATACTTATAATGATGATTAATAATCTTGTGGATTGATCATAGTAAGGGTATATGATGGATCCGGGGTTTTGATTCTTTTCTTGTTGATTTTCTCAAGCTTAGTGGATAGTCTGTGGTCTTGGTCTGGGTAAGACCTCACACTATGACTCTAAGGTAGTAAGGAAGCCTTAGGGTTGGGGTGCCTCCGTAGGCATGCGGTGGAGTAAAATGCATCCTAACTAAGTTCCCAACACGTCCACTAGCTATTTCAACCAACTGTGGTAGTAGCTTGTAGTCTGATAAGGATTATTTTCATGATATGGTCTTTTCTCTTTGTCAGGAATTATTGGCAGAAAAGTAACTAGTTCAACGGAACCCAACTCAACTGTAACCAAGCTTCCATGTAACCAATCCAACTGTAATTCACTTTAGCCAAACTCAATTGTGACTCAATCCAATCTTAAATGTAACTTTTCCAAATTCAACTGTAACTGATTCAGATGTAGCCATAGAGGATTCAGATGTATACATGGATGATTCGGATGTAGCATCGCCAAGTCTGCTGGCGAAAAATAAATAAAACTCAAGCGGTGAGGAAGCCTACAAAAGGCTCTTCCGTCTCGCCCTCTAATTGGAAGGTGGTCCAATAGAGGGATAGGTCTACTCCAAAACTACGCCACTGAGACGGGTGAGAGAGACTCTCTAGAAAAGTCGCTCTAAAAGAAAAACCGGCCCGACCGTACGGGCTCACGAGCTCGAAAAACTAAAACCAAGGGTCCTCCTGCCTAGGCACCCTAAAGAACAAGGGTCAGCGGAACTGGTCTTTAAAAGAAAATCTGTGGATCCCAGAGAGGCGTAAAAACTGCGAGCGCTCGCGAAAAACCGAGAAAGAGACTGAGATCCTAGACCCGCGCATCAAGCGGCCGCTGCCCTAACTGGGCTTCCTAATCTCCCGCCCAGCTGAGGGTCACCGCACCCTCGCACAGTCAGGCGTAAAGGTCACCATGACTGGCACTCATTATTTATCAGTCATCACTGAGCTCATCCTTTCTCAATTTCTGTTGTGATTGGCTTTACAGATCTAGACATTTTGTCGACCATCTGATTGAATAGTAACCCATAATGAGTGATTTATACCTAAATGATTGATCGCAAAGATTTTCAAACATTGATTATAGATCGTCTCAAATTTCGGAGGCTTATTAGATTTTCAAAGTCACTTGTATGAACATACCTTAATGATCTAAAATTTCAAATCACGATATTAAGGTTGTTCAATGGTCCTGGATTCAAATTTAGATCAGTAGGATATCGATAATGTTACAATCAGTATCAGAATCAATGAAAAGGACACGAACATGAGTCAACCATCTCAAGCCACAGAGATATGAACGATGGTCGATATCAAACAGGTTGGAAGGTAAAGACCCTACTTAAAGCAATTGCCACAACCATTTCCCCATAATCCAACTCTGCAAAGTAAAGCTCCATTACTTTCAGTAGAGGAAAAGAGTTGATCACGCCTACTATTTCTTTTTATTTTTCAGATTACTACATGATCCACTGAACACCACGAATTTTCAGCTGCCATATGATTTATTGACCTAAGAATGGCAATACCAGTTTCCACTGTTTATGAAATGATGTTAATTACATGGAAGTCAACAACAGATTCAATATGCTAAAAACAATCCCTTCACTCATAAATTCAAAGAATAAAAGGATAGGATGATTGAGAAGAACATTAAATATCCATGTGCCATTACTTCAGGCGAACCACCAACATCTACCAGTAGCCAACATAGTGACTTGTTGATAATCATATGGATTGAAAAGAATGAGTTTTAGAATAAAGGATGTTGTCCCGCAGCGGTTCTGGTCAACTTTTGGGCTTTATAGAAATACCCGGATAGGAGGAAGTCCAAAAATCTCTTTCGGTGCATTTCTTAAGCAAATTCTTCAGGCATATACAAAGAAAATCACTCTTTAATAAGTCAACGCAAGGATAAATACTTCCAATGGTTTTGTAGAAGGAGGTGGATCTTTCAAGTGGATACAATTGGTCGTAATTCAGGAATATTCTTAAGCTTTACCGCCTATCCCTTTTTTTTTAGAAACTTTAAATTGTTGCATGATCGGTTGTGTTGCAATACCATCTCTGTTGTATCATGGTGTACATGCAAAAAAAATCTGAGATGTTTTATCCTCTAATGTCTAGTTGTTAGAAGAGAATATTTGAGATGACATGGCTATCTGAGCATTTTTTTATAAAAAAAATAATCACATATATCCTAGATCTTGGACAATTAAGAGTCAAGGTCACCACCCCATAAGAAGATTACTATGATGTCCTTCAATAAACAACAAATAGTGACTGTTTTTTTTAAATTATATATCTATAGAGATAGATTATATTGTTTTTAAATGGTAATGAAAACTAATATATTCGAAACCAATACATATACTTAATGGTTACTAATTTTAGAAGGCCAAACTTTTATTTTAATTTACCAAGAAGAAAGACAAATTGTCTGGTAACAGAGTGATTCGTTTGTTACATATATCAACTAAGGAGCAAGGGACTGCCTGATCATTTTCCATATGATATCTGGGTTGTTTGAGGCCAAATGAAATCAGATGTACTGTAGAGTTAACATGCCAGATGCCTAGATTTCTATAGCATTCAAAAATAAGTAAACCTTCCTAAATTTCAGTATTATTATCATGCTCCAGCAGAAATTTAATCAACAATTCCCCCCAATTTTTCCTACAACATATTACTCATGAGAAGAGAATCAATAAAAGATAAGGAAATGTGGAAGGCTTCATGCATGATAGCAAAAGGAAGATTTAGGGTTGTGTAAAAACATGGATTACAGCAAGAGGAGGAGAAGATTGTACCTTTGGATTTGCTTCAAATTGGAGAACAAATGTTATGCATGCAGCCCTATTTGGACCAATTGCAACTGGTGGTTCTTCCGGCTGATAGCAGCAGCTTCAAGCCATCGAAAGGGCAGCAACAACTGCACCTGAGTTGTTGGTCAACAGCTCAGTAGGAGGAGCAACAGTGGCTAACACGATTGTTGTAGTAGCAGCCCCAAATCTGAGAAGAGCAACAAATGGTTGCTGGCAAAGCTTGCAACAACTCCTGATGCAGATTTGCAGTAAAAAAAAAGGGAGAATGATGGGGGGTTTGGTCTCCTTCGGCTGGGAATTGGGAGAAAAAGAGAGAGCGCAAAAGGAGGAGGAATTGTTGGTATAAATAAGGGAGAATGTGCCTTTATTGCTTGACAAGTGGAAGTGGGTTTTTAGTCAAGTGGAGAAGAATAGGGGAGCCAAGTGGCCACTGTACAGCAGTCTGCTGCTGCTGTACTGTTTGAATTATTTTTTTTTTAAAATCTCTCTTATAATTAGAAAACCGAAGTTGACCGTATACGCACATCGAGTGTCGGATTTTTGTGTACAATAGTTCGTTTTGACCGTCTCTGAACGACGATCAATACGAGTATAATATTCATATACTTCGGGTCGAAAATGAATCCCCGAAATTTACAGGATACAGTCTTAATTGGTCATTAAATTTTACGATTTTAAAATATCAAACGACCTCCGATCGACAAACGGTCGATTTTGTTGGTCTTATTTCGTCGAGTCGGATTTTTAGGTGGCCTCGATTTATTTCGCGGTTTCTGAATTTGCGTCGCGGCTTTTTCGGGCACGCATTACGATGCGATCGATTTTTGATCGATTTCGCCCGAACAACTTTTGATTCACGGTCAATTGATCGGTTTATGTTATTTAACATTGATTAATAACTTCGTTGAGTTATACGGGCGTTAATCGGGTCGGGTTTGGGTTTTGTGTAGATTCGGATGTTACAATTATAAAAACCTCAAAGGGAGTCTCGTCCTCGAGACTCGAGTCAAGGTTTTTTTTTGTGTCTTGTTTGTATCTCATCTGGTCATAAAAACCTCAAAGGGTTTTGAACCCATAAAAACCTCAAAGGGAAACCAAGCCATGTTCTTGCAATATATATAATTAAGTGGGCTTGTTTTGACTATTACCTGAAAGAACTGCGGTTTCTTGCCCGCAAGTCTGCTTCGGTATCCCATATCGCTTCTTTGTCATCATGTCGGTGCGATAGCACTCTGATTAAGAATATTTTTGTGAAGCTTCTTTACAGCAATATCGAGTATATGTATTTGCCTCTCCTTGTATATCAAGTCTGGCTCCACGTCTCGGTTCTTGTAGATGATGACGTGGCGAGGTTCACGGACGTACTTCCTTAGATTGGATATATGAAAGACATCGTATTTGACTGACAGTTGCAGATGAAGGCTACTCGATATACCAACTTACTCATATGAGTAATGATTTCAAATGGTCCAATATATCATGGCGCCATCTTGCCATGACCATCCAATCTCTGTACTCACTTTATGTGAGATACACGTAGTGACACACAATCTCCTATCTGTGTCTACAGATATTTCATCAGTGTGAGAGATTAAATTGAATATTCATAAGTCATATTTTGAATGGATAAAGAGAAGATGTTCAGATTACTTGAAACTTCATTTCTCTTCTTCGACGATATACATAGCTTTTTTTGAAGTATTGACATGAACTGGTACTAGAAGTGCGATGTAAACCTTAAGTCTCGGTCAGACATTACCTTAGATGGTATACCATGAAGTTTGATAATGTTCTTCACATATAATCTAGCTAATCTCGATAAAGTGTATGTCATGCTGACACGTATGAAGTGTGATGAGTTGGTCAATCCGTCAACAATGATCCAAGGACATTGTGTCCATATGATGTCTTCGGTAGTCTAGTAACAAGATTCATAGAAATAATCTCCCATTTCTACTAGGGAAAGGGAGGACTGCAATAATCCGGGTAGTCTCTTGTACTCAGCCTTGGCTATTTGACAAGTCAAGCATCTACTAACGAGATGTATTGCATCTCGCTTCATCTCGTTCCACTAGAATGTTGACGTTAATCACAATACATCTTGGTGTTGCTAGGATGAATAGATAATCGAGAACTGTGTGCCTCATCAAGGATGTCTCTACATAACTGTTCATCGTTGGGCATAGCTACCCGACCAACTTTCCACAAAATAAACTTGGTTATTACAAAATCATCACCTTAGTCTTTGATGACACACATGCATCTGTGTCGAATTTAAGGATCTGTTCTCTGACCTTCTAATATGCAATTCTAAAGACCGTTGAATCGCTGAGTCACGACAATATATATATATAGATGCACTCTCATATGGATGCTAATTAGTCAAAGCTTGTGAGTACATTACACGTGTATAGCAAGTTTATCGTATGTGCATGAGCTCTACTGGTAAGCGCATTTGCCACTGGTAAGCGCATTTGCCACCATGTTTCCTTTATCGAGATGGTAATACATCGTCTCATGTTTATCTTCTTTTGATCATAGATGTACTTTAAACCTTTACGATCTGTGAAAATTTTGAAATTCACCTCATAGAGATAGTAGAGCCCGATCTTTAAAGCGAAGATAACTATCACCGACGCCAAGTCAAGGATGGGGCAATTCCGTTCATGCGACCCCAATTGATATGGTGCATAAACACTCACATGACTTGGCTGCATCAGAACCGTTCCTAAACCTTCTCTTGCAGCATAAGTATATACGGCATAATCCTGGGTGCGTGAAGGAAGCGCAAAGATAGGCATAATCGCCAATCTTTCCTTCGATGTCCTGACGCCTGTTCGCATAATAATTCCAAATGAAAGGAACTCTCTTCACGTGTCAGGAAAAGAATGAGTCAAGAAAAGCTACTGACAAAACGTCTGTAATAACTATATAGTTCAAGGAAGCTTCAAATTCGAATGATTGTCTTGAGATGTTCCCAAGACATAATTTCTTTAATGTTCGTAGGGTCAACTGGCATACCTGCTCCAGAATGACGTGCCCAAGGATTGGGGTAAATTTAGAACTTACATTTGCTCGACTTGGTTTACAACTTGTACTTTTGAAGTATATCCATGTCTGTCTTTAGATCACTGATGTGATCCCTATTTATTCGGGAATATATCAGCAACACATCATAGATGCATACAATTACAAACTCGTCCAAGTATGGACGGAAGTCCTGTTCATCATATTCATAAAAAGTTGTAGGGCATTTGTGAGTCCACGAGACATTACGATAAACTCATAATGTCCATATTGAGTCTTGAATGTTGTCTTCCAAATATCCGATGCTTGAATCCTCTGCTGATGGTAGCCAGATTGGAGATCTACCTTTGAAAACATCGAAGATCCATGTAGTTGATCGAACGAATAATAGATGTGTGGTAGAGGACAATAGTTCTCCACTATTTCTCGTTCAAATGTATGTAATCAATGCATAATTTCATTGATCCATCCTTCTTTCTGACGAAAGAAGTAGAGCACCCCAAGGTGAAGTGTTCGACCTCACGATACTCAAGTCAAGTAACTCATGTAGTTGCACATTCAGCTTTCTCAACTCGGTTGGTGTCATGTGGTACGGAGTCATCGAGATTGGTTGTGTATCCAGTTGTAGTGTGATCTCGAACTCAATCTCTCTCTGAATTGATATACCTGGCAAATCATTAGGAAACACATTGGACTAATTCAACACTAAACTGATGTCCTGAGTCATCGGCTCGTTCATCAGGTGTATTTCGGATAATTGCTAGAAATGTATCGTATTCTCGATCTATGAGTCTTTGAGCTCTCAACACTGAAATGTATTTCATTTTGGAGTCATGTAATGTACCCTTATAGGTAGACTCGGGTAGGTCTGGAATCTTGAAGACAATCGTCTTCAAGAATTAATTACATAATGCATGATGAGCTGACAGCCTGACATTCAATTCATACTCAAAGTTAGGTCAAACTTATTGAGCTGTAGTAGCAGACAATCTGCTATCGTCTCATGTCCACCAATCAACATTGGTAGCTATCAGACTATTAGTCTTATAATGATCATTTAGCCACATGACCCATAATGTGACAAGGATGATCTAGGGTATCTGCACCTCTACCTACTGAAGTTAGAACTCGAAGTTCGTCTATTGCTTCAGAATCAATTAAAAATAGAAAGGTCGATTCAGGATGCCATGGTTTTATGTAAGAACCGATATCATTAATAGTGAATGTTCACAGACATTTTTAACTATGCTTTTTCTCTTCTTGGGATACATATGGAAAATTATTTGCAATTGGTGACATCTGTGGTCATTAATTTTGAATGTCATATTTCCCCTTCAGACTCGCGACAAGTCAAAGGACTGTCTCTATCTAAGACTTAATGCGATCGGAACTATAATACTACGAATGTATGTAGCGAGGTACCACTGCTCTGATACCAAACTGTGAATCCCGCTCCTTGACGGATCTAGGATACCCGTTTACATATCACCCGTAGTATCATGTTCACCAAAGATCACATTAAAGTGCTGAAAATTTGGGAATTTTTTTATATGTACGAATGACATTCACAAATTAACTAATAAGCCACAGAACTACACTATGTCACAATTATATTGCATAAGTTTCCATAGTAGTTGGCATGTAACAACAGAAATTGCATTATGTACATGCATCCCAATAATAGCAGAAGAGAAATAAAAAGCATATAATAATTTGAATAAACTATAGCATACATACCTGATAATTGTAACTGCAGAAGTTGATGTTCAACTCTCCCAGTACAATGGTGCAGATATTTTGCCTGCAATCCATGGAATAGGGAGAAAAGAACATCAACAACAACAACAACAACAAAGCCTTTTCCCACAATTAAGTAGGGTCGGCTACATGGATTCTTCGCCTCCATTCAGATCTATCTTGGGTCAATCTCGGACTTATATCCAAAAAGCTAAGGTCCCTTCGTATAGTCTCTTTCCAACACTTCTTGGGCCGTCCTCGCCCTCTCTTAGCCGGCTCAACATCCCAACACTCGCATCTCCTAACCGGTGCATCAGTTGACCTTCTTTGCAAATGACCAAACCATCTTAAGCGGTTTTCTCGCATCTAAAAGAACATCAACAAACGTTGAGTAAATCTAATTAATTAAAAATAACAGGGAATTAGTGGTTCCAAAAGAAAGCAAGTAATTTGGCCTTGACAATTAAAATTTAAAGCTACTTGCAATAAAACATGCTTTCAAGTTGTTTGGTATGTAAAACTCCATTCTACTCATCCTACACTAATTACCCACATTAATCATTGATATACAAATATCATATGATCCATATTTAAGTCATTGCCTTTCTATTTGAGAATGTGAATGATGAGACTCTGATATGATCATTATCTCTATTAAATACTTATAATGATGATTAATAATCTTGTGGATTGATCATAGTAAGGGTATATGATGGATCCGGGGTTTTGATTCTTTTCTTGTTGATTTTCTCAAGCTTAGTGGATAGTCTGTGGTCTTGGTCTGGGTAAGACCTCACACTATGACTCTAAGGTAGTAAGGAAGCCTTAGGGTTGGGGTGCCTCCGTAGGCATGCGGTGGAGTAAAATGCATCCTAACTAAGTTCCCAACACGTCCACTAGCTATTTCAACCAACTGTGGTAGTAGCTTGTAGTCTGATAAGGATTATTTTCATGATATGGTCTTTTCTCTTTGTCAGGAATTATTGGCAGAAAAGTAACTAGTTCAACGGAACCCAACTCAACTGTAACCAAGCTTCCATGTAACCAATCCAACTGTAATTCAACTTTAGCCAAACTCAATTGTGACTCAATCCAATCTTAAATGTAACTTTTCCAAATTCAACTGTAACTGATTCAGATGTAGCCATAGAGGATTCAGATGTATACATGGATGATTCGGATGTAGCATCGCCAAGTCTGCTGGCGAAAAATAAATAAAACTCAAGCGGTGAGGAAGCCTACAAAAGGCTCTTCCGTCTCGCCCTCTAATTGGAAGGCGGTCCAATAGAGGGATAGGTCTACTCCAAAACTACGCCACTGAGACGGGTGAGAGAGACTCTCTAGAAAAGTCGCTCTAAAAGAAAACCGGCCCGACCGTACGGGCTCACGAGCTCGAAAAACTAAAACCAAGGGTCCTCCTGCCTAGGCACCCTAAAGAACAAGGGTCAGCGGAACTGGTCTTTAAAAGAAAATCTGTGGATCCCAGAGAGGCGTAAAAACTGCGAGCGCTCGCGAAAAACCGAGAAAGAGACTGAGATCCTAGACCCGCGCATCAAGCGGCCGCTGCCCTAACTGGGCTTCCTAATCTCCCGCCCAGCTGAGGGTCACCGCACCCTCGCACAGTCAGGCGTAAAGGTCACCATGACTGGCACTCATTATTTATCAGTCATCACTGAGCTCATCCTTTCTCAATTTCTGTTGTGATTGGCTTTACAGATCTAGACATTTTGTCGACCATCTGATTGAATAGTAACCCATAATGAGTGATTTATACCTAAATGATTGATCGCAAAGATTTTCAAACATTGATTATAGATCGTCTCAAATTTCGGAGGCTTATTAGATTTTCAAAGTCACTTGTATGAACATACCTTAATGATCTAAAATTTCAAATCACGATATTAAGGTTGTTCAATGGTCATGGATTCAAATTTAGATCTGTAGGATATCGATAATGTTACAATCAGTATCAGAATCAATGAAAAGGACACGAACATGAGTCAACCATCTCAAGCCACAGAGATATGAACGATGGTCGATATCAAACAGGTTGGAAGGTAAAGACCCTACTTAAAGCAATTGCCACAACCATTTCCCCATAATCCAACTCTGCAAAGTAAAGCTCCATTACTTTCAGTAGAGGAAAAGAGTTGATCACGCCTACTATTTCTTTTTATTTTTCAGATTACTACATGATCCACTGAACACCACGAATTTTCAGCTGCCATATGATTTATTGACCTAAGAATGGCAATACCAGTTTCCACTGTTTATGAAATGATGTTAATTACATGGAAGTCAACAACAGATTCAATATGCTAAAAACAATCCCTTCACTCATAAATTCAAAGAATAAAAGGATAGGATGATTGAGAAGAACATTAAATATCCATGTGCCATTACTTCAGGCGAACCACCAACATCTACCAGTAGCCAACATAGTGACTTGTTGATAATCATATGGATTGAAAAGAATGAGTTTTAGAATAAAGGATGTTGTCCCGCAGCGGTTCTGGTCAACTTTTGGGCTTTATAGAAATACCCGGATAGGAGGAAGTCCAAAAATCTCTTTCGGTGCATTTCTTAAGCAAATTCTTCAGGCATATACAAAGAAAATCACTCTTTAATAAGTCAACGCAAGGATAAATACTTCCAATGGTTTTGTAGAAGGAGGTGGATCTTTCAAGTGGATACAATTGGTCGTAATTCAGGAATATTCTTAAGCTTTACCGCCTATCCCTTTTTTTTGAGAAACTTTAAATTGTTGCATGATCGGTTGTGTTGCAATACCATCTCTGTTGTATCATGGTGTACATGCAAAAAAATCTGAGATGTTTTATCCTCTAATGTCTAGTTGTTAGAAGAGAATATTTGAGATGACATGGCTATTTGAGCATTTTTTTATAAAAAAAAAATAATCACATATATCCTAGATCTTGGACAATTAAGAGTCAAGGTCACCACCCCATAAGAAGATTACTATGATGTCCTTCAATAAACAACAAATAGTGACTGTTTATTTTAAATTATATATCTATAGAGATAGATTATATTGTTTTTAAATGGTAATGAAAACTAATATATTCGAAACCAATACATATACTTAATGGTTACTAATTTTAGAAGGCCAAACTTTTATTTTAATTTACCAAGAAGAAAGACAAATTGTCTGGTAACAGAGTGATTCGTTTGTTACATATATCAACTAAGGAGCAAGGGACTGCCTGATCATTTTCCATATGATATCTGGGTTGTTTGAGGCCAAATGAAATCAGATGTACTGTAGAGTTAACATGCCAGATGCCTAGATTTCTATAGCATTCAAAAATAAGTAAACCTTCCTAAATTTCAGTATTATTATCATGCTCCAGCAGAAATTTAATCAACAATTCCCCCCAATTTTTCCTACAACATATTACTCATGAGAAGAGAATCAATAAAAGATAAGGAAATGTGGAAGGCTTCATGCATGATAGCAAAAGGAAGATTTAGGGTTGTGTAAAAACATGGATTACAGCAAGAGGAGGAGGAGATTGTACCTTTGGATTTGCTTCAAATTGGAGAACAAATGTTATGCATGCAGCCCTATTTGGACCAATTGCAACTGGTGGTTCTTCCGGCTGATAGCAGCAGCTTCAAGCCATCGAAAGGGCAGCAACAACTGCACCTGAGTTGTTGGTCAACAGCTCAGTAGGAGGAGCAACAGTGGCTAACACGATTGTTGTAGTAGCAGCCCCAAATCTGAGAAGAGCAACAAATGGTTGCTGGCAAAGCTTGCAACAACTCCTGATGCAGATTTGCAGTAAAAAAAAGGGAGAATGATGGGGGGTTTGGTCTCCTTCGGCTGGGAATTGGGAGAAAAAGAGAGAGCGCAAAAGGAGGAGGAATTGTTGGTATAAATAAGGGAGAATGTGCCTTTATTGCTTGACAAGTGGAAGTGGGTTTTTAGTCAAGTGGAGAAGAATAGGGGAGCCAAGTGGCCACTGTACAGCAGTCTGCTGCTGCTGTACTGTTTGAATTATTTTTTTTTTAAAAATCTCTCTTATAATTAGAAAACCGAAGTTGACCGTATACGCACATCGAGTGTCGGATTTTTGTGTACAATAGTTCGTTTTGACCGTCTCTGAACGACGATCAATACGAGTATAATATTCATATACTTCGGGTCGAAAATGAATCCCCGAAATTTACAGGATACAGTCTTAATTGGTCATTAAATTTTACGATTTTAAAATATCAAACGACCTCCGATCGACAAACGGTCGATTTTGTTGGTCTTATTTCGTCGAGTCGGATGTTTAGGTGGCCTCGATTTATTTCGCGGTTTCTGAATTTGCGTCGCGGCTTTTTCGGGCACGCATTACGATGCGATCGATTTTTGATCGATTTCGCCCGAACAACTTTTGATTCACGGTCAATTGATCGGTTTATGTTATTTAACATTGATTAATAACTTCGTTGAGTTATACGGGCGTTAATCGGGTCGGGTTTGGGTTTTGTGTAGATTCGGATGTTACAGAGAGCGCCTAGAGCCTCAAGCCAGGCGCTCGCCTAAGCGGCGCCTGAGGAAAAATGCCTCGCCTGGAAGGAGGCCAGGCGCTAGGGCCTCGCCTCGCCTGGGAGCCTAGGCAAGCGCCCGAAGGACTTTTGACAACATTACCTGCTACATAAGTGATGCATGCTCCAAAAACTCTAACACTCCCCCTCAAGCAAGAGCATGCAATGCTCAGCTTGGACAAACAGAAAGAAACCCAACTCATAATACATGACACTACGGACAATATCAACCCGACGCGCACAACTGTTGCATTCGAGGACATTGCTTCTCGTGGCGTACATGTGAGGAGGACGAACGGGCTGGAGTGTGAAACTGGATCTCTCGCATCTGGCTCAGAGAATGATACTCTACTCTGGAGTACCTATGATACCACATGACAACCCTTGCCTTCAATGGCATACGGAATGGTCCTCTACTCTGGAGTCCCTATGGCTCACATGAAAATTATGGCCTGACAACAATAAGAATAATGATGGGGACCACGAAACCGAAGATGGCAAGCATATGCTCATCTGAAAATGACCGCAACCTCGTGTGTATCTGATCGTTGAGTCTGAGATCTGCTGTAGAGTCTGGAAATTCAGAACTGGTCTGACGAATCTGGTATCTCTGAAATCTGGAGAAGACCTGTGACTCTACATAATACTCCCCCTTTCTCCCATACTTTGTCGGAAAGCATGAAGGTCGACCAAGTTGGGAGAAGACAAGATAAATAGAGGTACAAAATACCAATAAGCCGTTCACAAATTTTCCGGCTTCTCAAATCATGAATAACATTGGGCCGTTTCAATTTTTTCCGGCCTTTTTTTAACATTTTTTAAGCCGTTAATTTTTTTACGGCTTTCGCAAATCTCTCTTTTTTTCAACTTGCATACGGCCTTTTTTTCGTGTACGGCTACGCGCCTTTTTCATAGTTTTTTTTCAACCACTATCTCAGCCCAACAAAAAGACCCCTCCATTTTTTATTGAGCCTAAATAACAAAGCCACCCCAACTCAATCAGATTTAAAAAAAATCTAGAGAAGCCCAGCGGCCCCCTTTAGACACTAGGGTTCCCACGAGGGACCCCCTTCTCTTCAAATCTCGCCACCCCGATGGGGTCTCGTGTTCTTTGCGCCACCAGGAGGAGAGAGGATGCGGAGGCAATGGGGCCGGGCCTGCGCCTAGACGCGCGGAGGCAGGATCGCCTGGACGTACCAAGGAAGGAAGGGGCATTGCGGGGGGGTGCCGCCTGGGCTTGCACCGAGGACGCCGGGACTTGGAGGCGCGCTAGGGTTTCGCTCTTGTGTGGATGCTACCCCAACTATCTCAGCCCAACAAAAAGACCCCTCCTTTTTTTATTGAGCCTAAATAACAAAGCCACCCCAACTCAATCAGATTTTAAAAAAAAAATCTAGAGAGGACCAACGGCCCCCTTTAGACACTAGGGTTCCCACGAGGGACCCCCTTCTCTTTAAATCTCGCCAGCCCGATGGGATCTCGTGTTCTTTGCGCCACCGGGAGGAGAGAGGATGCAGGGGCAATGGGGCCGGGCCTGCGCCTGGACGCGCGGAGGCAAGATCGCCTGGACGCACCAAGGAAGGAAGGGGCGCTGCGGGGGGGTGCCGCCTGGGCTTGCGCCGAGGAAGTCGGGACTCGGAGGCGTGCTAGGGTTTCGCTCTTGTGTGGATGCTGGAAGGTGGTGCCGCCACGCGAGTCCTGCGCGACCCTTCTCCTGGAGGTGGGCGCAAGCAACGGCATCGCCACTTGCTAGGTTGTGGGATCCAGGAGGTCTGTTGGGTTGCGGGATCCTGGAGGTGCGTGCGAGGGATGGCATCGCGTCTAGGGTTCCGGTAAGGGGGATGCCACCGAAGCTTTTGGAGATTCCGAGGAGATGCAGCAAGGAGGTGCATCGAAGAAGGAGAGGGCAGCGCCTTGAGAGATGACGAGCTCCGCCTGGAGTTATGTTGGAAGTTGTCGCCGATATGCGGCCTGGTTCTTGCTGGCCGGAGATCCTTGCGCGGAGGGCTTCGATGCACGCGGAGCAGCGCCTGGGATGACAAACCGATGGATTCCAGGGAGAAGGGCAGCTTGGAGAAGACCTTCCTGCGCGATCTGTGTGGCCTGGAGATGTGCGAACATTTTTAATCTGAATCTAGGATTGAAAGGGATCGCGCACGGCCTGGAATCGCCTGAAACGAAGGAGATCTATCTTCATAACTAGTGTTCCAACAAAACCCTAGAAACTTGGTCAACAAAACAAAACAGGAATAATAATCTTCAAACACAATCTGACTCTTGATAATCGAATCTCAGACAGATTGAAAAACCAAAATAAAACTTCATGAATGAAGCCGCGAGAATCGAACCCGCTCAGATACCATGTTAAGAAATAAACATAAGGAATCGAACATGGAAAAATGATAAAGAACAATGACGAACACACTGGATTTAACGTGGAACCCTACTCTGTGAGGAGCGGGATGAAACCACGGGAGAAGCCCTCAACGGTGCGTGTTTGTCAATTGACTTTCTCATCTGTTACAGGAGGCATGGGGCTCCTTATATAGCATCCACAACGCCTCCAAGTCCCACCACTAGACGATGTGGGACAAAACTCAGTGGTGGAGTAAATGGATCCTGGAAAGATCCATTTACCCACCTGTTACATAAGTGACGCATGCTCCAAATACTCTAACAGCCCTCGTATCGCCATTTCGCTCGAGATTTCGGTGCCTTGTCGTAACCGAAATTTCGTCGAAATTTCGCGAAATCTGAAACCATGATCAAAAGTACATCACAGCACAACCTAAATCATAGCCCAATCTGGCTCAAAGTAAAAACCAGACCGACAACAAGGATCTGGACCGTTTATGCCATTCTCAAGATATAATCTCTCTCAACCCAAAACCACACCATTCCCGAAATTTCACACAGCTACAAGTCCTTTAGTGGTTGACTTCGATGTCATCTTCTAAAAGTAACGTCTCCTCCAGAAAGCATCAAAGATAGAGAGGTCTACCCAATAAATGACAAGAACTCCCCTTATCATAAAAGATACTAGGCAAGAAAAATTCAGGTTACCCATGTCCTTCACCGCCTCACAGAATGGATAGCACATTTCCATCCCAGCATCATTCCTTGTTGGAAATACTATATTGGTTCCATGGATCTTAGCAGCAGATTTATTTAGTGGTGTCTCTATATGTATTGTACACGCCGCTAAAATTGTTATTTAATAGAGATAAAAATCATGCAGCCCAAAAGAGGTCGCTAGGTCATCATTCTTGTGGTGTTCTCCCCCTCGTAGAAGAGGGTTTCCGTGTATGCCATGTCTCGCCAAGTGTAAATACATTATGTATCATTTTCATAACGGTATAAGAGCCCATGCAATCCATGTTTGAATTTCCAGTGGACGCTCTTAGAGTATTCCATACATATCAGGGGTATTAACACAATCGTTGCATGTGGTTGATAATCTCCACGATAGCATGAAGATCTCGCAAACCTTTTTCACTCAAGGATAGATGAAGACACCCGCGGATATCATCGTATGAGATCAACGAACGAATATTCCATAGTAGAGGCCCCATATTCTCATCATCGTCGTTTAACGATTGGTCATTCAAAGAGGTTTTTTTCTTTTTAGAACAATCATGATCTATCACTTTTCAAGCAATGTTGATAGTGAGACATGACAGTTTCTTTCAAGCCAAAGACGATAAAACAATCACGGCTACAAACATCATTTCTCCCACTGACTTAACTTTCACCAAAATTCCATCAAATTTCAATCAAAATTCAGTTTCCCGTAGTATTTCCTTTTCCTGCATTCCGACCATTTCGACCCACTTCAAGCAATTTCTGTCCAATTCGGTCGAACTTCGATCCATTTCGATCGAATTTCAACAGAAAAAAGAAGAAAAAAAGGAATCTGGCCACATTTTACCAAAATATTTCCTCCTAACCTCTTATGTCACTATCACTTAATTTCGGGCACTTTGGGGTACTTTTGAGCTCTATATATTCGTGCATTACATTGCTTCATCTCATCTCACAAGACACTAGAAAATTTCTCATTTCTCGAACTATCTTTCTTCTTGCTTCTCTTTACTACGAGTATGTCAGAGTACGAGTGCTACACTGCTAGCAACCTTTCAAGTCTTGTGATTATAAGTATTTGACAACTATTATGTTGGATGTAGATTATGTCTGTGAATGATACGTAGTTGCTTAGTGTTAATTGGCTTGTTTGTGTCTCGTATAGCAGATATCTTACAATCACAAGATCTGCAAAGCATCTATAAGCATTACATATTAGAAAGATGTGTGTGTTTGTATGTTTGTGTGTGGGTCTTATTCAATACCTAAAATCAAATATCTTTTTAAGGTCAAATTATTCTGGTAAGATACAACTTCCAAGCTATCATTTCGATTTTCAATTTCTTACATAAGATATCATTTTGATAGTCTTCTTCGTTGGCCTATGTTTTTCTCTGTTATTATTGCGCGTGTAACCACTCTTCATGTTCACGAGGTGAAACAAATGGTTTCTAATTCCGGTTCCAAATCTAGCTCCGACTCTAAGCAACATACTAAAATTATTGGAGAGATTGGATGGTAATTTAAGGTTATGTATCATGCTAATACCTTATCATTAGCAAAAAATTAGTGTACTTCTATCTTATTTATTAATTAAAGATTATTAGAAATCTAAATTTTAGGCAAAAACTAAAGATTATTAGAAATCTAAATTTTAGGAAAAATTGAGTTTTCAGGTAATTTCCTCAATTTCGAAATTCCACCAAATTTCTCTTTCGAAGCTTATCGAAATGAATTCGAAATCCAACATTTAAGGCATTGATTTCTCCCATGTATATGATTAGTAGACATTTTCTGATAAATCAACATATCTGAGAAGGTTTCCAACAAAGACGATAAAGGTAGAAGTTACAACAATCCCTTCCATATGATTATCAACTATATCAGTATTCAAATCACACCCACAAAGTCAATCAAGGACAACTATCTTCTCTAGGCAATTGTTGCGGTAATGGGAATATATGAATGAGAGGGACGATGAAGCTCCTCGAAAGATTTTGAAAGAAAAAAGGGCCCCCATCGTGTAGGTGTGCGCACAAAAACATAACCATTTATCATCTCAATTAAAAGTGCATGCCAAACAAAGGAAAATTAAAAATGGAATTACATGTTCCAGCTTTCAACAACCGCTTTAGCATGCGCCATAACATTTTCAACATACACGCTTTCCTAACGAAGCATCGTACCATTTTTGGCAATCCAGATTGCCCAGATTAATGTTAAGAACCCAGATCGCTTTCTCTCAGTGCCTCTCCATCCTACTTCAATGATACCCCAAAAACTCATCATGCCATCAAAGAGTGACGCATGACTCCCAAGTAGGGTCCAAGCTTCAATGGAGCTCCTACATTTGAAGAAAAGATGGTCAATATTCTCCACTTCCTCTTGACAACGGCAACATGTTGGGTGAGCAAACGAAAAGAATCGTGTCAAACGATCTCTAATCATTAATCTCCCCCTTCAACAAATCCACATGAAGATATTGATGCGAGCAGTGATCTTCCATTTCCATACTTTGCTGCAGTACACCTCTCATCCTCCAGGGTCATAGATGGGTCCTTTCAATGCTTTATATGCCTTCCCCACCGAGAAGAGATCATCTCACCAACGCCAACAATCCTGACCCACCGTGGCCCCAAACCACATTCTCAAGCTCCTCAAGCATCAACCAAAGCTCCCCCTAATCATAGATCCGAGAGGTCGAACCTAAATTGGGAAAAGAACAACTGCCATCCCAAATCTCGGCAACGAAGACCTCCTTGTTATTGGCCAAAGCTCCCCCTAATCATAGATCCGAGAGGTCGAACCTAAATTGGGAAAAGAACAACTGCCATCCCAAATCTCGGCAACGAAGACCTCCTTGTTATTGGCCAATGCCATCAGCTATGGGAACGGAACTTCCAAAGCTCCGCCCCCAAACCAATCATTCGTCCAAAACTTGATGTCATTGCCATCATCAACAACATGTCTCAGGAAAGGTTGGATCTCCTGCGCCACTCCAGAAATGCCTCGCCAAAAATAGAAAGGTACCACCTCGAGCTCCCCATATTATGAGAGTGAGCGACCGTCACATAGATCTTGCATATAACATTGCAAACTAGGTTATCGTAACCGCCACATGTATATATGCAATCTCTTTGTTGATCAGAGCCTTCTTAACCTCATCTAGACTCCGAACTCCCATTCACCCTTTATGCAAATTGCCGTCTTGCAATCAACCAAATAGAGACCATTTGTCCAACCGAAGGATGATCAGAAAAACCTCCTCATGATGCCCTCAAGTCTCCTCTCCACCCCGATCGGAACCAACCTAGATGAGAGGAGAAAATAGGTATCTGACAGCACCAACCTCAACAACACAACTCTACCCCCTCTAGATAAACAGAACGACTTCCAACATGTTAGCTTTTGTTCCATTTTCTGAATAATCAAAAGCCACTCCACCAAACACAACATACATGCAATTAGTGGGACACAAAGCTAGCGCATCACGCAAATGGCCTCGCGGGCAGCGTAACGAAGCCTCAGAACTCATAATCTCCTCTTCATTCAAGCCAAAAGGTATGAATTTCGACTTCTTCTTGTAGATTCCCATCCTCGAAACGATACCAAAGAGATCAAGAACTGCTTTGCAGCTCGAGGAACCTCCCATTGCAAAAAGGATTGTATCATTTGCATACAGAAGAATGGGAATCAAGATCTCCACCTTTGAATATCCCCCAGTGACCGTGTGTTAATCCATAATTTATCATGCATTTGTTGCAAGGACAAAGAGGAGGGTAGCAAATGGACATCCTTGTCGAACACTCTGTTATGGTTGTAAGACCCCCCCCCTCCGGTAGATCATTAACCAACATCGCACAAGAAGCAGACGTGACCCTGAAGGATATCGAAAAATCCTTAAGCGCATTATTGAAGGATATGGAGATAGCATCATATGCGATTGAGAGAGACTAGTCGCACTAGTTGCTCGGGACAGCGGAATTTAAAATTTTAAAAGCGATAAACCACGTGATCCGAGAACACTTCTCGTATCGTTTCATCTCAACCACACGGAGATATTAAGGTTACCTCAGAAACATGGTTGTGATCGAGGCTCAAAAGGAAGAAACCTCCTTTCTCAAGTTTGATCCGATGGAAGGGACGCTTACGAGTGGGTTGATGAAATGTGTGCTTCACACAATACATGTTGATGATCCAAGCAGTGAATCTTCTGATATCGTCATACGAGATCTGAAGTCTTCTTCACAAGTGAGGCGCACCGAAAGAGACGAAGAAGCACGAGCGATCAAAGTAGCGGCACAACAGCGTGATGACGATGATGATCCTTTCTAGGCTTTGGGGAAGACTATCACTCAAAGAAGGAGAGAGAGGCTTGGCGTGTAGAGAGAGAGGGAGAGAGAGCATATGTTGTTCACTTCACTTGAAGAGTTAGGGTTGCCTTTTCTTATATAATATTTTGGGAGTCCATGGATCTCAATCCATGGACAATAAAATGAATGAATGAGATTGATTTGCGTTTCCTTCAATACCCAAGATTTTGTTGTAAAAAAACAATAGCAATTAATTAAATTATATTGAATAATAATCTATATAAATTAATTTTAATTAAATAAATTTATCTTAAAGAAATAAGAAGGAGGCTAATAAGACTTGGTGGCCATCCCCCTAATAGGAAGGGAGCCTTCTTTCTCGATTTACATGGAATCTATTATTCAATGTATTTCTCCAAAATTTACAATAACATTTATTGCAAATTATTTCACAAAAAAATACAAATTATTTTGGAGAAATATCAATTATGTCATTGGAAATTTGTAAATCACATTCACAAAATCTAAATTACATTTTCAACTAATTGTCAAAATGAATCAATTCACATCAACATTTAATTGTAAATGTTATTTACAAATACCTCTTTCTAATATATATTATGAATAACATAGATAATATCCGTAATTAATATGGATATTGTAATCCACATTACTCATATCCACGAGTAATCATCTTTGATTTCTATTCTCGTGTTCCCAAAACATATGAATCACATTCACATTACTCACATCTTTGATAATTAAATCATATTATCTTAGATAACTCTCCTTTATTGGTCAAATAATATGAATCAAATTAATATTATTCATGTTAATTAAATCATATTAAACAATCAATAATCCTCAATGCTCATGCACATTATTAACAATGAAATTATCGTTGAACTCTTTCAGGATTAATGTTCTTTTCTCCGCGAAAACTTGGAGCTAAGGACAGGACGTTGTATATTCCACATATAGTAACTTGGATATTGAGATCATATCTCAAATCCAGATCACGGAGATCTCCTATAGATGTATGATTAAATCAAGGCGGTGGATCTAATCTTCTCAATGCATATGAATCACATTCAAATCAATGTCCAAATTTGGAATAAGATCATATCACTTCTCTATGAGACGAGTAACAAATATTCAGATATGTTCTATCACTCCCTCGGAATGGAATCGTCGCAGTTATACAATCGTTGATGATTACATTACCCTTAAGTATTCCTAATACATGTACATCCTGCATACTGGAAGACCTAGAATAAACCTGAAGTTTTAGATCTCTTTTATAATTTCAGGGTTTATCATTAGGTTTCTCATTTGATCATTACGAGTTGGTATCGATCATATACTTTCCAAAACCATATATCACACCTACAAATTCAGTCAAGCTTTCAAAGCGAAACGACCGAGCATGAAATTTGATTCCCAATATCTCGTGAGTGATATTATGTCTTCTGGTTCAATAAATGAACATGTATGATCCCTTTCATGGACGGCCATATCGCGATATATCGTCGATATATCGGTATCGACAGGTCATCGATATATCGCCGATATGGACGATATCGGGTATCGACAGGCTAAATCAACTTGCTGGATACGGGATGTCGGCGATATGCGTCGATATATCGCCGATATATCGGCGATATATCGGTATCGACATTGTATCGATATGTTGTCGATATCGATATGTCCTTCCATGATCCCTTTGAGAGATCGTATTACGCATATACCCTTTTTACATACCAGCGCGTCGGTGTATAGACCTAGATTAGATCATCAACCAATCGATCTGCCAAATGTACATACTCAAACATTTAGTAACACATATGTCTTCGGTTGGAGGATACGTGGCTATATCGTGACAGCATATGACATAAGTGTTTGGTTATCTCGATCTCGTTAAGTCAACTCTTTGACCTAACTTATCTAACATCTCTGAATCTCTATTCCTATGCATAAGACTTGCGCCAAGAGGTCAGTTAAAATTAGCCCATGAGAGAAAGGAATGGCATCTCCTACTCAGGCTGGTGAACATCTCTTAATAATCATTTGACGGTGCTTCATGAGTCCTCAAGCTAACCCTTTAGATTTTCATCCAGGCACCAGCCTCTATGATTCAACAATTGAATCAACAGTTTTATGATCATCAAGATGGTCGTGGTACGTAACCCTAATTGTACTAAGGGACTTTCCTTCTAACTTGGGTCAGACCCATGCTTCCACTGTGCTCCATCTATAAACAACCACTGCTTAAGATAAAGGATATCTTATGTTGAACACAAAAGATTTCAATATAAGAGTATTTAAACATATATACATGCTTCATTCAATTCATACAATATGAATATTATGAAACTTCATGAAAGACTAGAGTATAGATAGTAGAATGATTACACTCATCATAGTTATATCCAGCTTAACTCTTAGAGGATTTGGTTCAGGCGGGTACTCAAACATTTTGAGTACAACATCTCTTATCGAGCCATCATTCTGCATATTGTAGTGAACCATGTCATTCATGATTAAATATTGGGAGTCATATGACTGCCAAAACATCGTCTTCGATTTTGTAAGGATTTTAGATAATTAAGATCATCATCAACATGATATTTTAAAAGCACATTCGATGAGAGATTAAGACTATAGAGACATACAAACCCAAGGTTGTTGTCCTACAATTGGTATTCCTCGTTATTATGAGGAAACTAGCACATTACAACACTTGTGATATGAGGACATAGTATTGGTTAAGTATAGAGGGGTATACAATATATTACTGTATATATTTACTTAAGCCATACCTCGTATTTTAAAATTTTTGAGAACTTTTTGGGCTAGGTTTTAAGTATACTAGTGAATTGATTTTTTTAAAAACAATATAAAAAACTTTTTAAAATAGAGGGACTAATTTTTGTAAATAAAATTAACCTTTTTTTAAAAATCTCCATAAAATTTTGAAAAATTAAAAAATTCTCGTTGAAGACTTCTAGGTTTAAAAATGAGTAGCTACTCTTCAGTTAGGGAACTTCGGTCTCCCTTACCAGACTGAGTGGTTTAGAGGACAATGTATATGGCTCCGTCCTCAAGTAATACGGGTTCGTCTGACGGTCTCTACTTACACCCATACTGACTGGAAGTATATGCAACTATTCATATGAGCCAGGGCCAGGCATTGCCTTTCTAAAAAATTGAATGAAAAAATTAAATCCATAAAAAATTGCAAAAGATAAATATCACAAAAGTTTCATTAACCAAGGAGTTGGTGTATTCCTGACACATAAACATTCACTCAAGGCTTGAGGATTTAAGGACACTTTATTTCTGAGATCGTGAAAGTCTGAGTTAGACAGCCTTAGTCATTAGAGTTTTAAACTTAATAATCCACACTCCCTAGTTTGAAAGATTTAAGCGCTATATTGCACTCTTCATCTCTACCCTCAGAAGAATATGATCAACACAACACATTCACAACAGCAGGATTGATTAGATGAGTTGAGTTATCACTTGACGAACTAGGACAGGTGATTTGAGTCTAGACCCGATCTAATGATGCTCGAGGATGGGATGAAGTTAATGAAGGCCTCAAGAAACATGACTGTCAGCAAAAACCTAACTGCTATGGGAACAAGAGCATATGCTATCGTTTGATAATTACCTATGTGTCAGGGTGTGATGAAATTTAATTCAATTGTTGCCCCATGACATAACGCCACCTTCGCGTAGCCCGGACTCCTCCGCCACACACACAACCCTCCATTCACCTCTCCCTTACTCCACCTTCCTCGGGCAGTCGTTGTAAAATGTTTCCCCACTGCAGAAACGTCCAAACTCCTCCACCTATAAAGACAACCACACCGCCTCCATCTACGCCATCCACCAACCAAGAGGGATACAATCTAGCTTCCTCCGCCCTCCGGTGACAGCGGAGCGTTGTCGAGGCGACAACGGTCACATGCTCCCGGTGAGATCCATGGTCCTCCAACCATGTATTGGTTTCCTTGGGCGCCAACGAGCCCCCTGGACCGGTCAGCCAGGTTGAGCGACGACTGGACGTTCGAATAGACCCTCAGCACAGGCCACATCCTCCGCCAGCTACTCATCTTCGATCAGGTATCTTCCTTATCCTCATCTTCTCCGAATTAATCCTGGCCACTCATGCATCCTCTCCGACCAACGACCATCTCCGAAGCTCCACCCACACATCGATTACCTTCGCGACTCCCTCGATTCCCCTCTTCCCTTCTACAAAACATCCATAGTCTCCACCCCCTTCTTCTTTGCTACGCCGGAGAAGAAGCTCTGGGCCTCCACCTTCTCCCCCTAATCGGGCCCACATTCCACGCCCTCTCGCTCCCACTTACACCGCACACGCTTCAGGTATTCCACTAACCCCTTTTGCAGATCAATGATCGGAGCTCGAACTTTCTCTTCGATCTCCAGCTCCTTCTCCGACGAGGTGACATCATTCCTCTTCCCAGTAGTCAACTCACCTCCGCCATGGTTCCAGCTCCTTTGCCCGCACTTCAGCGACGTTCCATGATCTTCGGCGGAGCTCTAGGATCAAGGGCGAGATGCAGAACACTCGCTGCAGCACAGCCTCCCCCGGTAAAGGCGATGGAGCAGAGAACCTACAGTTGTTGTCTGATCTTTAAGATCGAACGATTCAGAGAACTCAACATCACCACTTCAAAGCAACAAGGCTCGGATGACCCGAACTATTTCACAAAGCATCAGGAGCAACCACGTCGCCCAAGCCTCCCACAGCACCCGTGCCAAGATCCAAGTCTAGCCCCGTATGTCAGGCACGTGAGGGGATGGGCATTTTACAGGGACACCCCCAGCTATTTCCAGAATGACATAGAGGTCCAGCGCCTAGATAAATTGCAAGCAGGACCCGCAGATTTTATAAATTGCATAATGGTCCCTGTGTACAATGGAAAAATTACAGAGGGCCCCTATCGGTTTTGCTAATTTGTGATTAACTATCTTTTATTTCTCGCATGTCTATTACATTTATACCCTTGTATTGTTTACTTCATATCTTGAGCATCTTAGATCCAAAATGCGTGATTTCAGTCAACGTCCTAAACGTCGGTGTCGTTCACCATTTCGGTATCGACCAAACCAGAATTTCGGTGGAATTTCGATCGGAATTTCGATCATCTCGATTATTGTGTACTAGGACTCCCCATATTTCGATCATTTTGGTCGAATTTCGATTTCGACTAGATATCGATATTCGACAGAAAATCGACCGAATTTCGTTGAAATTTGAGGCCATTATTTCAATGTCGTTTTGAACCTCTTTTCATCATCTATATAATGGTATTATTAATTTCATGATTTGACACTAAATGAAATGTGGTAAATTTTTGATGTTATATAGTGTCTCTTGCTTGACACTTCCTTGCCATAGATATTCGATATGGATTTTGACAGTCCATTTGACTTTTATTAATTTATAATTTGTACTCATATTTTCTAGGGCATATTTGTAGTAATCATTTGCATACATATCCTTTGTATTTATTCATGCATATATCAATTTATAATTGCATCTAAAAATCCGTAAAAATCACAAGCATCATGTAATTGCATTGTTTAATCTGCATTTTATTGTGCATTAGCATGAAGACCATAGACTTGAGAATCTATTCACTCTTAAATTAAAAGATGAAACATAATAAATATATTAAAAAGGCCCGTGTCCCTGTATTCGACCTTGGTAGACTTCTCAAGTATAAATATTCCACAACATTCAAAGATTGTGGTTTTTGTTGAATTATTCGCCTCATGTACTACAATTCTCGACAATTAAAGAGGCGAAATTCGAGCTCATTAGTCTCCTCCATGCAATCTCTAGCGACGGAACCCTTCGCCTTGACGGAAGACCACGGATATCACTTATGTGGCCATCCATATCAAGTTCAAATTCTAATTAATTATTACCAATCATACTCACATAATTAATTCTTACAAGGGAATAATATCACTATTCATAATAGAGTTTTTGTTTGGATCTAATTAATTTAATCATATTAAATCAATTATCAATACAATTATTCAATTAACAAAAAATTTTGATTATTGGTATAATCTCAAAATATGTATTATTCAAATATTAATAACTAGAAAAATACCCCATGATCATTTCCTTACCCGTTGTCATAGCCAGTACACATATGATGTGGGACAGACCGGTCCACGGAGCAACCTGATACTCCATCGATCACCGACTAGACACCAAATCTGCCTCAGGTCAGGATAATGTGATTTGATCATATTGTATTTGAGAAGATAATCGATATTTCAATAGAAGTTATACCATATAATATTTATCAAAACCATTTTTATTAACATTATAATGAGAATTGCTAAACAAATCTGCAATCATATTCAAGCATCAATGTTTGTTGGAAATTTCATTGTAACCAATTCGATCAAGATCAATTATATTATCTCGTTGGTTACGGTCATTCAAAATAATTATATTTATTAAATATTTTACAAATATTTAACAACTAATTATTCCGATAGATAAACCATTAATTTCTATGGATTAATTGAATGACATTCACAAAATTCTTATTCACATTTGTTAAGTTTCCAGCAGTGACACATGTTTACTAAAAGTAACAAATCTTGAGCAAATGAACTCCAAACAAAGTAAACTAAATTTCTTTGATTTGTCAATTTGATTTGCAACAGAATCAAAGAGATAGACACGTAATTCTAGGCGTTTTAAAACCGTGGTTATCTCTTGATTACGTTCTAAAGTACAATTGTCGTAACAAAGGATACAAGTCCACTAAAACAATCATAACTTGAGCAAACGGATTCCAAATCACACAAACTCAAGTCCTACGGTTTGCTAATTTAATGGGGAATATAATTCAAGTGATAAACTCAGATTTTAGGGTAATTAAAAGGGAAAAAACACACAAAATAGGGTTGAGTGAATAAGATGCGATGAAACTTCACACAACAAAAAATGCCCATGTCATCTTAGGTGTATGGATCATATCCGAAACCTCCAACCTGACTCTCATACCACTTGAAGGAAATGGGAAATCCGTAAACACATTACAGAAGCGTGGAGATCACATCATACGCGATCGGGTGCGACTAGGCGCACTAGTTGCTCAAGGCAATGGAATTTAAAATTTTAAAAGCAACGAAACCATAAGATCCGAGAACACTTCTGGAATCATTTGATCTAAACCACATGCGGATATTAAGGTTACACCTTGAAGTGTGGTTGTGATCGAGTATCTAAAGAAAAAAAACATCCTCTCTCAAATCCGATCTGACGGAGGAGACGCTTGCGAGCGTGTTGATGAAACGCGTGCTTCTCGCAATCCATGTTGATGATCTAGGCGGCGAATCTTCTGATCTCGTCACATGAATCCGAAGTCTTCTTCACGAGTGAGGTGCACCGAAGGAGACGGAAATTCATGAGTGGTCGAAGCAACGGCACAACGACGTGTCGACTACAACGATCCTTCTTAGAGTTTGGGTTTGGTGGCCACTCTAAGGAGGAGAGGGAGGTTTGGCAAGTAAAGAGAGAGAGAGAGAGCATATGTTGTTCACTTCACTTGAAGAGTTAGGGTTGCCTCTTCTTATAAAATATTTTGGGAGTCCATAGGTCTTAATCCACTGACAACACAAAATCAATAGACGAGATTGATTTGTGTTTCTTTTAATGATCATGATTTTGTTGTTAAAAACAAAATAATATTTAAATTAATTATATTGAATAATAATCAATATAAATTAAATTCCATTAAATCAATTTACCTTTGAGAAATAGGAAGACTTAAACATATAATAACACATCTGTCTCCGATCAGAGGATGTGTGCCTATATCGTGACAATATACGACATAGGTCTTTGATTATCTCGATCTCATTAAGTCAACTCTTTGACCGAACTTATCTAACAACTCTGAATTTTTATTCCTATGCAGAGGACCTGCATCAAGAGGTCAGTTAGATCTCAGTCCATGAGAGAAAAGATTGTCATCTCCTAGTCGAGCTGGAGATTATCTCTTAATAATCATTTGACGGTGCTTGATGAGGCATCAATCTAACTCTTTATATATTCAGCCAGGCAGCAGCCTCTATGATTCAACAATTGAATCAATAGCTATATGATCATCAAGATAGCTATGGTACGTAACTCTAGTTATACTAAGGGACCTATTAAGCAAATTAGTTATTCTTCATTTCAGATCAGGGAATATTTTTGCAATAACAATTTTTGCATAATCGCTCATTGTGGGCTCGCCTGTCCAACAGACACCTCTTCATCCAAGCAATCCACCTATCTAGAAAACCTTGCTTATGTAAAGATGCCCAGACAAAGCACGACTCCAAACAGTTGTACACCTTGCAATAATCAACCTTCCACATCACCACCTTGGTTCTACATCTTCGTCAATCAGCTACTATCTCGGATGTAATAACCACATCGTTCATCAGTTGCCTGCCCGGGTAGAAGGCACTATGGACTAGCCATACAAGCTTGTTCAACATCCCCCTCATACAGTTTCCCAAAGTCTTTGCAACGAAAAGGTAGATTGCATTTGATAAGGTAATGGACCGGTACTCCTCCACTTTAATAGTAGCATCATTCTAGAGAAGAAAGAAAAGAAAGGACCGATTGATTCTATCAAAACCATAGTTACCATAAACAAATTAAATCACCATTGTCAGTATCTCCTCTATGATGAGATCCCGAAACTCCCAATAGAAGATCGGAGAACCATCCGAACCAGGATACCCATCCAGGTTGAGTGCGAACAATGCATCACGGACCTCCTGCACCCTAAGCGGTCTCGTCAACTCCTCCGCATTTTCATTGGAGATGCGATTGACCCCCAAGCCCAGCCACCTCAAACCATTATGCATTGTTTTTCTGCTCATGTTCATTAAGTAACATGTGACAACCCTAGCAACCTCCACCTCTCTACGTATTTCCACACCCCCAACCTCGAACGAATGGATCGAGTTCCTCCTTCTATCATTTATCACTGCATGGAAAAACCTAGTGTTCGCATCACCCTCTATCAGCAACTATTGCCCCGATCTTTATCTCCACTATAATTCCTTCTTTGTATCTTCGTCCTCCATAATTTTTTGCACCAGCCTATGGCTTAGTATCTCCTCCTCGTGCAACTCCCTATCATCCTCAAGTAAACCTAGTTACACCAGTTCCTCTTGGGCCCGATTACTTCTCAAGCCCGACTCAACCCTAGTAACCTTTTAGAAGTCCCCAAACCTACTATTCAATGCCACCAATTTCAATGCCAATCTCATAGTAGCCGAGCCCTCCACATCCAAGCTCGACCAAAAAGAGACAACCAGATCAAGGAAATCTTCCTTCAACATCAACCATCTCTCAAAAAAGAACAATGATGAATGCCCTATGTCGTTGCATGTATACAAACACCGAGGCATTTGGTCTGATTTTGATTTTGGAAGCGAAGTAACAACCGCTAGATTAAACATCTCCAATGCCTCGACTGATGGGAGAAATCGATCAATCCGTGATCTGGAAGATGAGTTCCTCTAAGTATACTTGCGGTTCGTTGCATCAAAGACACCTACATTCATCTCATGCACCCTACTAGCGAAAGGCCCAAAGCTTGGATCCATAACACAACTCCCACCGAGCATATCCTTCGCATAGAGAGTAACATTGTAGTCTCCACCCACTGCCCATGCAATCACCATGAACCTCTTCCCAATGCTCTGCAGCTCTTCTCAAAACGCCTCATTAGGTGATGCCGTCGAAATGCCATACACAGATGTGACAACCATGCGAGTCTAATCCGCCTTACAAACCAGGAGCACTGAGATAGAGTGCCCCATCTTCAGCTCATCAATCAACTCGAATAGGTTCCCATTCTACGCTACCACAACTCCCCATGAGTTGTCGCTTGCTAACACCGCTCTGAAGACAATAAGAAGAGGTCATGAAGTGGTTCTCCATCTCACAACCACCAAGATTCAATCTTTGTTTCCAGAAGACTATAACAATTCTCCACTCAGCCAGAATGGAGATGATTGCCAATTATTTCTCAAGTAGGCCCAGCACCCACACAATCCACGATAAGATTTTCAATAACCATGGAGATTGCCCCACCATCTTAATTCCAACAATCTGTGCTACTTCTTCTTCAAAGAACCTTTCCGAAACACCCCCAACAACCAGATTTCGATCAGATAGAGCTCCCACCATGGACTTCCCCGCTTCAATTTCCCTCCCCTTTTCCATGGAGACCTTTTCCTCCTGGCCCAAAGAACCTCCTTTTATATGGTCATCACACACAATGTCAGCATCGTGCAAAAGTCCTTTGCGCATACATTCCAATCTGTGTTTCCCAATCATGATCGTCCGCCCGCCGCCACTTACCAGAGAAACAATGTAGTTGCGCTCGCCCCCCGATGCAAACCCGGTAAACTGCTCGAGCTTTGCAACCCCTTCTTCGCTCTAATGCATTCGACTCCTCCCCTCACCTTCGCATAACGCAAGATTGTCATAGATGCCCGAAGTCATCACGGAGTCTTCCCAAATTCCGCAGCCTCTGACCTACCACCACTTCATGTGCCGCTACTGTGTCCAGGTCTCTATGCAGCCTCCTGCGTAGTAGAATCCACTTCAACCATCACCGCAGCAGTTTCCTTTAAAGAGAGCATGTCGTCGCCACCTCATTCCAGGAACAGAGCACCCTCCATCAGGTCAAAAAATTAATCAAGATCTGAGGCTTTGGAACCGAAGCTTATAATCGGAAGGGAAGGGATGTTCTAGACCAAGATGGGTGCTTGGGTTAAGTCTCAATCTCTGAATCCACGTTACTTGTACAATTCTTCAGATTTAATGGGGCACCCGAGTTTATCAAGTCATGAAGCCAACTCAAATTTGCAGTTGTCTATTCGAGACCCGAGAAAAAAGCACAAGTGCCTTAAGTGACGCTTTCAAGGCTCACGATTAATCACCCTCCCTAATTATCCCCTGTTATGTAACTCCTGCCGACGTTCGCGTCTTTTAGAATTCTCAGATGATCGACAACCTTTCCTTCGTCGCCTCAACAACCATAACGCCTATTTGTGGCTTCTCGTCCACAGGAACCAACCAAATTAACACGGGTCTACGCCTAAGTCAAAGCAAAGCTCTCATCAGAAGTGGGGGCTTGAAGCCCTGCATCAAAATGATCACCTCCAGTTCCTCTCCAGACACAGATCGGAGCTACAAAGCTTCGCAACTTCACCAACATGAACTAATGCCTCTCTAAAGATTTCCACCATCCTGCATCTCAATGGCACATCGATAATCTTCATCTTCCACGTTGCGTCGACTCCCCTCAAAGCATCATCGACATAAAGTGGACTCTGCCACCAGCTCCGCCACCTCGATTTCGATAGTAAACAGCCTTCAATGGCTCCCTTCAACGCTTACTTCCGCGCTTGTGGGGGATAGCCCCCTTTTTTTTTACGCTCAAAAAGGGGGACGCACTCGATGGTGCTCGCCCCGATGCATTAAAAAAGAGTTAAAGAAATACTTACAAGGGAAGTGCGAACAGGAATCGAAGAACAACACAACCCGTGAGGTATCGAGAGTATATACCCCCACTACAAACAGGAGACCCTACCCAGCACACCAATCCTGAAGGAAGCGCGAGGCCGATAAAAGTATATTCTCGGTGTAGAACCTCTGCTGAGCAAAGAGGGCTTCATTTCTTCCAAGCCAAATGCTCCAAAGCCGCGCGATCGGAATAAGCAGGTCCGCCCGCGCTCTGCCCCGAGAGCTCACCAAGCTATCACAGAAAGATACCAATGACGACACGTTAAGCCAGCCCAGGTCAGCCCAGATGTCATGAATACGGCCACAGTGAAGAAAGAAATGCTCAATAGTTTCCGTCTCCAAGTCGCAAAGGCCACAGATGGAAGTGGCGGAGGGAAAGAAAGAGGCACGCCGACTACGAGTTAACAGTCTGCCGCGCCGAAATAGCCAAAGGAAAATGCCAATTCGTTCCGGTAGCTTGAGGCCCCAAAAAAATCTACAGTCACGCAAGAGTGATGCGTCATCCCCGATGAAGGGAGGAAGAAGAGCCTGTTAAGCCACACGGGTGGAGAAAGAGCCATCTTTCCAAAGCAGATGGTCACGTCCAGCTGAAGGCGCGGGGGCGTCCGCGAGAACAGCCAAGAGAGCGATGAAATCCTCCAGCCGCCGGTCAGAGAGATTAGCCACAAACGTGGGGCACCAAGAAGCACCATCCCAGCACGAGGCCACGTTGGAATCCTTATCCGACGCCAGTGCGAATAAGCGGGGGAATAAAGCTTGGAGGGGACCCCTTCCGGTCCAATCGTCCCCCCAGAAGCGTATCAAATTACCATCTCCAACTTTAAGGCCAAAAAGGGATCGGTTTCGGTTAAGGGCATTAGCGACACCAAGTGCGAATGAGGAAGAAAGACCCAGCACACGGCCACGCGAATCAAAGAATCGGTCGACTCCCACCGCCTCCCTCAAAAAATTGAGCATAAAATTCTCCTCCCGCCCCCACAGTCTAGCCACCCATTTGAGCAGAAGGGCCTCATTCACCACCTCCGCCCTCCTCACGGCCAACCCCCCCTCCTGCTTTGGCCGCGTAACCTCATCCCAGCCCACCAAGTGCACGCCCCTTCTCCCCTCCCCTTCTTCCCCCAGAGAAAGCCCCGCATACACGTTTCCAATCTTCGGCGTATCCCCTTTGGCATTCCCCTGACGGAGAAGAAATAGATTGGGATCGAAGATAAAACAGACTTGAGGAGTACCAACCGACCACAACGGGAAAGAAGAGACGCACGCCACCCGGCCAACCGAGCCTCCATCTTCTCCACCACCGCCCTCCAATCACGGATGCGAGCACGACCCACCGTCAAAGGTAGGCCCAGATAATCCAGAGGGAGATCTCCCGGAGGGCAACCCAGAATCCGCGCGCACTCCCCGACCTCCGCCAACGGAGTATAAAATGGGACCATCCTGGATTTAGAATGGTTGATGAGGAGGCCCGATAAGTCGCTGAAAAGTTCCAAAGTGGTAGCCATACCCGCCATATTGGAGGCACCGCCCTCGATAAAATAGATAGTGTCATCGTCGAACTGAATAATAGGGATATGAAAGGGGCCAAGAGAGCACCCGCGAGTAAGACCCGCCGCAGCCACATTGTGAATCATGCGAGGCAAGACATCCGCAGCCAAGACGAATAACAGAGGAGTAAGGGGGCACCCCTGCCGCACCCCCCTCCGAGGCTGGAAGGAGCCCCCAGCCAGGCGCCCGTTGACAAGGATAGAAAGTGAGGTCGTGGTGACGCAACGACGCACCCAAGAGATCCAAAGCGAGGGAAAACCCCTCCGCTTGAGTACCGACCAAAGAAACCGGCAATCCATGGAATCGTAGGCCTTCGCGAAGTCAATCTTCCAAAGGATCCCCCTCGTACAGTTCTTCCTCCACGCCTCAATAATCTCCGAAGCCACCGCATAGCAATCACTGATTTGCCGACCACGAACAAAAGCGGCTTGAGTAGGCGAGATGAGGGAGTCGAGAAACGGAGCCAGATGACGTGCGAGGACCTTGGCAATGATAAGGTAGACGGCATTAGATATGGATATCGGCCTGAAATCCTCGATACGGTTAGCGGACGAAGACTTCGGAATGAGAACAATAAGAGCCCTTTTGATTTTATCAAATCCCTGATTGCCATCACAAAATTCGCGGGCGACATCCATAACGTCATTAGCAAGCACATCCCAAAAGTCCCGATAAAAGGAAACGGGGAAGCCATCGGGACCCGGCGCAACCTCGGAATTGAGATCCCAAACAGCCCCCTTGAGCTCCTCCATAGAAATAGGCCGAATAAGGGCCATTGCATCCTCATGAGGGAGCACGCAAGCGCCACTCCCCGACCAGCGCCACGTGTGCGTGGGCCGGCGCCCGAACGCGTCCTTAAAGTATGCTCCCAGGGCATCGCCCAACTCCCTCTCCCCCTGGACAAGGGCGCCATTAACCATCAGAGAAGATATAGAATTAGAACGCCGACGACCACTAGCGACCCTGTGGAAAAAAGCAGTGTTGGCGTCCCCCTCCTTCAACCACCGCATCCGAGAGCGCTGGCGCCACTCAATCAAACGCTTCCGGTCCTCCACCTTCACCTTGTCCACGGCCTCCGCACGCGCAGCTAACTCATCCTGATTCAAGTCCCTCTCGTTCTCAACGAGATCGAAGCGCATTATCACCTCGTCAGCCGCCCTGCGAGTGGCGCTACGAGCAATACGAGATTCCTTTTTAAAAGCAGCCAACAGCCTTCGGAGGGAAGATAGTTTAAGGTCAAAGCGACGAGCAGCACTGCCCGGAAAAGTTGCCTGCGCCCAGTGATTTCGCACGAGGTCCCTGAAGCCCGGCTCAAGAATCCAACACCTCTCATAACGGAATAAGCCACGAGGATGAATATCATCCCCAGACTCCCAAATAATGGGGCTGTGATCCGAAAAAGACCGCGGTCTAGAGGACACCCCGCATAAAGGGAAGGTCTCCATCAAGTGGTTATTCGCCAAAAATCTGTCGATCCGCGACCTTGTAGAATTATTCCTCCACGTGTAAGAAATGTCATTTGGGACAAGCGAGTCGAGAGCCAAATCATTAATAAGTTCCATAAATTCAGTAGAGCCCGGGTCCTGCCCTCCGCGACCCCGAGGACGATCCTGCGATCGCAATGTGACATTGAAGTCACCCCTCAGCAGCCATGGAATGTCCCCCAAATCATTAGCGTCCTCTTGTAAGTCCTCCCATAGTTCGCGGCGAGTGATATGACAAGTTGGGGCGTAAACGCAAGTAAAAGCCACGCAAGCATTAGAAGCAGAGGAAGTCAATACCATGGAGAGGGAGTGTCGGCCCACCCGCATCGAAGAGAAGGAGTACCGCGACGAACGCCAGGCCACGATGACACCACCCCTAGCACCAAACGCATCTAAAGAACGAAAAACATCCATATATCCAGCTCCAAAGGACCGCCATAAGTCATCATCCAACGTCGACAGCTTTGATTCTTGAATGAAAGCGATGTCACAATCCCAATCAACGAGGCGCGAGCCCAGAATGCGCCTACGGTCAGGGTCCCCAAGACCACGTACGTTCCAGGACAATATCTTCATTAACCGCAATAGGAGCCCAATTATCGCAGCGAGCCCGAATGGAAGCATCATAGACCGCCCAGGGAACGGTCCCCGAGCGGTAGGAGGCCTGCCACCTCCGCCACCGCCTCGCGCAGCATCTGACAAGAAGAAATGAGAGAGACTCCAGGTCGAGAGTGCTGCCTTCGAGTGTAGCTTCTACCAAAGCGAGAAAAGGGGAGTGTCCCGCAAGCACAATAGCACCAGCTGAGGGGGTCGCCATCTCCCCCCCAGCAGACCCATCATCAGCAGTATCCCGAGGAGGGGACATCCCCGGAGAAGCAGGGGAGAGGGGCAAAGCGTCCCCCGCAATGACCATAGAATGGGCAGAGTCTTCATTAGCAAAAGAGGAGGCAGGCGTCATCATAATAGAAGGAGATATCAGTTCATCCAGATGGTCCTCGTAAGAAAAGGCCACCGAATTGATGGGCTGTGGGCACAAGTAATCAGGTACCCATAATAGTTGCTCTGAAGCCCTAAATGGATCCGATAGTTGCCGATCCGATAAAACCCGCGAAGAGGCCCATGATCCGATATCACCGGGTCTGCAAACAGGAATCAAAGGGAGCCTTGACACGTGCGTGGAAGAATCCATGCGAGCAGCATCCGCCGACAGAAAGGAGTTAGCAGAGGGAAGCGAATCGTCCTCGAGAAGCTCGGAAGCCACCAAATTGCGGTTGGCACCACGCGTTCGCATGTTCCGAGGGGCCTCATCGAAATCCATCGAGCAGGTGCCCTTGCATGACGTCGCTTCAAAAACATCCCTGGTAGGCAACACGTGGCAAGAAGAAGCCCAACCGTCACCGCGCATCGCCGATGCGCGCATCGCCGATGAGGACGGAGAAGAAACCGGCGCAGCCGATGAAGGCGGAGAAGAATCCGGCGGCACCGCCGTCGGCAGGAGAAAGAACTCCACCTTGAAGGTCAGCGACCTAAAGACAGCGTCTCAAAGAGAACCTTGCCTGTCATCGCCTCAATGAACGAAGGAGAACATTCCAGCAGGATCCGGGAGCAATTCCAGTCAACGCCAGGTGCAAGACCGTCGTCAAGGATGGCGAGGACTTGCCCCCAACGGCTGACGACCTTCGATAGAGCATGCACCGATCGGGAGAGGAAAGGCACCCCCCTAACTTCCGCGACGCAAACCTCCGAGGGGGAGGCAGCACCGTCCGCCACCCGCAGCCTCCGCCATTTCACGCAGGTGATACCGCGAAACCGAAGAAGGTTCTCCCGTTGCGCCGAGGAGAGCCCACGAACACAGCAGCGACTCGCGTCGAGGATGACGAAATCCCCAGAGAAGCCTTCACCCAGGAAATCCAACATAGCAGCACGAATGTTCTCCCACCCAGCACCAGGCTTTTGCAAGACCCCCACCACTACGAAGTTAACCGAGGGAGCACCAAGAGAGTCGTCGATGCAGCGGACACCATGCACCCCAGATTCGCGAACCTCAACCCCAGCCGACAGTTGCTCCATCACCCGCCCCCTTGCATCAAAGCCACGCCATCCCCTGACCCCAAAGCCCCGACTCCAGGATCCGCAGGCACCTTCTCGTCGCCCGGTGCAGAAACAACATCCCAATCCCCTACAGGAATCGCCATCGCCGCCGTGACATCAGACCCCAGTGCCGACGCTCCTCCCGAGCCACTTCCCACCTCGAAGCGGGAACAAAAACCTTGCGCCGCCCCCCGTGCAAGTGCACGACCACCATCAATACCCGCAGCGCTTGCACCACCAATGCCAACAACCTGCGCGAAAGAGCGAGTATCGCGAACCCCATGCAAACCTTGCGCACGCCTCCGCAACGCCGGGCGCCGCGAACCCAAGCGTAGCCAGTTGACGTCGACGGCCGCCGAGAACCAGCAAGAGGACTTCTGATGACCAACCTTGCCACAGAGGAAGCACCGAGGCGGTGCACCGCATGCGGAGGCGATATGACCTCGCGCTCCACAACGGAAACACCGCTTACCCGGCTTAGCGTGAGAGACCGTGACCCACGCTCCACCTACCGCCTCCGACTCCACGCCAAACCCGCCACAATGCACTCGAGAGCCACCACCAGCATCGCCATAACCTCCGAGCACCTTCGCACCATCGGTCTTCGGTCGCCACGCCCTTCGCACCCCACTCGCTCCGGACGCCATTCCCCGGGGGATAGCCCCCTTACACGAAGAATCCCTTCCGAGAGCTCAAGCATATCGACCCCGCCCCGGCCAATCTTGCCTTCGAGACTTCATCGTAGATCAACCGCAAGGTCTCCTCATTGCCTTCACCCATCAAGAGTCCTTCCAGTGGATGCTTAACTTCCGCTCCCTCAGAAAGAGCGGGGAGTAGACACGTAAAGTTCGCTTCCAATCAAACCAGCTTGTCAACATGCATCGTCTCCACCGCCTAAAATATCTCCTTCGTCGACTAGGAACCATTCGCCATGCAAACCCTACGGAGATTACCCGGGCAACCACAACGAAAACATCGTGGCCCTTTGACGTACATGTCTAAGACAAGTGGTCTCTCACGCCGCAGTGGATGCACCATGTGGTCGTTCCCTCTTTCTGCTTCAGCCTCCCTGACCTTCTTTCTTGCTTCGGGCTGCTCCAAAGTCCCTCCCCGACCAACTCCTCCATGACGGAATCATCAACGGCTTCATACTAGCCCGAGTGTACTTCTCTGTTGCTCTTATATAAGAAGATGGCCCTCCGATGAACACATATTCCCTCACTGCTCCATCTTCCCCTCCCCATGTGCTCCATCTCCCTTTCCCACTCATCTCAATTTTTTAAAAAGTTTCTACAAGGTTTTTCATCTTGATCCTAGATTATACCATGCATAATAATTCCTTCATTGTTAATATGAAGCATGGGTGTAATATTTGCGGGAAGGTTACACGATGGATGAGTGAGGGAGAGAGGAGTGGAAACACCAAAGGAGAGAGGGAGAAGGGTGATAGGCTGCTAAGGCTTCCAAGCTCCTCGAAAAATGCGCACACATGGATTGAGAATAACCAGTTTAAGACCTGGATTTGCAACTATGTTTCCACAGGTTTATAACTGACGATCTTTCGAAAGAAGATATCCAGCATACAATTCTTCCAAACATAATAGGCAGAAAGAAGCAAATATTAGACCTAACCAACTCAGTTGTGAGATGCACGATTTCCTCCAATGAGAAATGATCCCGACTAGATATTATAAAGCCCTCACAATCCAAGTGTGAGGACTTAGATTACGATGCAAATGAGGTGTTAGATTGCTAGAAGAAACAAAAGCGAAAGCATTGTTGGGTTAGATTTGGAAGAATCACGCAATATCTTACGTGAAGGTTTTGAGTTTTGGCTCCTGAATTGATCTTTTTCCGTATTATATTTTAGTACGATGGATACCTAAACATATTTCGCCCTTTGTTGACTCCAAAACAATCTTTCTTAAAGGACTCTGCCTAGTGTGTGAATATTCAGAGCCAAGTTTTCAACTTTTCCAAGTATCCCTCGCTAAAGGATATGTACTACCAAATCCACACAGACGAAAATATGCAACAGGTTACGAACATCAAATCATCTGGCTCCTAGACTGATACCACGAAGCACAGTGCCTTTATGTCTTGCAGTGCATGATGCAAGATTAAGTAGGAACGTGATAAGAAGTGTGACCATTATGGTAAGCCAGGATATTCTCTGGAGAGGTTGTTGTTGAGATATCCATCCCACTAAGAAGTCATGGGGTATTCATCCTGGTAAGAAACCATGGCATAAGAAGATGGGGGAAAAGTAATCTGGATGTTCCCAAGGCCAAAAGCATGATGCAATCGCAACAACAAACACTGACACCAGTAGTGAACATGGACGTATGAAAACAACATACCAAGTATGAGAACTTTAAGCTTCCCTCTATGAGGTCATGGCAATAGAGATCTGTCAAATGACGAGGCAATAATTCTTCTCGTCATAAATGGACTTTAAAAAGTGGCGTGAATAATACAAGTTCGGAGATTATGACACCATCAATCATGCATGTGTTGTATGACACTTTAAAAGGCAATAATAATTCTTGTCATAAATGGATTTTGGACTGGTGTGAATAATACATGACTAAGAATGCTACGTTCATTATAAATGTAAACTGGAGTATAAGTGTGATTGTGTGACCTTTGCATATAGGGCTATTGTTGCCATTATGGGGAAAAGGCAGACCAAAAATAGTGATCGTACTCCGCATTGGTGCGCAAATCTAGCCGTGGAGACTGCAAGGATTTTTTTTGAATCAAAAGAAGGGGAAACACTATGGAGGCGTCCGCCCCAAGATATATAAAAATGCAAAAGCTATCAAGAAAACGAGAGACCGGGTCACGGGGAGAGATCTAGCTAGATGGATTACATTATCAACATAGAACCTATGAGATTTAAAAATGAACCAATTACGAGTGATCCAGATCGCCCAGATCCTAGCCACCGGATGCAGTAACTCCGACATCGATCTGAATCGGTTGTCACAAGTGTGTTCCAAAAGTTCTCGTGGGAATAACAGCCCACCGACCGAATATCCCAAGCCGACCAAAACTCCCAATACATGTGCACAGGAATGAAAAAGGTGGTCAAGATCTTCCCCAGCACTCTCCATCATTGGACACGACCTTGTATGCCTTACAAAGAACAAGCCATCACGCCATACCCATAACCAACGATGCCACCCCCTAGTTGGGCACGGCGTAATTGTGAACTCCGCAATCATCTGCATAAAGACTCCGAAGCATTGCTAAGATAGGGGAGAAGAAAAGTAAGACATCCACTGGTCAGCCTCCCAAGCATCCTTTACACACATCTCTCGATCCTCTGCTAGAGCAAAAAGACGAGGGAAACGCTCCAGAAGCCCCTACCCCACCCCAGACCAATTAACCTTTCGGAACATAAATCATTCCTCGTTACCTACCATCGGGTGCATATGCAGCGTAAGTTCCTTTATCATTGACCAAATTCCCTTCCAAAAAGCTATGGAGTGGCGCTGAGAAGAGGCCTCCACCCGCGACTGCGCCCGGATATCATAAATGTCAGGAAGAAGTATGCATGTGAGGTTCTCCCCATGACCCCACAGTATCGCTGCCCACTTCAACAACACGACTTTGTTCATATCCTCTAGTCTGAAGACAACCAATCCACTCGGATCCATGGATGAAGTGACCGCCTCTCACACCATGCCTAATCCTCTTGCCTGCCCATTAGAAACACTCCAGAAGAACCGGTGCATGCACGGCTCCAGGCGATTTCAGATCACAATCGGAAGGATGGTCATAGAAATGGAGAACAAGGGGATTGTCGCCCAACACCACCTTAAGAAGAACAAGTCTTCCCCCACGCTAAAGATAGGAGGCCTTCAAACCAGCCAACTTGCGCTCTAGTTTCTCAATCACCAACAGCCATCGGATTGTCTCAAGCACCTACAACTCAAAGGTAAGCCAAGGTAACCAATAGGCAAAGAACTCCGCGAAGTATCCAGAATGCACGTGCACTCATCAATCACAGAATCCCACAACCCAAACGGCACGAAAAGTAATCCTAATGTGTTCATTGTCAACCTAGAGAGCTCTCCAAAAATGTCTTGCATAGTACACATGGACCTGACCTCGTCACAGCCTCCCTCAATGAAGAAAACGGTATCACCCGCATACAGGAGAATGGGATAGACAAATCACCCCGTGAATATCTAGATGTCATCCCATGATACACCACTCGATTGGTTATAACAATAAGGACACCCGCCGTAATGAAAAACAATAATGGTGGTAAAGGGCAGCCTTGGCGAACCCCCGTTAGGGTTGGAAGAATCCCTCCTCTGGATGCCCATTGACAAGGACCGTGATGCATATCTTCATCATGGTAATCCACTCCTCGGGGAAGACACGCTTCGCTAGAGCGGACTAGAGAAACGCCAATCAACATAGTCGTAGACATTAGAGAAGTCCACCTTCCAAAGTAGACCCAACACACATCTGATCTTCCAGTCACCAATCACCACAGTCACCGATATTTGCCCTTCCAAGGCCACTTCCTTTACAAAATCGGGTTGATCCGGTGATATATCGACGATATATCGTATCAACAAGTAGCCGATACCGATACCGATATTACCTACATTGCTCGATGCCCCATCTACGTTCAGCTCCCAAACAGCAGGCTTCAATTCGTCAAAACAAAAGTTTCTACATAGAACAGAATGCTAACCAAGAGAGACAGAAGAGCCCCTATTGATCCATCTCTCATTTGGGAAACGACGAGAGACGTAATGGAAGTACCCCCACATTTACCTTGCCCACTTCAAGGTCCCCCTCAGCCTAGATCCCGCCAACCGAGAGGCTTAAATGAAATTACAGCGATGTCTCTCACTATCCATAGCGTGAAAAAATCTTATGTTAGCATCCCCTTATTCGATCCACCGATTCCTAAACCTCTGCATCCAATCCACCTCTTGTTTCATGTCCCTAACAAAAATATGCCACCAAACCTCGCTATCCATCAACTCCAACACTGAGAGATCCCTACCATCCTCCAATTGATCCCAACTAAGATATGACCTCAGAATGTCGTGTCAAATGACTCTCCCACACCTCCCACTTGTAACCGTAGAGCTTCTGCCTCATGGCAACTAGCTTGCGGAAAAAACGAACAGTTTTCGTTCCAACCACCTCCATTGATCCCTAGAATGTCGCCTCCGACTCCTTAAATCCCTCTACTATAAGCCATGACTTCTCGAACCTTAAGAAGGCATGCAGCGCAGAGTTCTCCCTAAAGGACAACAGGATGGGGGTGTGGTCCAATCTCGATCACAACCAAGGTTCTAAATCTCAATTTTGATTACGTTTCGAGTTGTTGAAAAAAATGAAACAATTTTGAAATTTCGCCAATTTCGGCCACAATCAGCTTGGATTTGTAAAGGAATGGCATATATCGAGATTTCGAATTCGGTTTCGATAAGGTCTCGAAACCGAAATTTCATCGAAATTTCACTGAAATTTCGTGAAATCTAAAGCCCTGTTCGAACAAGGCCGAGACACAAGCCAAGAGGAATCTAACAAAAAGATCCACCGAGACAAGAAACTAGTCAAGTTTGGATAAGGACCGAAAGCTACGCCATGTGAACCAACAATCCATGGCATCTAGGATATCCATCCGAAGGCCGCTCACCCTTTCAACAAACACCCAAGCTCCCACGTCCTGCACCCCACAGCTGAGGTCGGTGAAAAGCTACAACCATAATATTAAAGTCTACTCCAACAAGCCAGGACCGAGAGGTAAAAAGGCACGACCGCCCTCAGATCCGCCCAAAGCTGCTGACAAACATAAGTGATTAGGCCCATAAACACACAAAAAGACCATACAACTCCAATATCTCTTATTTCTAAGCTAAATAGATGTTGCATGGACCCACATCAGCTCGGATTCCCGATAAAACAGATCACCATTCTAAACTACCAACATACCCATGGTAGTACCCACAGATGGCAGGGCCCTGAATTATAAAAAAAGGTCCCCACACAAAGATCCACAACTGCTTCGAGCACACTTGAATCTTTGTTTCCTTGAGGAAGACAACATCTGTGTGCCAATCCAAAATCATCGTTGTCACTATGCTCCGCTTCTCTAGGTCACCCAGACCTACGATGTTCCAAGAGACAACCATCATTGAGGAACCAATTTTTCCGCTCCTTGCAAACCACACCTGCATCTCTCGAATAACATCTGTTGAGACAACAGCAATGGGCGGTGAGACAAGAGCCAATTCCGTGATCGAGGCAGTAGGACCAACAATCGCCAACCGTTATCTCTTATGGACGAAAAAACTCAAACCACCATGTTCATCAGTGCTCAAAGATGACCTCGGAAGGACATGAGGATCGGTCCTCATGCGTGGACGCATTTGTTCTCATGGAGAAGCATCAGAGACCGCAGTGAGCGTATGGTTCGACCCACTTAATTCCAAACATGAGGTGGATGCAATTCAACCTCCAAAAGGAGACCGGTTGGAAAGTCTATAGCTCCAAACAAAGAGGCACGAGCGGGGGACGTGACGTCAAGGGAAGATCTGACCATCAACAAGGGAAAGAGACTGAGCTCGGTCAGGAACAGGTAACCGGGGAAACAACCAAAGGTGGGAGTGCCATAGGAAAGCAAGAGGTGGGGATCATCAGCTCAAACGCGACACTTCGCTGAATGAACCGGCTATCAACCTTTCCATCAAGGTCTTCCGAATTATGAGGACCAAAAACAAACCTCACAACATCAGTCGTCCCTCGTCCCTTCGGTAACCACACCAGCAATCGCCTTAGCATGGCATTCGCGATTAGAGCGCAAGATCGTGTCTCCTCCGTATGGAGAACCATAGATGGGGAAGGTTCTAGCACCTCAACGGAGATACAGAAAGTGGATCTACCCGCTATCAAGTGTGGGTCATAGGAATCCTAGGATGGGCTCATGCAATCTCCACAACTACAGCATCGACATCAATCCTTAGAGTACAGTCGTCGAAGAAGATCGTCTTCACCTCTCCAGGCTCACGGAGAGCTCCTCCCAATGATTCCATGCCCTTGGACAGCAGTGGTACCCCCGTCAATTGAGCGAAAAAATGTTCTGAGTTCGATCACTCGTTGTCGTTCAAGAGAGGCTCTCTCCACCGCATCACCGTTGAGGTGCATGCGTCCCTCCAATTAATGAGCCCTCCACATGCATCATCAGTTAAATATCTCACGCATAGGCCACCCTCTTGAAGCATGACCAAATCATCGAGAAAAGCCTCTCCCATCACCTCCAGAATGGCCTCCGAAGAAACCTCCATGGACCCAATGCCCGACCAAACAACCCCCCAATAGGAGCACTTTTCCAACCGAAGGCGTCTTGGTTGGATTAAGGGAAGTTTCGCAGACGATATCGACAAAGGAGAGGCATGCTACCTACAACAGAGCAGCCTTGCAATAACCTGCCATCAGACCCTTCCTCGCAAAGAGGTGTTGCTGCAAATGTTGCTCGCCCTAAGACACCTCCTTTCTATGTTGCTCAAACACCTCTCCAACCTTCGCACCCGAAACACCTTGCCCTGAAACAGCGATAAAACACCTCTCCGTTGTAGACGCAGCTTGCCCTAGAACAGCATTGAAACACCTCTCCGTTGTTGAACTACCATGCTAGTCGTGGAGCTGTTGTTGCCTTTGCACCTAGCCCTGACATAAGAAACATCTCTACGATAAGCTTCTCCACCGCACAAGAAGCAACGTGCGATATCCTAACACAACGACGGGAGGTCGGTGGGTGCAATCGAAGAAGCCACACCTAAAACACCTCATGCCCCCTTGGTAGCTCACAATGGTGGAACACCTACCAACCGATTAGCACTACCTCTTAACTCTCTCATTTTCATGGACCTTTCTCTCTCTTATCGGTAGTCCTAACCTAATGGAGATGACTCCCAACAAACCTCCCCACGACTCGCGTACGAAGCACATGAGCGGATTGGACAGGAGAATATGCCTTGCATTCTCTCCAACTTCCCGCCCTCCTGCTGCGCCCCGAGGACCCTCTGCGCCAATCTTCCGAGCCGCCAAGAGGTTTATCAGGTCACCTTAATGCATCACCCTAACTGCAAAGATAAGTCACAGTTAATCCTACAAGGGCACAACTGTTTTAGCGTCCTTTTTTTGCTTTAAAGAAGACATTTTCTATTCAATGTTCATGCTTAAGGCATTCAACGAGAGATACACCAACGTTTTAAAAAATAGTATTTATGTATTAATTATTTCCGTTTTATGTAGACTTCCCGTTGTTTATTTCCCTATAGGTTTCTAAGCTGTATAAAGAAGCCCTATGATCACTGAATAAACAAGTTCATTTCAATTTTCCATGATATCAGAGCGGTGGTCCTCAACCAAAGCTTCGATAACCTCGATAGCGAACCACACCAACCGACCTCCTTCCTCACTGTGTGTCACACCTTCCTCGCGACCACTGCATGCCGCCAACATATCACGCGTCTCCCCTTCCCCACAACCATCATGTGACACCCCTTTCTCGCGGTCATTGCATATTACCTCATACCACCGTCCAGGACACAGACCCCATGGTGTCGCCCAGCGGCTCTGCATGTGACCTAGGCCCTATGGAGACGCACTTCTGCACCTCCACGTGGGGCCATGCGTCCATGTACAACATCTATGTGAACCTTCGACCAATTGTCTGATGAATCTGATGATTTTGGTGCAATGGAAGGCGATTTCAGAAGTATAAATACAATGCGCTTGCACTTAAGCACTTCCGAAAAAGAAGGAAAAGGTTGTGCGCTGAATCTGCACAAACAACATATTCCCAAAGTTAACATGTAAACAAAAAGCATATTGTTCTATCTTCCAATCACAACCTTCCCGGTCTCTTCGTCAGTCATGGGAGAGATGAGAGTCGATATATCCTCCTCTAGAGCCTACAAATGTCTAGCCCTCACTATCAAGAGGAATTGGATCAATAGTAAACTTTGGGAAAACCAATTCATAACTATCACAGAAAGGAAAAACAAAGAATATAGCATGATGCAACTTAAGCCGGCCGACAAGACAGGGGCGATTGTTTCTTGGAAGCAAGGTAATGCATGGGCGCATGTTTGGCTCTCTGATACTCCTACAACAGAAATAGCCAATGATATTCGGCATCATCCCACAAACCAAGGCAATGTGGGAAGGATCATCTAGCTCTAGTATGATATCTTCACGATGAAGCGCGAAGGTCATCGTCCACATGCATTTTACTTTTGGTAGAGGGGCGAGTAAGAGAAGCTCCATAGCTTTATGCCTTTGAATACGAGTATGAAGCAGCAGATTGCGTAAAAGAGTGCCAAATGGTGAATGTGTTTCTTGCATGGAAGGCCGTATCGATATCGATATCGTTTCGGTATGCCCTGAAATGGATATATCGGGATAAATCGACGATATATCGACGATATCGGTGGAAATGTCGAAAATGACGCAAAAAAGCCAAATTTTTGGCATTTTTTCAGAAATAAAGGTCATCCAAGATATTAAAACGACAAATAACATACAAATACACACTTATGTCACATATATCGATCCATTTATAGACCATATATCACACATATCGGTATCGCTGCTATCGCACATATCGGTCATGTCGATGTTAATAACTTAATGTAGATTCTTTACTTATAAATATTGGAAAGGGATTCCATTCAAGTTCTTATAAGTTTATAACATGAAATATTACAAATATACACTTCATAACACACATAGATAATTTATGAGGACTATGGTCTTTAAACTGCACATATCGGTCATATCGATGGGAATATATAACGAGACAATCATTGTTTGGCATAACGATATATCTATATAAAAGCTACAACAACAAATGAGAAATATCCAAATCAATTTAACAATGTAAAATGAGATGACCTAAAACCAACAATTCCGCGGCGGATCTAAATCGGCCCCCCGCGCCCTGTTGTCTCTCATAGCGGATTGCGGACTCAATTAACTCGTAGTAGTTTTCCCATGTCATGTACGAGTACATGGCCTTATAATTCAAAATATATTGCATGTATTAGTGGTCATCAATCCCTATGAGTATCCGGAGTCGAGGATAAGTATTGCTTGATCTGGTGTCACGAGGAGCACATCGAGGCTGCGAAGAACTAGCTTCAGATCCTCGGGATGACGATGACGGAGTAGGAGAAGATCTTTGCGGAGGAGGACCTAGAAGAGGAGTGTAATACTCAAGGAAGAAACCGAAATTGTCACCACCAAAGAAGCTACCCTCACTCTGCTCGGTTTGGCCACCTTGGTAGTTCTCATCGCTGTAACTGTTATATCCTCCATACCCACTGTTTCATCTTGTGAGGTTCCATATCCGCCCATGGGACTGGGTGTTCCTCCACGGTATGGGTTGTCAACGTCCATGCAACTCAACGAACCTACAGACGATATCAAATCGGCCATGTAGCTACCTGTAGGATGATGGCCACGTCGTCCATATGCATCATAATCCATAGGTCCTGGACTCGAACTTGAGACAAACTGCCCATGTATGTTTCCACATCGGTCCATGTATTCTCGTCCTGACTCGAATCTTATATCATCACGTGGTCCACGACCATCCCCTGCAGACCATGACCCCCTTGAATATGTGTCCCCATCACCTGATCCACCACGGCCACCAACAGCAGCAGCATCATCATCATCATCGATCCCACTGTCATCTTTTGATTTGGATTTGGATTTCGATCCAGTAGAGAGAATGTCGTCCATGATTCGCCCAGATCTGGCCACGTAGTCACCAACATCTGCTCCCATTTGTTGGCATATATTCTAATTCGGCCCTCCTCCCCGTTGATCAAGCAATGGAGCACCGTTGGAATCCAACCACATCTGCAAAATCTTTTCATATGCATCGTCGTCGTGCATCTTGAAAATATATCCAAGATCGATGAGGTATGTGAAGTCCTCTCTGTCATGCCCCTCTCTTGCATGTTTCATCTTCAACCTCAAGTTGTAGTGCACGAAAACAAGATCGTGGAGTCGTTCTCCCAACTTGTTTCGTATCCTCGAATGGATCAAGTTGAATGTGCTCCAATTTCTCCCACAACCACCGACAGATGCTGTTTGGGATAATATTTTCACTGCCACATTACGGAGGTTGGGAGCATCCATCCCATACAGTAACCACCATTCGGCTGCTAGAAATCCAAACAAGATAAATCAATAATGGTCAAATTGTTACACATCTCAACCAGTAGACTTAGACCTTACCAAGAAGAATACTGTCGCGTACATTAACCGCGGTTACCCTAACGAAAGAACCCAAGGCATCCCTAAAGTATTTAAGCTGCACATTAATCAAAACTTTAGGTCATAACATGGTTTGTGCCTCAAAATAATTTTAAAGACATTGTACGACTGTAATACTATATGTGATTATAGATTGTACATTATACAAGCGTTCTTACGGTCTTACCTCATTCATGCACGAGATTTGTGCCTTCTCGTCCTTGACGAGCTTCTCCACCACAACTTGTACAGCAGTTAGAAGGTCAGCAGTTGTACTAAAGTTGTTCTTATATTGGTACTTCGGATTCAAGTAATATGCTGGAGACGAACAATTCTCAAATTTTTATCATTCAAAAGTACATACCTACGGAAATTGATTAAAAAAACTAAATGGATAATAAAACATACCAGTCTTGTGAAAAGGATGTGAGAGGATCTTGGACCATCATTCGTCTATGATGGCTAACCATGCTTTAAATCCTCTCTCAACTGCTTCTATAACCTTATCTCTCGTGCAGCGTATTGCCTCGTAGATGACTCCCATAGTTGGCTTCTTATCCCCATCTACGATATGCAATGCAGAAACAACAGGTTCCATTATTTCCGTAACCCTTGTCACGTCATCTCAGAAATGGAGATCATTGATGATTGTCTCCACTCTCCTTCCTCCTTCAGTTCGAGCTTCTGGGTTCTCGAACCATTCACCTTGGCAGCACATGTTCTTCAACCCTGCCTTATGTTGTTTGAAGCTTTGCAACGCTATAAAATTGGTTACAAAGAGTGTGATCACAGGCTTCACCAACTCACCATTGCATGTTCGCCATATCAAAGCCAACACTTTAGAATGGTTGTAAATGAATGTCGTGATCGCCCGTGCTTGTTCCATCACCTTCACGACGAGCTTCCTCTAGCCGAAGTACTTCAGAATCAAATCTATGCAATGCGCAGCACATGGTGTCCAAATAATACCGTAGTTGCTGGACTTCATTATTGTTTCTCCTGCTTTATTAAAGTTCATGTCGTTGCCTGTCACAATCTGTACGATGTTCTATTTCCCAATGTCCTTAATGACGTCCTTCAGCAACTTCAGCAGGTACTTCTAGTCCTTGACCTGTTCAGAAGCATCGACAGATTTAAGGAAAATCGTCTTACCGTCGCAGTAAACGAGGAAGTTGATGATCTACTTCCTCGTATAACTTGTCCAGCCATCACACATCAGCGTCACGTCGTACTCTGGCCATCTCTTCCTCAGGTCCGAGATGTACTCGTTCATATCCTCCTCCTGCGCAAGATACTTGTTCATCAACTCTTTGGCACTTGGAGCCTTCACTCCCGTTCCAGTTGTGGCGATCTCATCAATGGCATGCTGTAAGAAAGGTCCACTAGCAACATGGGTTGCGATGCTTTCCCCAAAGAAGAGCTTGTCGATGGCATTGCCTACTCTCTCTCGTGCATTGGTGAACATCCCCTTCACCGTCTTGTGCTTCGAGTCCTTGCTTGGCTCGTACTACATGGATCCACTCCTCGTCAAGAATGGTTCTAGTCACTTCCCCGTGTGTTTCTTAGTGGGTGGTGGTACTAGTGCACCTACAGAACCACTCTCACTGCCACCAGCACCAGGGAAGCCCCGCGTGCACTAACAAGTTCTCTCCTCATGAACTCTTTTGTCGCCCTCTTGTACGTCATCCTCTCCCTTCAGTCTGAACGTCATCGGGGTAGACAAAGTCCTCATCGTTTAAATCTGAGAGGACATTGAACTCCTTCTCAAACATGAACTCCTTGAACTGTTCATCCCGACTTGACATCTCCACATCCTTCTCCTTTTTATCATCCATGTTGGCCTTCACCAAGTCCCTCACGTCTTTTCTACATCGAGTGCACTTAGCAACATTTTTATTACTGCCAACAAGGTGATACCCCCTCCTCACAGCCTCTCACCACAGAAGTTGCATTGCGGTTTCGCTTTGTTGCCATCTGGAGCGGTGGCATACTTCCAAACAATCTCTCCACCGTCGAAATCCATCTGCCCACGAGAACAATCAGAGTCTGAACCGGAGTGTGTCATGATCTTGAATCCTTGATCTGAAAAAACAAACAAAAAAACAAAAGCCCCAAAATTCAACAACAAATTACTCAATAATTTGAAGAATTATTTCTTATATTTTGGATTTAATAAATTACACTCATCTACCGAACATAAATCACCATGAAAAAATTTTAACTAAGGCTAAATCTTGAGATCCAAGTCCATCCTTCCATGACATCACCTAATAAACCAAAAAAACCAAAAGACCCAAAATTGAACACCAAATTAGTCAATAATTTGAAGAATTATTTCTTCTATTTTCGGATTTAATAAATTACACTCATTTACCTAACATAAATCACCATGAAAAATTTTTAACTAAGGCTAAATCATGAGATCGAAGTCCATTATACCATGACATCACCTAATAAACCAAAAAAAATCAAAAGCCCCAAAATTCAACACCAAAATACGCAATAATTTGAAGAATTATTTCTTCTATTTTCGGATTTAATAAATTACACCCATTACCTAACATAAATCACCATGAAAAAATTTTAACTAAGGCTAAATCATGAGATCCAAATCCATCCTTCCATGACATCACCTAATAAACCAAAAAAACCAAAAGCCCCAAAATTCAACACCTAATTACTTGATAATTTAAGAATTATTTCTTTTATTTTCGGATTTAATAAATTACACCCATTTACCAAACATAAATCACCATGAAAAAATTTTAACTAAGGCTAAATCATGAGATCCAGGTCCACTCATCCAAGAAATCACCTAATAAACCAAAAAAACCAAAAGCCCCAAAATTCAACAACAAATTACTCAATAATTTAAGGAATTATTTCTTCTATATTTGGATTTAATAAATTACACCATTTACCTAACATAAATCACCATGAAAAAATTTTAACTAAGGCTAAATCATGAGATCCAAGTCCATCCTTCCATAATATCACCTAAAAAACCAAAAAAATCAAAAGCCCCAAAATTCAACACCAAATTACTCAACAATTTGAAGACTTATTTCTTCAATTTTCGTATTTAATAAATTACACCCATTTACCTAACATAAATCACCATGAAATAATTTTACCTACAGCTAAATCATGAGATCCAAGTCTATCCTTCCATAGCATCACCTAATAAACCAAAAAAACCAAAAGCCCCAAAATTCAACAACAAATTACTCAATAATTTAAAGAATTATTTCTTCTATTTTCAGCTTTACACCCATTTACCTAACAGAAATCACCGTGAAAAAAATTAACTAAGGCTAAATCATGAGATCCAAGTCCGTCCTTCCATGATATCACCTAATAAACCAAAAAAATCAAAAGCTCCAAAATTCAACACCAAATTACTCAATAATTTGAACAATTATTTCTTCTAGTTTCGGATTTAATAAATTACACTCATTTACCTAACATAAATCACCATGAAAAAACTTTAACTAAGGATAAATCATGAGATCCAAGTCCATCCTTCCATGACATCACCTAATAAACCAAACAAAACAAAAGCCTCAAAATTCAACAACAAATTACTCAATAATTTGAAGAATTATTACCTCAATTTTCGTATTTAATAAAATACAAACCACGACTTAACAAAAATCATCATGGAATATTGTTTCCTAAGGCTAAAACATGTCATCCAACTCCACTCATTCCAAATTTTACAAAAAAAAGATGACTATAGATCAAATAACCATCAAGAACAAAAGCCCTAACTAATTTTGAAAATTTAATCACTAATTAAGAGAATATCATACCTCAAAATGTAATAAAGATGGAAAAAGGGAGCTTGGAAGCTCCAGATCTCGATATGGCCGAAATGAGGCGATATGGGAACTTTATAATCGAAATGGCCCATCAATTTCGTGCAAGTGAAGGAAAGAATATGCCAAGTGTCGTTGATGTATCGCCGACACCCGGTATTTAGATATGCATGCCAATATCGATATCCCTGACCTGCCGATACCGATATATCGCGTTACGGCCATCCATGGTTTCTTGCGGCTCTTAATCCCTGGTATGATGCAACTCATAGCTCATCGTCAATGCTTCTATACCATCCATAAAGGAGGCTTACAACAAACTAAGCAGGATCACAATGTCCCCTACAGCTACTACTCGGACCTCATCTGGTCGCATTTTGCGGTAGAGGAGATTCAACATAGTTCAGAAGACGTGATGTCCGCGATAAAGGAGACGGACATCCTAGTACACACTGCACATTCTGCAACTGTAAAGGGCACACTCTGAGGATACATACTATAGAAAGCACGGTTTCCTTGCATCAGCTCATGTTGTTGAGTAGTTTGAGCCCACTTCTCCTCCAACTAATCAGAAATATAATGATCTTGTCTCCTTTCTGAGGGAGATTATGGTCTCCTTCCATCGATTCTACTAGTGCTCATCCGACCTCATCTGACATCGATGCATCTGCCAATACACTATGTACCGATTATGCACTTACCACATGCCACAAAGTTGATATTTCAAAATGAATCATGGATTCTAGAACATCCCATCATCTCTGCGATAACAGAGAACAGTTCACATCCTACAATACCATTCATCTTGGGTAATCCATTGTCATTGTTGATAGAAAGCATTCACCTATTACAAGATAAGAAAAGATTCAGTTGATATCAACCATGCTTCTGTAGAGTGTTCTCATGCACCTGACTTTTCTACAAAATTTATTGTATATCAGTCAAATTACCAAGGATCTGAATTATCATGTCATTTTTCTCATCTTCTCTTGTGTTTTACGATATAATGACAGCCTCACCTCACAGGCAGAGTGTTTCAGTGAAGTCTTGCTATAGAGAAAGAGACGGATGCACTCTATTCACGAGGCACAAGGAGCTTGGTTATTGTCCCGTCAAGAGCTCATGGGATTGGCTACAAGTAGGTTTTTATAGTAAGTTGAGAGTAAGCGGCAGGGTTGACCACTACAATAAAAGACTTGAGATATGTATACACATATATGGCAGACTATCAGGACACCTTCCCCAATATGGCACGTGACGCCACTCCTCGAATCATCCTTTCTTCATTCTTGTGGTATGACACGTCGCTTTTCTAACTCCATATCAAGAATGTCTTTTTGGTAGATAACAAGGTTGATATTGCTCGAGGGTTCACTGGAAAGGGAGAGTGTCGGAAGATATGCATTCATAAGGTTATTTGCGACCTTAAAAAGAACATGGTTTGATATATTGCGATGTATTATCTATATATCGTCCATTGTATCGATATCATTAGAAGAGGGTTTTAATATTCATGTATATACCTAATTCTGCGATATTGCCCAATATATTGTGAGACGGTGAGATTGGCAATTTGTCTCATATCCGATCAAAAAAGTAAAGATTTCAGCATAAATTTTACCATATATATATATCGATATTGATCGATATCATCGATATGGGGTTAATATTGCTCAATATCACCCACTTTCTAAGTTTTGGTCCATTTGTTTGGGTTTTTGACTTTTGTGTCACTTTTGTATTAAAAACACATTACAATTTATTGTTGAGATGATTGTATCTCACCATATTTTCTTCATATTTTATGTTTTCTTTGGATATCACTTATGTAATTAACCCATGGCTCTTCTCCTATATAAGAGAGCCTTAGGATCTCGTTTAATACATGTCTCATCTTTAACCCAACATGGTAATAGAGCAACGGTCCTAGACCGGGAATCTCTGACCCTAACCCTACCCCCCCCCCCCCCGCGCTGCCAGCACCTGCAGTGCCCGCCTCGGTCGTCGCACCCCCAAGCGGCTCCGCCAGGTGGCGCCCCTCCACTGTCGCCGTAACAATCAAGTGGCCCCTCCTCCGCCCTGCCTCCGGTGGTCCCCTCTTACCCCTGGTTGCGTCATAAATCCTTCCTGGCTATCTTTGAGGCCTTCTACTAGACGTTTTTAGAGGGCAAATCAAATTTGGACGGATTCCACAACGGTGAAAGAGTCTGATTTTCCTTGTCATTTGCAACCCTAGATCTCGGCCAAGGGTTTAGGGATGAGTGTACAAGCCTACAGATACAACTCATCCCTCTTATGGCACTGTAGACAACTCCATTGTTGAGAAATTTCCCTCTTGTTACGTATTTTTATTGGGCTATTCATTATTGAAGAATGTCAGAAAACAAGGGAGATGTGTTCTCTTCCGGTGCCTTCAAGGAATCGGCACCTATCGTGAAGATGGACGGGACCAACTAGGACTTATGGTCCACGCAGTTTTGTACCCTAATGCAATGCCACAACAAGGAGCATATTCTGACTGACTCGGAGCCGGCGGACAAGACTGGGACAAATGCATCATGGAAGCAAGATGATGCCTATGCTCGTATCTGGCTTTCTAGGACACTTAGCACAGAGATTGCTAATGATATTGTCAATCAGTCAACTGCAAAAGCCATGTGAGATATATTGGCCGCTACCTACGGCCAGGCGAAGAATGAAAGCAAGATCCTCCAACTTCAGTTTGACATCTTCTCGACCAAGCAGAATGGTCGAACTCTCCATGCACATTTTTCACATCTGAGAGGCATGTTTGAAAGACTCCACAGTTTCATGCCTATCATTGCCAGCGTGGAACAACAGCAGGTATAGGAATGCCACAATGACTGGAGTGTTCTTGTCATCTCTGGATCCAGAGTACGATGCAGCATGTACTCAACTTCTGACTGGCAAGACCATACCAGCGATGGAGGAGGTCTACAAGCGGCTGAGCAGGATTACTACCACGCATACGTCTATACCACAGCCGACGCCTTCGGCTATGGCTGCTACTCGTGGACGAGGCAGCGCATCCCAGTTCCGTGGTCGTTGACCTCCTGGTCGAGGTGGAGGACGTCAGCGTGGTCCATTTTCTTATTGTCGTCGTCCTGGTCACTCAGAGGAGACATGCTTTTACAAGCATGGCTTCCTGCACCCCCTACTGATCATGGACGGCCATATCGCGATATATCGTCAATATATCGGTATCGACAGGTCACCGATATATCGCCGATATGGTCGATATCGGGTATCGACAGGCCAAAAATGCACAATCTCGGTCCGATGTCGTCGATATGGGTCGATATATCCTGGATATATTGGCGATATATCGATATCGACATGTTACCGATACCGATACCGATATGTCCTTCCATGCTATTGACGCATGTTTTGATGATCTTGTCTCGAGACTTCGAGAGATGGTGACCACCCCAGTGACTCAGACTGCGGGACCATCAGATGCAGCGGCCACCGCCAAAGCACTGCCCAGTTCCTCAGGTATTTCATATGTGCTTACCAGTAGAAGCAGTTCCGATGTGATAGATTGGACTATCTATTCTGGAGCTTCTCATCATATGTGTGGAGACCGGACACAGTTTACCTCATACAGCGCTATCCCTCCTGGGCGATCCGTGATCAAAGCCAATGGAGTTCTCCTACCCATTATTGGCCAGGGGGAGATTGCTTTAGCCCCCCATCAATACATCTTCAGAATGTTTTTCATGCTCCAGACTTTCAGATGAACATTTTGTCTATTAGTCAGATTACAAAAGATCTACATTGTCGTGCCATTTTTAAGCCCTCTTCTCTTGTGTTTCAGGACATACTAACTGCAAGGATAATTATTCATGGCCGTGAGCAGAGAGGATTGTATAATCTTGTCGTGCTATCATGTGTTGGGGTGGCCTCCATTACCTCTAGATCAGTTTCGCCTTTCACGTGGCATCTTCGGTTTGGTCACCTTCCTCTTCAAAAGATGATACGTGTTCTCCTGCAAATATCCACTCGTGCTACTTTGGACTGTGAAGCATGTCAACTTGGAAAACATCATCGCTCCTCCTTTCCGAGTCGTCCGAGTCATAGTAGTAGTAGTCGGTCTTTCGAGTTAATTCATTTTGACATTTGGGGTCCAAGTCGTGTTCTTGATCATTAGAGGCATAGGTTTTATATTATTGTTGTAGATAATTATTCTAGACTTTCTTGGGTTTTCTTGATAAAACATAAGTCTGAAGCAGGTGCTATAATTAAGACTAATCTTATTGAGATTAACATCTTTTCTGCTAACGTCAAATACATCCGTATTGATAATGCTTTAGAATTTTCTATTCTGCATTTGGCAGAATTTCTCCAATCCCTAGGTGTTGTTCATCAGACTTCATGTACTTATACATCACAGCAAAATGGGGTTGCTGAAAGCAAACATCGTCATCTCTTAGACATCACAAGGACCCTTTTGATTCACAGTCGTACACCTCATTCATTCTGGGGGGATGCGGTTCTAACCGCCTGTTACTTGGTTAATCGCATGCCATCTACTATTATTGGAGAGAAGAGTCCCTTCTCGATTGCGTTTCCCGAGAAGGAACTATTCACGCTTACACCACGCATCTTTGGTTCAGTGGCTTTTGTCCATGACTTTACTCCTAGCCAGGGATCGCCATATCGCGATATATCGTCGATATATAGGCGATATATCGGTATCGACAGGTCACCGATATATCGCCGATATGGATATATCGGGTATCGACATCTCAAAATAGAAAAATGGATACAGGACGTCGGCGATATATCGGTATCGACATTGTATCGATATGATGTCGATATCGATATGTCCTTCCTTGCTCCTAGTCGTAACAAGCTCTCACCTAGAGTTGTCAAATGTATCTTTGTTTGTTATTCTCGTACCCAAAAAGGGTATAAATGTTTTGATCCTGTTGGGAGAAAATACTATGTGAGCGCTGATGTTACATTTTTTGAGTCTATTATGTATTTCTCTCCAACATGTGACAAGTTGTCTACTACAGGTTCTAGAGAGGATGTTGTGGTACCCCCACCTCCATCTTCTCCTTCTCATGTCCCTCGGTCCTCGACACCTCTACCACCACCCCCACCGCCACCTCCACCTCCAACCAGAGACTACATTCTTACCCAATGTTTATACTCGCAGGTCTTCTACTCGCCCCTCTGCTCATGTGTCGTCCACATCATCCACTATGCCTCAGGTATGTCCTGAATATATTGTTTCTATTGATGGCACTGGCAATTTGGATACTGCACATGAAGAATTGATTCCAAAGGGAGGTGAGGCTGATAATTTGGAGATATCGATTGCTCTAAGGAAACCTCGTCGTCAATGCGCCACATACCCAATGGTTGCACATGTTTCCTTGGATCCTCTGTTAAAGGACTACAAGAAGTTCATAGTGGGCCTATCTGTTGTTATTATCCTACGGACATACCAGGAAGCACTCCAGGACAGTAGGTGGCGCCTTGCTATGGAATAAGAGATGGCGGCTCTGCGATCACGTAGCACATGGTCCATTGTCTCTGCTCCACCAGTTGTCTCAATTGTGAGCTATAAATGGATATTCACGGTCAAGCAAAGGGCTGATGGCAGTGCTGACCGATTCAAAGCAAGGCTAGTGGCTCGGGGGTTCACCCAAACCTAAGGGGTGCATTATCAGGACACCTTCTCTCTAGTAGCAAGGCGTTTGACACTATGTGTTCTTCTATCTGTTGCTGTTTCACGGGACTGACCTCTATACCAACTTGATGTGAAGAATGCATTTCTCTATGGGGATGTACAGGAGGAAGTATATATGCAACAACCACCGAGATTTGCTACTAAGGGGGAGTCTCAGATGGCGTGCCGACATCACAAGGCGATTTATGGCCTGAAGCATAGCCCGAGAGCTTGATATCAAAAGCTATCGGAGTTGATAGAGCAGAAGGGGTTTGTGCGGTCTACTGCGGACCACACGATGCTTGTACAAAGGACACATAGAGGTATCGTAGCTATTCCTGTATATGTGGATGATATTCTCAATACAGGAGATGATACGCAGGGTATTCTTACTGTCAAGGAGTTCCTTGGTCAGCAATTTTGACTACGGACCTTGGCAATCTTCGCTGCTTTCTTGGATTAGAGTTCGCCAGCACGGACTTGTAATGACCAGAAATTTTGTTATGGACCTTCTCTCTGAGACAGGTATGACAGGGTGCAAACTCGCTACTACTCCTATGGATGCAAGCATGAGATTGTATGAGGAGGACACCGAAGAGGTTGATAGGAGGAGATACAAAGAGCTTGTTGGGAAGCTCCTATACGCCACCATTACCAGGCCGGATAATGCATTTGCGGTTAGCAAAGTCACTCAGTTCATGGAACAACCTAGGAAGGTGCATATGGATGTTGTCCATATGATCTTGAGGTACTTAAAGACTTCACCTGGCCCAGGCCTCTTATTCAGTAGGGATACATCACTTGAGGTGACAGGATGTGCAGATACAGATTATGGTGGTTGTCCCAGGGACAGAAAGTCTACTTCTGATTTTGATGTTTTTGTAGCCGGCTCACTTGTTTCATGGAAAAGCAAAAGGCAGACAGTGGTGGCCAGATCCAATGTTGAATCTGAATACAGGGCTATGGTACAAGGATCTGCAGAAATGATGTGGGTTAGATCAGTATTAACCGACCTCACTGTTGAGGTTTCTCTACCTATGAAGCTTTTATGTGATAACCAAGCAGTTTTATTTATTGCCAATAATCTTGTTTTTCATGAGCGAACAAAGCATATCGAGGTGGATTGCCATTACACTACAGACATGATATAGAAAGGTCTTATATCCACCCCTCACGTTTCCACAGGAGATGAAACGGCAGATATCTTCACAAAGGCCCTGGCTAGGGGTCCATTTCAGAGATGTTGTTCCAAGCTTAGCATGATTGATATTTATGCTCCAGCTTGAGGGGGACTGTTGAGATGATTGTATCTCACCGTATTTTCTTTATATTTTATGTTTTCTTTGGGTATCACTTATGTAATTAACCCATGGCTCTTCTCCTATATAAGAGAGCCTTGGGATCTCGTTTAATACAAGTCTCATTTTTATCCCAACATTTATATTTTTAGGCCATTTTGAACCCATGCTTCAAACGAGGGGTGAAGCTCCCCTTTGCCAATGGAGATGAAACAACTTTAGAGTTAATCAAGGAATGTTTACATACATATATGTTACTATGCTTATTAATTTGTGCTTGTGATATCTTGTTTTGAAAGAATGTTCTTATGATATCCGATATAGCACGACATTTTGTTTATATATAATATGCGATATAGTGTAAAGTTAATGCAATAAATTTATCTCCTTGATGTCACTAAGTTGTTATTGATTGAATTTTTTTGTTACCTTTTTAATGTCTCTCAACAGCCAGTCTAGTCAATCATCAACAATCAACAGTCAACATTGACATTTAACAGTAGTTATATGTGCGACGTACTGCGTAAGGGTATGCTAAATACAACTCATTATTGCATCGAAGTATGTATTGTATGTTATCTATTGTTTTAAGAAATAGGATGATTTAAATTTGTGAAAAAATCACTTTTTGTGCCATTTCCGAGATTTTCACCGATATGGTCGATATATCCCTAATATAACGTTGATCTATCACTTTTCGGGTTGAATGATATGATATCGATATTTCAAAACTTGACGATACACAAAATAAACAAAGCATGGTTCTAGAAACTCTCGAATCAAATAGAGCAACAAGGCTTCAAAAGATCAAATGTGGATCACTCGTTCTTTGTATACAAGCCAGAACGAGGTATTGTTGTCATTCAGATCGATGTTCACGCCATTATTATTACAGGAGAAGATTTACAGGGGATCAATCCATGGGTTACTCTCGAATCAGTCTTTGTTGCGTACAAGGTCCCTCTTCCGCAAAGAGACACCTCTTAAGATCACAGATTTTACATAATTCTGATTATGCAGGATGCCGAAGAGATAAGAAGTCAATCTATAAGTTTTCTGTATTTATTGTATCATTGTCTCATGGAAAGTTAGAAGCAAACTGTTGTTGCAAGATTCGGTGCTGAATTCGAATACAGAGCAATGGCGCAGGGAAGTATTGAGATGATGTGGGTCAAGTCTGTTTTGACCGGTTTAATATAGATGCACATCATCTCATTTGACTATTATGTGACAATCAAGCATCAATGTTCGTTGCCAACAAGCCAACATTCTATGAGAGGATAAACACATTGAGATGGATTTTCAATATACTAGAGACAAGATACAGAAACAGAAGGGCTTTATCTCTACATCCCGTGTGAGCTCAAGGAACCAAGCCGCTGACTTATTCACTATGGCTAGCTAAGCATAATAGATATCTATGCTCCAGCTTGAGATGGAGTGTTATAAGAAATAATATTTATGTAATATGTATCCTAATTATATAAATTCCCTATTGATTATTTACCCTCTATGGTTTCTCCTATATATAAAGGAGCTCTATAACCACAAAATAAACAAGTTTCCCATTTACTTTTTCTCAACCAACTCATGAAATAAAACAAAATTTACCCCCTACGATAACTAGTCACCTTTGGTCCCATCAGCAACTGTATAACCATCATGCCCACAAAAGTTCGTGCAGGGTTTTGGACCTGCAGATGTAACAGCAACCCCCCCCCCTCCCTCTTTTTTATTAAGAATTCTGAAATGGAGAAGCATTCAGATGAAAATTTTGGTTGCACTAAACTGGAGACTTTGACCTACATGACATTGGCTAAGACTCAAAGGGTAATCATATCTTCAAGGGCTTCACGTTAAATTAACTCTGCCTACCTTCTCTCGAGGACTGCCTGTTGTTAGACGAGAGCAATGATCACTTGAATTTCCAGAATGCTTAATACTGTCAACTTCCGCATCGAATAACTTAACCAAGTTTTCATTTTGGATTGGACTACAGATTCGAGGGTAAGGCACTTCACTGATGGGACCACCTTGCGTTGACAAAGAAAGCTTAAGCTTTTTGTCGTTAACCTGAAAAGAGCATCTACGTTAATTAAAGAACTCAAGAGCATCTGAAGAATTTTACTAAAGTCATTCACCCACTTTGTCAGTCGAGTAGGAACCGCCAAAGCATTGATCCTTAGCAAGAGAAAGTGGAGAATAGGGATCATTCAGTGGATCCACTGAAGATTGCTTACGCAACAAGGAAATTGGAGCAAGTGGACTTCTATTACGGGCAGTTGACTTCAGAGGAAGATGCACTTTATCTTTATTCCGGTCCTTCATCTTCAAATTAATGGCTCCCTTCACTGCAGCAGGAGTGACAGGAAGCCGTAACTTGTCCACACTAATATTGTTAAGATGTAGCTGTTCTTGCAGCAAAGCTGCACCACCATCATCATCTAAAATCTCAAATGAAGACAGAAGAGTCTCTAAAATGTCACCAACTTTGTTTTCCTTTGGAGCTATTGATCCTGGTTGAGAGAGAGAAAAGTTACAGTCGGCAGGGAGAAGATACCAACTTGCAAAAGCACATTGCTTACCATCTACTTCTGTGGCACAGAGAAATGCATTTTGAGTTGTTTCTGTCTCCTGCGATGCATTATGTAAATTGTCATTTTCAGAAGCTTTGGATCCAGGGTCAACAGCCATCTCTAGAGTTGAAACGTGATTCTCCAAACCAGCGAAATCTGCTTGAAAAGGTTTATAACTGGCTCTCTTCCTGAAAGGAGATAGATATCATCTTCCGGCTGAATGTATAACATTTGATAGCATTACATTGTACATGAAACATGAGGTTCCTAAGCATAATTCCAGATGGTAGAATCAAGCTTTATATGTGCCAGATCAGCTGCGTTAATTAAATCCGTCTTAAACAAACTCGTAAGATACTTACATAATTCATATATACAATTGTTTCAGCATATGTAAGCAGCTAAGTGCTAACTTAGCATTTCACCATGGTTGACATAGAACCAATATCATACGAAGTGAAGTAAAATATCCAAACTTGATTTCTACATGAAAATTTAAGATTGTAGCAGTGCAAGAGGTGCTATGACGTAATCTGATGTATAATGGAATTTATGCATACCCAAGAATTCCAGGGCGTCGTTTACGTTCAGCAGCAACTTGCTCAAGACGATCAGATGGATCATGGCCTTTTAGCTTCTTTAATTCTTTGTCAGCAACTACAATATTCAACACAAAACAAATTGAAACTAAATGAGCAAATGTCCATTTCAGATAATAAAAAGTATCAAGCATGGAACTTTGTAGATGGGAAGAAACAAACTAGCATAAAATTAAAAACTGAGTCAGGATCTAGCTTACATTCAAACTTCTCAATTGCTGAGAAATACTCTTCAGGATCAGCAAGACGATCGGTATTCAATTCCATGAGAACATTTCTTGACTTCATGCTGTTAAACAGTCAAGTGACAGTCTAATACCCAAAGGAGAAAATACACTTGTGGATGCCAACATGACAAGGAGAACAATTGGTCAAGCAACGCGATGCAGGAATGTAAAACATCTTTGAGATATCGAAATAACGTGTCATCTAAAAGAAAATGGAGTGTACCAGATAAAGTGCAGTTAACCAAGAGAAATGCAAATTCTAACAAAAACCAAATTGCCCTCTTACCTCGTAACTGGCTTCAAAGAGAATCTTGCTCTCTTACGACCCAGTCCCTGCCTCCTCTCTTGCGGATGGCACACATTTTCAACAATTCCTCTGAATGTTGCATCCATGTTCGTAGAATTTGAACTGAGAACACATTTTGCTTCTTCAACAACCTCCTTTGAGCAACCAATTACCTATACAAAATTGCCACGAAAACAGTACTTTCAGGTCCATTTATCATATGGAAGAGTGAGAATGCGACGGCTATACCCAAGCATTCAAAATCTTCAGAGAATTTCGTTTTGAAAGAAAAGAAGGATAGGCACCAAAAGCATGCACTCCACTGCCAGCCCCCGTTAAACAAACAAATAATAATTACAGATGTGAGAGATCCAGGATTTGTACAAGAACTTTGTCTGAGCAATAAAACTTTCGACATAAAACCGCTGTCCATGAAAGACCCACACTTTCTGGCAAGGTAGATGGCCCACATGAAAGCAAAAGGTTCTTCCATGGCCCATGTCGGCTCTAGACCGGTACACCCCACCACCTATGAAGGCCCCCAAGTCCTCCATTCTAAGCATCATCAGCCAGTCGAGCATCCCCCCCCCCCTGTGAAATCAGATTGGAGTAAGAAGTGCTCAGTACCTCCCAACTCCCTAGTAAATAAGGGGCAGTTCGTGTTAGGGCCCATAATGACCGTGTGTCAAAAAGCTCTCATCACAACTCTTCCCCTTCGAAGCAGCTATATGAAAAACTTAACTTAAAGAGGAGCCCTCATTATTCAGATCATCCAGCAATCTCTACCCACAAAACCATTCTCTTGTCCAGTCTGCTTTTCAGGAACCTCGTATGCCCTCCTGACTAAGGAGGACCCCGTCCTCCTAAATCCAATGATCAAAGCCCTCAGAATGGACATCCAACTCATCCAACCCCTAAGTCATCTCTTGTGTCCATAAATATGAAGGGACAAAGGGAGCCTCCAGTCCTAAGCAGCACCTCCCTCTCCGTCTCCCGACCAGCAATCAAACACCTATGTCTCATTATTCGTGGCTAAAATAAAATACTGAGATCTGTCGCATAGAACACCTTTTACATACCAATCATCAATCCATAATAAAAAAGGGCACGTGTTTCCAACCGCTTGTTAGAGAAATAGAATCCTAGATGACCGAGCACAGAGCCCTCTAGAACACCGACAATGACCCGACGTCGTCACATCCATGGTACAGTAGAAATCTAGTAAATTCCTTTCATCAGGAAAGATAGGAGATCCTCATGGTGCCCTCATCTCCTTGCTACCCACTTCTACGGCAGAGCCTTGTTCATCTTTTAAAGATGGAGAACCCCTAAGCACCCATCCTCCATTGGTCTTGACAATGTATACAAGACCAGAAGGGCCGTGACTCCGTTTTTCTGCTGAAAGTAGTTCAGACAAATCATAGCATGAAACTCTCCAAATGCCTCTGAATTTCCAAGGAAACTTGTGAAATGACATGTAGAACGATGAAATCTCTTACAGAACTAATTTCAGCAACACCAACCACTCTCTCCTCGACATGCAACTAGCCTTCCATCGATGCAATTTTCTTTCCATCTTTTCCAATGAAGGTCCACAATCAATAAGAAACAATTTTTTTCAGACCGTCAATGGGATCCTGAAGTAGGACAATGCAGGCCAGCTATATGAAAAAATTAACTTAAAGAGGAGCCCTCATTATTCAGATCATCCAACAATCTCTACCCACAAAACGATTCTCTAGTCCAGTCCGCTTTTCTGGAGCCTTGTATGTCTTCCTGACTAAGGAGGTCCCCATCCTCGTAAATCCAATGATCACAGCCCTCAGAATGGACATCCAACTCATCCAACCCCTAAGTCATCTCTTGTGTCCATCAATACGAAGGGACAATGGGAGCCTCCATTCCTAAGCAGCACCTCCCTCTCCCAACCCCGACCAGCAATCAGACACCAATGTCTCATAATTCGTGGCTAAAATAAAATACTGAGATCTGACACGTAGAACACCTTTTATATACCAGTCATCAATCTATAATCAAAAAGGACATGTGTTTCCAACCGCTTGTTAGACAAATAGAACCCCGGATGACTGAGCACAGAGCCCTCTAGAACACCGACAAGGACCCACCGTCGTCACATCCATGGTACAGTAGAAATCTAGTAAATTCCTTTCATCAGGCAAGATAGGAGATCCTCATGATGCCCTCATCTCCTTGCAACCCACATCTATGGCAGAGCCTTGTTCATCTTTTAAAGACGGAGAACCCCTAAGCACCCGTCCTCCATTGGTCGACAATGTATAGAAGACCAGAAGGGCCGTAACCATGTTTTTCTGTTGAAAGTAGTTCAGACAAATCATAGCATTAAACTCTCCAAATGCCTCTGAATTTCCAAGGAAACTTGTGAAATGACATGTACAATGATGAAATCTCTTAGGGTTCGTTGGATATGATGCAGATAAAAAATTGCAACGGTGGAAAATATAATTTTGGTAGAAGAAATTTAGAGAGGGGAGGGAGAAGGAGAAAACGCGTCGGTTACGCGGGGTTTTGGAAAGTAATCGTGAAGAACACGTTGAGAGAGAGAATAACGAGAGAGGGATAAAAGAGATAAATCTCCAATTTTCATATGATCTAAACTGTCCGTTACAATAGGCTACCAACCTCTTTATATAGTAGAGGCGGAATTACAAAAATAGAAAGTGATTCGAAAATAAAATCTGACTCGATCTTAATAGATTTGAATCGAGATTCAAATCTACATTATCCTAATTTGACTCTAATTCAAAATTCAAAATGCGAATTTAAACTTGACCAATTAATTGGAGATCACGCATGATCTCTTTTATTTAAATAAACAAATTAATTCAAATAACTAATTATGGATGGAAATCCCTAATTTTAAAATCCCCAAATCAGTCATTTGCTCTAATTTGAATTGCCCTGTCAATTTGGGAATGATTGCATCAGGACACCAGGTTACCCTAAGGTAACCCGATTTACCCCCCGTATTCCTGGACCATTCTTGGGTTGGAATTCCATCACAAATCAATGTGACATCACATCATATTCGTTACAACACTCTACCAATCCTCATAACCATCCAAATAGCTACTATCAACATGATTTTACCCCAACCCACCCCAACCCAATAACCAAACTATCCCATACAGAATAAATTTCAGCAACACACCACTCTCTCCTCGACATGCAACTAGCCTTCCATCGATGCAATTTTCTTTTCATCTTTTCCAATGAAGGTCCACAATCAATAAGAAACATTTTTTTCTGACCTTCAATGGGATCCTCAAGTAGGACAATGCAGGCCAGCTCGTGGGAGTACCCGAAGTTCTCGCACAATCTCCAATATTCTTGTAAGACATCCCAAAAGAGACAAAAGCAAACTCGATTCTATTAATATGCATGCCCAATAATACACCACAAATGTCGATCACTGCAGATAGCTTTCTAGTTTCGGCAACTTACCCTCCCCAAAGAACAAAGTATCATATGCATATTGTGATATTGAACAGATGTCTTGTAGCGCCCCAACATAATTCCACGTAAATTAATCACAAAGTGTGATAGTGGGTTATAAGTAGTGGGGACTATTACTAAACAATTTGGGCTAAACAACTTCAGATGGTAGTCAACGAGCCCAGTTGGGCTCGAGGACAAACACGTTGTGAGGGCCAGTCATCCTCCATGATGCCTCGAGATGTGCTCTGAGATGTTATAAATGGTATCAAAGCGAGTTCTCTCTATTAGTAGAAAAGGTTGCTCAAGAGGTGGAGACACCCTTGCCAAAAAGATAAAAGGAACAGGATACCCAGAGCGTGCATCTACCACTACTACTAGAACAAATGATGGGACATACGACAACGAGAACATTACATATATAAGTGGGGAAAATTGTAGCGCTCCAACATACTTAACATCAAATTAACAAAGTGTGATAGTGGTTTAAGTAATGGGAACAACTACCAAATAACTTGGCTGAAGTATTTTGGTCGGTGGCCAACGATCTAGTTGGACCCAAGTCCAACAATGTTGTGAGGGCCAATAAACATCCATATTAGCTCGAGCAGAGGTCGGGGATGTTACATATCACATATACCATCTAACCGCTGAAAACTCCGACCTGAACCAGGCCTTAAATATCAATATTGACAGTGTTGAAGAAGTCGATATTCGGTATACAATAGAAGGGGTCACTAAATAGAGAATAATCGGTATTCATGTGACTACTCGGTTTTGTATTTTTTAAATTATTTTTAATATAAAAATCATATTTTATGCATGTATTCTTATATATTTATACATCTTATCATCAATCAACAAAAATCCAACATAAAAGTATCCATTAACAATATACATATACATACCTCTGACATTTTTGTAATGTCATGACAAATGGTAACTCTTGATTTAAAAAAAAAAAAACCAACATTTAACTGCCAGTAGGACCGACCGACTATTCGGTTAGGCGAACTAGAGGTTATTCAGTCGGGGACACCCCCCCTCCCCGCACCTCATAGTCGGATCGAATAGTCGACCGAGTCAGCCGACTATTGCAACATTGCATATTGATTTCATTTCACCAAGCTGGGAAAGGGAAATACCAAGGAGCATTGATGGCACAATATTGCCAAAATAACGGAAATGGTTATAAAATATTTTTTCCGGAAATTTAGGTTTTCAATGCTCTTTAACCAGTAAATAAGATAGAAATGTGCACTTCTTTCCTAAAACATAGGTCTAAAAATAAGACGTATAGTAGTATTATAATCATAATCAGCACAGGTTGATGTGCGTTGGATCAAAACCTGGAGTGCTTTGTTAGACCCATGTGCCTAGCTTCAAGTCCTCCATATCATTTCTCGATCAAGTTCTTATATTTGACAAGAGTAAATGGTTTGCTAGTCTATCGAATACTCCATTTATTAATGTCATATACGAGAACATGGGGTTATAATAAATTACAAACATCAATATATGGCTGCTCATGTATGTCTCAAAGCGCGGTTGATGCAATAATACACTCCAAAGAACTATGATTTGATGCCATACTTTGAATACAACCTCGTCGACCTTCCTCATTAATAGGGGACGAAACTCTGAAAAGCTAATCACATGTAATTTAAGAAATACGAGACTAAGTACAAATCATGAATCTGTGACTTTTTTCGAAGAGGAAGAGGACTCGTCAAAGAAACAACATAAAAATCACATTTAACACCTTTCAAAAAAATATTGTTACCAATAGCGTAACAAAGTTGAAATGGCATTAAGAAAAATATCGATGAAACTAGGTGGTATCCAAAAAAGTTAATACGGAATTTTGTATTTTAGCAAATTGAGTGAAATTAGGCGAACTATCGCCTATATGGGAGCAATATCTTAGAAGAAATACAAGGGGAGGTTTCAAAATCGTGAACAACATTCAAGGCCATCACTAAGATCGCATATACCACTGAAATGACCAAGACATCCGCAATGAGCATAAAAAGCAAAGGCACTATATGGCAATCTCTCTTAAATCCCCACATCTTTACGACAAAAAAACCCTTCAATGCCCCATCAATCGTAAGAAAGAAAGAGGATGTTGCAACACATCTCTCCATCTAAGCAATCCAAACATCCGGGAATCCCACAAAACAGGCATGTCCACAAAAATCTCAAGGCAATGCTATCATAAGCCTTCAAAATGATTTTCCGTAGTATCCTTGCCGCATGTTTCATCTTCTGGTCAACAAGATATCACTGCCATAATATCTCAAGGCCATGACAACCATGTCCATAATCAATCTAACGGTTTAAAAACCGGTCAAAAGATGGTGCTTAGCAAACCCAAGAAACCCTCAAATGTGTTAGCTAGAACCTTTGTGTAATGAGGTAGATCGCATTAGAAAGAGCCATGGGCTTATAGTCTAACAATCCTTAAAGACCACTCCATCTTGGGATCAGAAACAACAGAGCTCTATTCCATGTAGTTTTCCACGAACAACTCCATTGTATCTTATTGCACCATCCTGAAAATATCCCAAATACTAATTACAATGCATTATCTACAATGAGGCTCATACATACAATCTAACTACACATATGTTAGGATCGGTAGTTTTTTTAGGAGAACGAGGGTGTAGCCCCAAGAATGGCGCTAACCGTAGATTTATTCCATAAGAACACAAAAAAAGAAAATGAAAACGCCCAACCAGCCCAACACAAGGATACAACAAGTTGAACTGCAAGGCCATCAATGCCCGTTAGTGGCTCAACCTCCTCTCACAGAAGAGTCAGCGCCCTCTCACAACACCACACAACGAAATTACATGTTAATCCATAACAACATCAAACCCATGTAGTGGTCCAACACCCTCTCATAGATGAACTAATGCCCTTCAAAGATTTTCTCATTTCTTGCACGCCATAAGGCTCAGAGGATTGCAAAAGGGCCAGTCGAGTCCTCCTGAGAACTCCCAGAAGCAGACCTAATCGAACTCCAGTATGCCACGATGTCCACCGAGTGCAGCCACGGCACCGCCGCACGCTCCCACACCATGGACGAAGATCCGCAACCAAAGAAGAGATGATCATGGTCCTCCTGCTCACAAGCACATCTGTCGCACAAAATCTTCCCGGTGCCCAAAAGTCTCACCCTGCGCGCCTTGGAAAGCAATCGCTCGCGTCTCGCCAACCACAGGAAAACTTGATCCATATAGGAATTCTACTAATTCGCTATTTTCTAAAATGTCTCAGATCCTTCAGTATTTCCTCTCCCGCCCCTCATTCTTCACCCACCTTTCGTATCCGACAGCCCAAATAATTGTATAGTCCCAGGCATTCTCCTCCCTAACTTCCCCATGCTGCCTGGCGAATGCTCTATACGTCTTCTTCACCGAAAAGCTCCCTTCCTTCCAAACGAAGTGGTCTCTGTCTTCGCTGGGGACACCGACATCTGCCAGATCCCTCAAGAGGGCTACTACCTCATTGCATCTCTGATTCGAGAAAGCAGAAGCGAAAGATGGCACCAAAATCCCTCCGCCCAAATCTCATATATCGTAGCACTCCTGTCCCCTGCAATGGTGAAAAGGCGTGGGTACCTCTCCCAGAGCGGACCCATTCCCAGCCAATCATCCAACCAGAATATAATGCCACGTCCGTCCCCCAGCACAAATCTCACCATCCCACCCAATGTTGTAAAAGTCAGTTGACTAGCCCAACTAATAGGTCCGACTAGTTTAGTCAGTGGGGTGGCCGACCGAGTACCGACTAATTCCGACTAGGTCCACTAGTCAACCAATTTTTGCTTGGAGATACCATATTTTCTTACTTTTTAAAAATAAAATTTAATATAGTATGCTTAATGTTTTATTTAAATTCAATTACTTCTTTGGATTCATTGTGATAGTAAAAAAGATATAGAAATCTATGTAAATATATTATAATACATGTACAAAAATGACTTATATATTTAAAAATCAAACCCGATTAAAGCCCGACTAAATCTGATTAATTGCCTACTACCGATTAATCCTTAGTCAGTGACTTGACCGACCGAGTACCGACTACTGACTTTTGCAACCTTGATCCCACCCAGTTCTGGTGAGACACTCATCAAACCCCCTCCAAAGTAACGATGGCCTCATGCACACCTTAGCGCTCCACGAACTTTCGATTCCATAGATGCTCCGCATCATCCTGCAAATCAGGTCATCGAACTTCCCCCAAACTCTCAACGCCCACTTCGCCAGCAGGGCCTTGGATTAGTAGTTAAAGTTAAGAATGAAAGTTTTTAGGTGTGAAAATAATATAAGAGTTATCATCAAGAGTTAACTTATTTGAATAGGGTGGTGAAGTTTTGTTCGACGGGTGAAATAGTATTATAGTTTTGTGATTGTAAACGATGGGAAATAATTAAAAAGAGGATTAGTGGATATTAATTAAATGGTTTTTTATAAACAAAAGGGTAAATCTTAGTTGGGAGCACACCCATGTCAAGACTATTATATATTAAAGCATGTACACATATAGGGACTGTTTGGTTGCAGTGTTGGGCAAGGTTGGCCCAACCCTGGTTACTATTCACAAGGGTACTTCCTCCTCACAGATTACTATTCACCCAGCCCAATCCAACCCAACCCAACCCTGCCCAACCCTGCAACCAAACAGGCCCATAACATATGACGTCTAATATTTACATTGAGAAGAGACATACGCCAACACGTTCTCTACAAAGAACAGATCATCTTCGAACATTATTGCATTTCTAATCAGCTTAATGACCCAGATGATCGCAAATGGCCCCACTCTCTTCCATCTAGATTAGCAGGTTGCCTCCAAGAAACTACGCAAAAAGTCCTCCATTATCGAGATATCCACCCTAGAAATGTCAACACTATAACTTTTCATTTCAAAATCGAAGAATACAAAAAAGTGGGAGATCCCATTCGCCGTCAATCTGACAAATGAGCAAACCGTAGGTCCGCCATCACAAGCTGGAGAACGAGCGCCCAAAAGGAGTGGGTCATGATACTCCCCTTTCTTAGCATCTACATAAAGATCATCACTCTAAATAGAGCATGCAATCTTCATGGCATGCTACATTATATACACAATTCAACATCCATATGAGATTATGTTATTTCTTGCCCCGTCGATATCAGTGTTCAGGAAATCGGCCGAGTATACCGCATACTCGGCTGTATACTCGTATTCAGTAGCCTTGGCGCACCGAATATGGTCAAATCGGCATCTAGGCGGGTCAGGCCGCATACTCGGTCGAGTATACCGTATATGCGGCCGTTTATGCGGCCGATTTTCAAATAAACTTTTTTTAAAACCTTAACCTACGTTCGGACATCCGACTTAACGCTCTTTCAATTGATGTTTTTGCTCACTTGACTCTATTATCCCAATAGTTTTGTTCCTTGTACCTTCAATTCTTTATTATTATAATCAAGAATATAATATTTAGAGGATATTAACATGATATTAAAAGTTTATTTATATTTTTAATAATAAAAAATACCAAACCGCATACTCCCCGCATACTCTCCCGCATACCGCATACTCTCTATGCAGTGACCCCTCCGACTGAATACCGCATACCGCCTTTCTGAACATTGATCGATATGTTGTAAGCCTTCTTCACATAGAACTCCATGTCATTTTGAGCCTAAATTTCCCAGTGACTCCAAGAGCACCTCCACTAAGACTAATGGCTCCAAGAGTTTCAAACGATCATCAATCCATCTAGTTGAGAGCACAGAGGAAAAAGTTAAATGCCAACTCCCTAGACCGACACCAAACCCAGTCTAGCACTCTACCAATAGCACCAACTTCCATGCCAAGGCGGACAATCTAGGGAAGACGTCACAAATCGAATCATCTTTAAACAGCTTATACATCCAGAAACAAAAAGATCTGGCATCCCTCATGATGGGATGAAGAAAGATAGACACCTTCAAAATTGCCGCAAACATGCCACTCTTGAAGCAAAAAGTTTGTATGTTATGCATTGAGCATGTTGCAGCAACTTCCCCAAATACGCACCATCCACTTCACAAGCAACTTGTTATTCATTTCTGAAGACACAAGCTCTCAAGGATGTCGACAACTAACGACCGGGAGACGATAACATAAGCACTCAGAGCCATCCCTTCGCTCTCTTGCCCAAATAAAATTAAAAAACATCTTCACGAAACTACATTCATTTATGATCTCGATAGGTAGACTACACATAAAACGAAAAAGATCCAAATCGTCGATAACACCAACCTCAAGAGAACCAACCGGTGACCTCACCATATGCACCTCATGTTACATCCAACTTACTTTCGCTCCATATCACGTAATGAATCTCATGTTCTAATCTCAGTTTGCCATCTATTTAAAGTAGCCCAGTGAATCATGAACCATGGTGACCCAAGAAACTGACAACAAACCCTAGCCACCTCTTGGCTTATGATGAAAGGAATTTGAGTCGACTTTTCAAATTTGATCTAGAAATCTGAGAACTCTCCAACCACATCAATCAGGATGCCTCGCCTCACATACACCTCTCAATGAAGAATAAAAAGTCGATAACATATTACAACATTGAAATAGACAAATCATACATCGAGAATTAGATGAAACCACCAACAGTCACACCTATTGAGCAGCAATCATGACCACATCTGCAACCAGGGAAAAAATAAGGGTGCAACCAAGCAACCTTGGGCTATTATCCACAAAATATGTCCCTGCAGAAGACTACACTATTGAAAAGATGCACCCTATTTGAGAGGATGGGGAATGCGGAGAAGGAATTAGGAAGCCCGTCATTGAAACACCCGTTGGGAAGCGCGAAATCACTCATTCTTATGTGGCGGTAGTGAAGCATGATACATCTTTGATGAAGGGCAACGAGGTTGAATTGTTAAACAAAGATGTTTTCCTCATCAACTCCTCACACCCTAGAGTCATGGAGAAAGAAAGCGTGCACGATTGGGTTCGTGCTCTTCTAGGTGACTCCTTCATAGGTGATGTCTTCTCCATCAACACCGGTAAGTTTTGCGCAAGAGGGCTCTCAAAGTCTCGAGAACGGAAGCAAAATTGTTGCTGCAGGGATCATCCAGCTCGAAGATCACTTAGTGTCACCCCAGCTTTGTTGACGGAGAAGGGAGAAGTTCGGTTAGGGTGGCTCGCACTTATGGTGTACCTTTCCTATATCGCACTGAGGTGGTGCTTCAACCTGCTTAAGGCAGCTCGATTGGGTAGTGAAGGTCCTCTCCGATGGACTTCAGTCGAGTGAAGTAATCCAAGAACCACCATTGTTAGCATAAGGAGGGATCCCATTCACCCTTGACCATGGTTGATCGATTCACGATGGAAAAGCATCTTTCGGCTTGACGGTCAAGGCGATGGTACCGTCGTCGGCTGTTGTCATCGGGGATTCTTCAACGGCATCGTCATTTCTCAAGGATCATTCATTGCACGAAATCACTTCTGAATTGAGAGATCCTTTTGGAAAGTTTCCAAAAATTGGTGACTATTGTGCATCCTTCAAGTCTAGAAGTTGGGGCTCGAGGCTGTTGCGATCCGTGCGTTGGAGAGGCGCCTCACCATCCATCATTAGGACGATTTGCCGCTTCTGCTTCCTTATTCAGAGGTGTCGTTTCTGCCCCCCCCCCCCCCCCGGTTGTCTCCTATATCAAGACTCCCTGGAACGGTGGAAGACAAAGCGGTTTTGCCTTTGTTGGAAATCCACTCAAATCTTCCTTTTCGGGCTTTTCTGGAAAATCCGAGTACTCCTAATAGAGTACTCGAGCTTCCTGTTTCTCCGGACTCGATTCTAGGCACTGCTCAGACTCAGCTTTTTCTCCTTGAGATGCATGTGACTCAGGCCCAGCAAGATTGCCCCAAGAACATTTTGCCATCAGGCTCTGCTACACAGTCGACGCCGGAAGAGATGACTCTCAGCGACGAGGCTCTTTTTTTTTAAGCCAAGAAATGGGGAGACACTCAATGGTGTTCACCCCAAGATTTTATTGATATAAGGAGAGAGAGAGAGAGAGGAGGTACAAGAGAAAATGCTAAGCGCTCCAGGAACTTAATAAGCATAATAAGCTTGACACCCCTATTCTTCGCGCTCCTTATTGATATAAGGAACGACGAGGCTCATGTTATCGACCTCGTTGCACAAATCTGAGCTATCCCTATTCTTCGCTCATCCGCTCTTGTAGATGTTTCGTCATATGACCACCCTCACCTTGAGGAGTAGCCTTTTACAGATATGGCATATGGGGAGTTGGAACACCTTGCCCTTGGGCACTCCATCTTAACGATTTTTGATCAAGCTCCATATTAGAGTCTCAACCTCAACCAAGCAGTGCGATCCCAGGAAAATGCGGTTGGCAACCACAAGTTCCAAGCAAGGTTTGAAAAAACTAAAAACGGAACGAGGTGGTTTTCCTGGAATCAAGGCGAGGCATAGCCTCAAGGCGATTGAGGCGTAAGCCTCAATTTACAAGGATAAATATCTATAAAAACTCAAGGCGATTGATTGGCGCTTCCTGTGGTCTGTTCTGAGGCGGAGGGGATTCCCGGAGGCTTGGATCTCTTGGGTGCGGCGTTGTGTGTCCACAGTCTCCCTTTCCGTTCTTCTCAATGGTTGCCCGGTCGGGGGCTTCTTTCAGCCAAGGAGGGGGGTGCGTCAGGGGTGTCCCCTTGCTCCCCTCCTATTTGTGTTGGCAGTTGACGTCTTGCCTCGTATGATTGATGGCGTCACTGCGGCGGGTCTCACTCGTGGTTGCTCTATTGGGGACTTTCATGTCCCTCTTATACAGTTCGCGGATGACACTATTTGCTTTATCGAGGGTGGTACCTCCGAGGTCTCCGGTATGGCTACTACCCTTCAGCTTTTCAGCGAGGTCTCGGGCCCTTTGATTAATGGAACTAAGTCAAAGGTGGTTCCATTCGCTATGCCGCAGGCGGAGGTCTTGAAGTGCGGTCGGCTGCTTGGCTCCGCCCCTGGAGGGCTCCCCCTTGATTATCTTGGCCTGCCTTTGGCTGTGGAACGCGCTCAGATTCGAGATTGGAAGGTGGTGGTGGAGAAGATGGAGGCTCGCCTGACCGGGTGGCGCGCAGCTCTTTTATCCAGGGGCGGGGCGGCTGGTTCTTCTCAAAGCGGTGTTATCCTCTATCCCAATTTACTTCTTATCGGTACGTGGTATGCCTAAAGAGATTCGGGTGCGGTTGGAGAAATGTATGCGGGGTTTCTTATGGGGAAGGAAGGGGGAGGGGAGAAGGGGGGTGCATTTGGTGGGGTGGGGTGATGTTACGAGGCCCAAGCGGGTGGAGGGCTTGGGAGTGAGGCGGGTGGATGCGGTTAATGAAGCCCTTTTGTTAAAATGGGTTGCACGGGTTTGGGGTAATGACGATAACTTCATGTTAAATATCCTGAGGGAGACGTTGGGGGGGGTGGTGATGATCGTTAGTCGGGGAAGTTCCTCCGTTCAACTTTCTACTTTTTGGCGTGGGGTGTTAAATATTTTTAATCGTAATCGCTCCCTTTTTAAACCTATGTTGGGCAAGGGGAACTCTTTTCGTTTTTGGACCGATGACTGGTCGGGGAGGGGTGCTTTCAAGGATGTATTCCCTCGTTTGTATGCTTTGGTGGAAGACAAAGACGCTTCCGTGGCCTCTTGCTGGGACGAGGGTTGTTGGTGCCCTACGATTACTGCGAACTTATCGGATCAGCGATTGGACGACTTTATTTCGTTGACGGCTACGCTTGCGGATGTTATCAAGCCCACTGACGGCCAGGACCACTAGGCTTGGAAGGATGGCTCCTTCACTACTAGGAAGGCTTACTTTGCTCTTGTTCCTAGCACTCTGGGGGATGACGCTGTACTTGTGCGCAATTGTAGATTATTTTGGGGGCTCAAGCTACCTGAGCGCATTGGCATATTCCTGTGGCTTCTTCGCAGAGGGAGACTCTTAACTCGTGATCGTTGTGCAACTTTGTTTCCCAATGTTGGGCCCAATTGCGGGTTGTGCGACATGGAGCGGGAAATCACCGAGCACCTTTTCTTCGAATGTGGACGTGTTCGTGCTCTTTGGGATGACCTTGGATGGATCAATACCGTGACTGTTGCTTCCTTCTGTGAGAGCTTGGTGACTTCCAGGGGCAGGGCTGGGAGGGAACTGCTGGATCCGATTGCACGCTTGTGGAGCATCTAGTTGGGGAGAAATGACGTCCTATTCGCAAGCCAGCGTTTCTACAGGGAAAATATTTCTATTCTTGCGACGCGTCTTGTGGATGATTGGTCTTCTGGGTAGTCCAGGATTTGGTTCTTGCGGGGGGTACTTCATCTCGGATGCCCCCTCGGGTGCTGTTTGTGGTTTAAGCTCTTCTTCTCTTCTGTAAAAACTCTTTACGCTTTCTTTTTAATACATTGGGGTGAACACCATCGAGTGTATCCTCCTTTTTTTAGCATAAAAAAACTACAATAAATATATACTAATGAAATTGTATATATATCATGACTAACATATGATATATATCACTATAAGATATGATAAAATTATAGAGATAAGAACACCGAAAGAAAGATATACAAATGTATGAGAATGCATCTATTGATATTCATCAGCATTCTAACTATCTAGCCCAAGTTGAAGAACCGGTGTATGCACCCCTCCTACCATACCATGCACAAACAAGACGGGGGTATCGCTACCCGGTCAGCGAGTCTGGGGGGGGGGGGTCTAGGAGGGGAGCAGGTGCGCTCCCCCCCTGCGGGGGTATAGGGGCAGCACCCCCGGCGAAATTTTTTATTGCAGATTTTATTCTTATTCGAATAAATGGATTTGTTTGTATGGGAATAGTACACGAACTCCCCTTGAATTCTATCTTGTTTGTCCTTCTTGGTACATGAACTCCCCATGAATTCTATCTTGTTTGTCCTTCTCGGCATATTGCATAGCTCATTATGTAACTCCTTAAAATTAAGTTTACAAGTAATGTTTTAGATGATATTTGTGGATTCGTATGTTTAAGGGTATAACTTAGGAGTTTTTGACATAATTGGACATGTTTAATGGTAAATATGAACATGAAAGTGGACAAATTTAAGCATCCATCTTGTATATTTATATCCTAAACAACTAGACCTTTATAAACATATAAAATTACTAATAGGACAAATGATTAACATAAAAAATAATCAAAAAGATCACACATCGATCCCTCTTCCAACTAGTAATCTATCCAGAAACGAAAGTCATGTCTGTTACCCAACACCGGGAGTAGGGATCCAGTCAAATCCGGCAGGACATAACACACCCAACTTCAGAAAGTAGTTGGCGACGAAACACAATCTATCTGGGTCGTCAAACTTGAAGACACGTCGTAAATCGATCGAATCGGGTTTGAAACGAGATCACTCCCCGATCCCCAGACTTTCAAAGCCCACCTTGCCAACAATGCTTTGTTCATATCCGCAATACTCCAAGCCCCCCCTCCGATCGATGTGGTCACTGTCGACCAACCTACCAAAGAGAGACGCACGTCCCCCTGAGTTGATGACCAGAAAAAATGATCCATCAATGATTCCAACCTCATACAAACACCCACAGGAAGGACTCTGATCGAATTGAAGAAAACAAGAATAGCTTAGAGCATGGCCTTGATCAAAACCATCCTTCCACCTCTCGACAGCAAGGCCACCTTCCAACATGCAAACTTTTTCCTCTAACATCTCAACAAGAGGTAACCAATTGATCTATTGAAGCCTCCCTGTCAACGGCGACAAGCCCAGATATCCGATGGGTAACGTCTTCTTCTCCGTCCCTAGGATCTCCCCACACGCTGCAGAATCCTCCGAAGAAAGGTTAAATGGAACAAAGTCTGACTTTGTACCATTAACCTTCAGACCTAAGAGATCTCCAAAAAGGTCAAGGACCGCCCTTACCGCCTTGCTCTCCTCCACGACTCCTTTAATAAAGAACAAAGTGTCATACGCATATTGCAACATCGATACCGGAAGACCCCATCTAGAGTACCCTCCGAAAAAACTGTCATCCACTACTAGACCATACATGGCAGCCAAGGCATCAGTAACCAGGACGAACAAAAAGTGGGGGCAGCCAGAGGACAACCCTACCTCATCCCTCTCTGCGGTTGAAAATAACCCCCTTCTTACTTCTCATTCACCAGTACCGAAAGCGAGGCAATGGTGATGCATCTCTTCATCCAATCCACCCAGATGTCCAGAAATCCCCTCTTTACTAGCGACGCCCAGATAAATTTCTAGTTCATGATATCATAGGCCTCCCAGAAAGTCAACCTTCCATAAGAAGCTTGCAGTTCCTCCTCTCTTCTGGTAAGCGACAATCTCCGTAGCCACAACTACCCCCTCTAAAAGATGTCACCATGGGACAAAAGACGATATATCGTAAAATCTAGTATTATGATGCCAATGTTTCCCTATCTAAATTTCTTAACACCTCCATCGTGTTTGTCTAAACCATGTCCCATAATTCCTTGAAGAAGAGAACAAAAAACTAATCGGGCTAGATGAGCCTTTCAAATTTTTTTGACACAAATGAGAAAGCATCCAAATTGGTATCCACCCCAATAAAATTAATATAACTTAGTTGATAAATTACAAAAGCTAAGACTAGAAAAGAGTCTTCGCAGGATGAAAAGCGTTCTCAAAATAAAACATTTCGTTGCATATCACAGCTCAACTTCAAGATAAAAAAAATGGCCCACATAATAAAAACATGTTTTAGTTGCTCCCTAAATATGAACTAAGCACAAAAACAAAGGAGTCTCAAAAGTTCTTAAGAGATAAGAGATCGATCCAATGATCAACTTTGGCCAACCACTCCCCTCTAAAACAGTCGCGTTCGCACAATAAAAATAGATGATCATATTCCTCTAATTAGACCCATAAGGATCCAAACAAACAATGAGGGTAGGTTTTGTTACGCGAAGTCTGGTCGTCAATCTTCTTCGTCTCGAAATCCAAAGAAAAATTATAGCCTTCAACAATGCCTTCAAGACCCAAATCATCATGCAATCACTTAGTAGATCAATAGGACTAAAAACGTTAGGTTCTAAACTAACTCTGTAGGTTTTCTTCATTGAGAACTCCATGTCACAACAAGTACAACGATCTCTGCCACTCGCAACAAGGCCAAGGCAATCCATCGGTTTCAAAAACTCCAGTCCCCTCTGCTCTGAAAACGCAGAGCGGAAGGTAGGGATCCAAGCACCATTAAACCGAACCTCAAAAACCAAGATATCACAATATGAATCTAAAGCAAACATATGAAATGATCGCAAAGAGCCTCACCAATAGATCAATCACCAGATCAAGGCTTGAAAGGGTAACACTCCCCAACAATAGGGTGCATGAGCGTAGGAAGCTACATGTGAACAAAAAACGTAGGAAGCTACATGTGAACAAAAAAAATCTATTTGAAGAGGAAAGATGGCTCCCTCTCAGGGAAAGTGAGTTTTGCACATGAATCCCATAAATACCTACGAGGGTACACGATAAATCTTCAACATTTCTCAAAAGTCTAGCCAAAATCATCTCATTTGGTCTTAAAAACACTCAAATCCCCCTCGTCGAGGGGAGAGGTCATAAAATCCCAATACACGACATAAAAGATGTACTACTCGAATTGTGCAAGTGAATTATAGCCTTCAACAATGCCTTCAAGACCTAAATCACCATGCAGTCACGTAGTAGATAACCAGGACTAAAAACAATAGTTTATAAAATAACTCTGTAGGTTTTCTTCATTGAGAACTCCATGTCACAACAACTACAACGGTCTCTGCCACTAGCAACTAGGCCAAGGCAATCCTTCAGTTTCAAAAACTCCAGCAACCTCTGCTCTGAAAATGCAGTGCGGAAGGTAGGGATCCAAGCACCATCAAACCAAACCTCAAAAACCAACGTATCACGACGTGAAGCTAAAGCAAACATATGAAATGATCGCAAAGAGCCTCACCGATAGACCAGTCATCATACTAGGGCTTGAAAGAGTAACACTCCCCAACAACAATAGGGTGCATCTGCGAAGGAAGCTACATGTGAACAAAATAAATTCTTTTTGATGAGGAAATATGGCTCCCTCTCGAGGAAAGAGAGTTTTGCACATGAATCCCATAAATACTTATGAGGCTGCACGATAAATGTTCACCATTTCTCCAAAGTCAAGCCAAATTTATTTCATTTGGTCTTAAAAACACTCAAGTCCCCCTCGTCGAGGGGAGAGGTCATAAAATCCCAATACACGACATGCATGCCAAAAGATGTACTACTCGAACTGTGCAAGTAGCTCGTCGTATTTAAGTCACATGTGGACATCCAAATCTCACTTATAATAAGTTAGGCACCAGAGAGTTTGCATGCTCTTAAGAAATCACTGATCGAAAACCATATGCGTCCCAAAACCTTGTTATGTCCGTTGAGAGTCTTGAAATGACCAATAACTGTCTTGATGGCTTAATCACCCCTCTAAGTCCTCTCATCAACTGCCTCAATGACATGGATAAGATTTCGACATCTTCTCCCACTATTATTGCAAGAAAACGGTAGTTTTCATGTTTCCTTCCTTCAACCAAGTATGTCACGGTCATTAACATCACTCGGCCTCTATATTATGATCCTCCTCTTTAATAACATGTTGTGGGCTAGCCTAAGATCTCTCCTATCCTATTTAATGAATATCTTGAGCGTTTGATATGCAATCAATGCAAACTTTATCTTGTTTTAAAGCTTGAATCATGCTCTTTAATATAGTATATGTATTTATATGAAATGATCTGTCACTTGTAAATAAAAATTCATGTAAATATCTTTCTCTATCAGCTTGAATTTTAAATATTGAAGTTGATTTTTAGTTAATGACTTAGACCACATTAATCATGTAATTAGATATCTTGATTATTCACTTATTTCAGGAGCTTAAAAAGTGATCTAAATTATTGTGTATTGCGAATTTGTGTTTCATTAGTATCTCATTCTGTAGCAATGCATATCATATATTTAACTTGCATAAAAAGACCATAAAAATCATGCATGAATATTGTTGCGTTGTTTTGACCTATATCACTATTAAGTGCTTAACCTAGATAGTTAGGCTCTAGGTAGATAATTTAATAAATGTGTGTCCTTGTGTTCGAACGGGCCCTACACTTGTCCAGGAATTTTCAATCGAGCCACTCTTCACGGAGATTATCGCTCGGTTCTGATAAATTGCTACGTGGTCGTACTACAAGATACATTTAACATAGCCACTTAGTGTTTAATCATATGGCACCATTGTCGGGGACATGGCTTCATTAGTTTTATTTAATCAAATCTAAATATCTAAATAAGTGATTTTTAGTGAAATGTAGTAATTCTCACCATATCTGACCTTGGGTATGCAACTCCAAGCTAGCATTCAAAATTTGTCAAAATGAATACTAGTTTTTCAAGCACTATATCAAGGTGATCCCCAGCACGTCCATTTTCAGCATTTGTAACACATGCGCACTAAAAGCTAACCAATCTCACTACAGGAACCAACTTCCAGGTCGGTTGTCGGAAGTGTCCATCGAGAGCTTCCGTTTTTATTACGAATCACAACCCTGAATGCTGACTCTGCTAGCTCAAATTGGAGGATTTCCACGTAAAGATTCAAGTGTTATCACATGTTCCCGTCCTAAATGCTGATAATCAAACAAAAAACACCGCTGAACTGGAATCATACCCAAAACGGGTCTATCTAAAAATCCAGTCTTTGCGATAGATTCCCGTCGCAGATGCTTGTAGTTGACGAGCCCTACTGGATCAAATTGTGAGAACCGCGAGAAAGTCCCTATCGGGAATCGAAATGAGGAAGAGTGGGGGGAGTTGGGATAACCTCGAGGGCGGCTGATTGCAGCTGGGGGAGGTCGATTGAGGCGGCTGCCTCGAGGGTTACACCGTCGGGGAAGACGCGGAGGAAGGTCCGAGGGAGGAGAACTGCCGCGCCATACGCCATGAGGGTGGCGGTGATCTGCCAGAGGTGGTGGCGGAGCTCGACAAGTGAGCCCTAACCGTGATCTAAAGAGGGAAGCAGAGGCGGGCTTTTTCGAAGTTTGGGGAGAAATTCGGGTCTTCCGCCCCTCGGCATATTTTATGTTAGGGATATTTACGCACATAACCATGAATAATTACAATCGTAACTCCGTGTAATCGTGAATAATACCAAGATCCTCGATAGTCTTAACTCTTACACCTATAATCCATGTGTTAATTTCCATCTAAATTTTCATTAATTATGACGATATCCGTCAAACATTTTACATTTTCTACCTTTTAAGTTCTATTACAAATGAGTCCACTCCCCCTCCAACATCCACCTCCTCCTCCCCCTCCGACCACTACCTCCTCCCCTTCCTCCTCCACATCCACCTCCTCCCCCCGTCGACCACCTCCACCCACCCCCCAACAACCTCCTCATCCCCTTCCTCCTCCAGCATTCACCCCCCTGCCGCGCCGACCACCTCCTCCTCTAGCACCCACCTCCACTTTCATCCTGCACCCCCTCCCCCCCCACACATACACAATCGACCACCTCCTCCTCCACGTTGAACACCCCCTCCAACACCAACCTCCCACCCCACCCTCCCAAACCCCTCACCGAATACCTCATCCTCTAGCACCAATCATCCTTTCCCCCATCAACCACCTCATTTCCCTCCCCCCTGCCGACCACCTCCTCCAAAAATCCCACATTCCCCACCTTTTTGCTCTGTTCAACCCCCGCAAGATCCCACCTTTCAATGGTTTGGTCGCTACCCACCTCGAGATCCCACCTGCACTGGCCTCCTCCAGCGAAACCTCTTCCACGCCCATCTCTTTCCCCTGTGAGGATGACGACAGGAGCACGATGGATCGACGGAAGTGGATGATCTCGAACCACGAGTCTATGAAGGGCTCCCGCATGAGGAAGCAGAAGGACTTGAACGACCTCGTTGGCCAGGTGCAGGTGATGAATGCATTTCATCACCATTGTCATTTATTTTATCTTAAATCCCTTATAAATTCCTACAATAAAACTCACATTTTACTGATCCTCATTATTGTGTAAATATGATATATTTATCATTATTTTAACTTAAAATAGATAAAATAATAATAAAGAAAACAATTGACTGTATATATGTAATTAATACATGCGGACTTTGACCCCAGGAGTAGGTCAAGACTAGACCTAATCGACGAGAAATAAAGTAGAGGAGACAAGGCTTAATAACCATAATAATAAAGGAAATCAATCCTTGTTTGTGTATATTAATCACTTGTACATCATTGTATATTATATGTATTTGTTATTTTATGTATAACCAAATTCATCTTAAGTAACAAAATTTTCTTCTTAACACTTGTACACAAAAATAAGTTATAATTATTAAAAATAAATGCAAAAAGAATCATTCTACAGTATGTAAATAGTAACACCTTGGAGACGCTGCAAAGCTCAATCTATCAGATCAATATCTTCTCCATAAAAATTCAAAACAAACCAAACTCACTTTCCTTTCATTCCAAATTAAACAAATTTAAAACGAAAGTGGTTTCATAAAATTGGAGTTAAGATGCGACATGTGGCCTTTCGGGGTGTTGTTTTATATTATACTTATGTACAATATTTATGTATATTTTGTTTCCTTATATTTGTTTATACATTGTACTCTTAACTAATTTGTATATATTGCTTTTGAATTATACAGAATACAAATAAAAATCACAAACCTAAAAAAGAACCAAAAGTAAAATCATTTATATATTGTATATGTATCATATGCTTGTATTGTAAATATTATTGTTCATTTAAACTAATAGATCAATCCACAAAAAACAAATAAAAATACTCTTAAAATACTTGAAAAAATGATGTAAGTTAATAAATTATACGTGTTTTTGTAAAAATAATGTATTAAAAATCCAATTGTTGCGTATACAAGTATATATACCTGAAAATAAAAGTGTTTATTTTTTTTCCCTGTGTATATAACTTATTTAAATCATTAAAATCATCATAAATAATTTATTTAATAAACATAATATATTTTTAAAATATTTCCATTTGAATTATTTTTCGATCTTATTTCTAAGTTATTCCATTTTAGCCTTTTTTTATTTATTTTCTTTTTTGTCCTGTAGCGGGGTTATGTTCCCATTGGTTGAACCCGAGTATGTTGACCTGGGTTGACTCTCCCATCGTTAGCCCGGTCTGATTCACTCGATCGTCATCCATTCTTCTACTATTGTTCCTAGTTGCTCCAGTCACCAACGCCTCCAGATTTATTCTCTGATCACTTAGACCTAGCAGTCACCTTCAACGTTTTATCCTTAATCTCATCTTTCATGCATCAATTTGTGTTATTTTTTAATTTCAAAACTCGCCATCACATGCGCCTATTTATATCCATCCAGATCCAAATGCTTTGGTTGATCTGTTTTCTATTGCGATTTCCACCCGAGGTTGAGAATAGGAGAGTGTTTATGGTGACAGCACACCACCTCCACATCCGAGAGCATTTGTAAATTGCTTGGGAAGTGTGATCCATTACGTTGTTAGAGTTCCATCACGATGTTGAAGTTTCTTCGCATGACGAGTGAATCAAGGTCGTGACCGCACCTCCGTTATCCGTAGGTTCATTTAGTTTTACTTTAGCTTTTATTTTGTTCGTAATTTTGCTTTTTATCCAAAATTTAGGTTAAATCCCTTCATCATCCATCATAGTCTCTGATCTGCTTGATCGGAGCTCCACCGCTCATCGATCTTCATTCCGATCACACCATCACCTTCGCATGATTGTTCTTCATCTTCTCACCATAGTTGATCATTCTAGATCTACCGAGATCTGGATTTTGAGTTTCGACACCATTCCCTACCATTCTCCACCGGAGTCCCCATTTACTCACATTTTATTTGTTTTTCGCCCGATAATTCAGTTGGAGAAGCTATTCCAAGCAATAAACTCTCTACAGGCATGCGGAATGCTTTTAAAGATGGGAATCAAGATCTACATCAACCACCGTCTTGTGCACCACGCGGAGCTCCAGATCAAAGATCGAGCACCTTCATGCCTTTTTGAGACCTTCAAGCGATGGAGGAGAATCGCAGGAAGCTATTCTAACTTTCAGGATTCAAGTTAGTTGGAGATCGACCGAGATCGACTCGATCGAACCACGGCGAGGAGCCTCTTCTTCCTAGTTCTTCATCGAGTGCTCGCATCCATCAGATCAAGAACACCGCTCCTAAATAGAATCCAATATGTTAAAATTTCCCCAATTATCAGTTGTGGTTCCATCACTCCAGATCGAAGCAAGATCACACGATCTGCACGTGCCTTGCATACGCTCTAGTGAAAGTTGCTTCCTTACCCTTGCTTTTGTTTAATTTTGTAAATTAGTCCATTATCGGACGTGAGTCAGCTTGTTGTTGATGGAATACTTTAACTTGAACTGTCTTAATTTCTAATATTTACATTATCTATTTTGAACTTCAACACACACCTAGCACATGAATTTCTAACTATTTTACAATAAAACACTCCTTGACTTGTATTACTATTTGCACCTCAAAGGATAAATAATTCCATAGGAGCACATGCCACTGCTTCTCGTGCATGATGGCACGCGTCGTCCTCTTTTGGATAAAGTACAATTTTGTCCCTGCGATTCTTTAGCATGTTGTTTATTTCATCCTTTAAGTAATTTTCAATGCAGATAGGTCCACGTGCTTCACACTTTTTAATTACTTGTTAACCGTGTTTAATAAATAGCAAATCGCCAATAAAAATTCTCGTTATCTCATGTTAATTAAATCTTTTGTCTTTAAATCTGGTTTTGAAAATTAATTTCTTAAATTATTTTTAACAATTGAAAAACTACAAAAATATTATCTGTTTATCGTTTTAGTTCAATAAAAAATATAAAAATCTTTTGAAAATTCTTTAAAAAAATCCAATTTTCTTGTTTGGATTTGTTTTATCTTCTTAAAAAATTTCATAGAAATTCCTTATAAAAACAAATAAAATTAAAAAAATTTAAAAAACTCAAAATCATGGATAATCTTAAAAAATCACAAAATTGCTTTATGGAAACTTCGAAAAATCACTTTGGTTTATATATACATTTTCTATATTTGTAATTTTATTTTCTATTTTAAAATCTCAAAAACATTTGCATTGTTTTTTTTGTACCTAATCCCTCGTTTTTAATTGTTTTAAAATTCTAATATCCAATTAGGGTAAAAATTTCACAAAATGGTATAAAAATATCAAAAAATAGCAAAAAATCGTTTTAATTGATTTTTTTCGATTATTCTGACCTTGTTTTAAAAATTCAAAAAGCGTGTTTTCTGTGCTCCTTTATTCTTCATTTTAGCATTTTTTTAAAAAATAAAAAACATAAAAATATTGGAAAAATTAGAAGTCATTAAGAAAATACAAAACCATAAAAGCATAAAAATATAAATATTAAAAATTATAGTAAATAAATTAAAAAGATAAAAATCCCTAAAAAGATCAACATTTCGCATAAAGAGAACTCATTTTTTATTTCATTGATTTTTCTTTGATTTAAATAACCTTCGAGAGTCGTACCCTCACTAGGTCCGATCTTGTACGCTACAAAGGTTAAAAAATAACAAATAGTTATATTGCTTGATTTTATTTTTGCTTGAGAGCTTGGTCGACAAATTTTTGTTGAGGGGAATTTTAGGTTGCATCTGTCACATTGATTTATTAATTAAATTAAATCCTTGAGAATATTTGTTTAATAGCAGGTGGAGCACCTCGAGAAGGAAAACAACTAGCTTCTCCAGAGCTACGCTATCGTGTCATTAGGGAGGAGGAGGTGGTCACCGTGGGGGGAGGGGCGGCTGGGACAGGAGGAGGAAGGGGTGGTCGACAAGGGGGAGGGGCGGAAGGGGCTAGAGGATGAAGGGGGATGGGTGGGTGATGAATATGTGTTTCATCACTATTAAAGTTGAAAATAGAGCCTTGTTCCCTAGTATTTAGCAGCATATTTCCCTTTATCTTGCATAAATGCCATTCGTACATGCATCCATAATACATGCATTTTAGCATCCATATTTGTGTCAAATATGAAACCTATTTCACTTGTAAAATAGTCACCAGTATTCACCTAATTATCTGTATCCTATTCCCCCTCCAAAGTCAATAAAACTGACTCTATACTGTGTATATTATTAACTAATAATACAAGGCAAAAGGGCATGGTTTTCATCTTGTAAAAATACCCAATAAAAATCCCAAACCCAATTGGAGACCCCATACCTTAGAATGTCGATATCTTCCTCATACAACCTCCGATTTAGGTCTACTCACCTTCAGATTAATACATATTCAAAGACCTTTAAAATGAGACCAATTTCATTTAAATCGGAGCTCGTATGCAAAACTTGGATTTTTGGTCCCCTTTGTGTACTATATGTATATATTTTTACCCATGTATTTTTGTATCTTATTTGACCTCATCTCTGTTTTTAGTCAACATGAAACTTGTAGATCTCATCGAGATCTACAACTTTCACGTTTTGAGTTTTTCTAAATTCGGCCTCCTTCTCTCTCTCTCTCTCTAAATTCATATTCTTTCTCAACCATTCAGAGCAGGCCCCGTGGCGCCCTCTGATTGCGCCACGCAGCCCGCTCCTTTGGGCGCCACGCACCCTCCATCTCCGCCGTCCGATCACGCCCTCTCTCTCGTGATCTGGGCCATCCAAGCCGCAACCCATCTCCGCCATTCGATCAAGCCCTGGATCCAATCGAGGCCGTTCGCCAGCGCCTTTCCCTCAGGATGCCACGTGCCCCATATTCTCCACCATCCGATGACATCCCTTATCTCTTAATCTCCACCGTTCATCATCCAAATCACCTCCGCCGCCCAATCGAAGCCAAGACATCATCACGACCGTTCATCAACGCCTCCACCTCCGCCTGCCACGTGGTGTGCCCTGCACCATCAATCTCAACTCCCTAGAACTAATCTCAGCCCTCCTTTCGCGCCCTTCTCCTGACCGTTGGATCGCTCGATCCAACAGTCCAGACGTCGTCGCCTACCTTCCGCAAGGGTCGTACCCCACGTCGTCCACCTTGCACGCGAGCCGCCCCCTTCCTATTTTGGGATCCACTACGGCCACTCTCGCCGCCTCCTACCACCTCAATCTTGTAGCCCACTCTACCCTCATCTTCGCTGACCTCCATGATCGCCCTAACCCGCAACCACGTCGTCCCACGACCTCCACCAACCTCGCTCTCCATCACATGTCACTGTCACCTTCCACCTATAAATACTCCATCCCCACCAACCTTCGACCCCATCCGCCACTCCATAGAGAATCCCTTAGCTCCGACCTTCATTTTGGTGACAACAAATCGAAGCGACGTTGAGCGAAGATCGAGCTTCTTCTCCGACGAGATCCACGACCGACTCCGCCATGCCGCAGCTTTCTCAGTGAGCCGCACGAGCTCAGGTCTACTACCGGCCTTCAAGCGACGACCAGGAGCCCAGATCCGAGCTCCATTACCCAAGTAGCAACCTCCATCGCCCCCTCCAATCTTCTTCTCCTTTTCTTAACCTTTTATTCGCATCCTCCGCGCATCTTCACCCTCTTCTCACAATCCTCCGAGTTCCGCCATGGAGCTGGCACCCTTGCGTGCTATTCCACTTGCTTCAACATCACCTCGCACTTCATTCCAACGAGAGCTCCGCCACCTTGGCGGAGCAGCATCACCGGACGATCTTCATCGCACCACATGCCTCTCATCGCACTCAAGCTTAAACCACGAACACATAGCATGCTTCGGCTATCCAGTAACCCCTTGCATGTACACTCTAGCTCATTGGCCGGAACATCATCGGAGCTTAGCTCGAGCTTCACCGCTACTGGTGCTTGGACCCCCCCCCCCCCCCAACCGCTCCTGAGACCTTCTGCGGCTACCTGACGCCTCAACGATCCCTCCCAGCTACTAGGGAGCCGCCGAGGAGCTTCATCGACGATGGGAGAAGGAGGCGGAGCAAGCAGCTCTTTGCTGGAGCGCAGACACCTCCACCGCAGGAGGCGGCATACCATTTGAGAAGGAAGTACAATAGCCGTCCGATCCCCATGATCGGACGGTTCTGATCTCTCCACGTCGCCATCAGCCCGCAGCCGTCGGATCAGGAGGATCCCACGCTCTAGAGCACACCACGTCACCGCTTCCCCCGCGCTCCAGATGCCATTGGATCGATCTTGATCTAACGGTTGTTGATCGCCCACACCTTCATCTCAGGAGCCATCTTCTGCCGTTGATCTTCATTAGATCTACTGGATCCAGGCACGCCATGTCTCCATCCATCATCAGCCATTGGATCGTCACTCGATCTAACGATCCAGAGAGTGCCACATTGCCGCATCTGAGCCTCCTCCCCGACCTCTAGGCTCGGAGCCCCCGAAGCTAGCCCGAGCCACGTCCGAGCCTGCAGCGCCCCCGAGCCTCCATCCGAGCCTCCGACTACTCCCGAGCCTGGGACCCCACGTGTTTCTCACGTGCGGTCTGGGCATTTTGCACCAAGGCCCCTAGAGGTTTTGGAAAATTCTATTCAGTCCCTACCAGGAGCACCACGTGAGGCGCACGTGTTTCGTGGGCATTTTGCATACATGTCCCCCGCATTATAGGTAATTGCATTTGTGTCCCTGTCTGCATGTTTTATTTTTTGGAAATTTATTTTCTGTAATTGCAATCAAACCCCTATCTTTGCATGCATATTTAGGTACTCATTCGGCATCATTTTGCAAGTATAATTACGTTGTGTAGCTTAACTTGTCCTCTTTTGTATGTGACATTCGTCCAATTTTTGTGATATCAGTGGAATTTATTATTAACTCATTGGTGAAATTTGCTATATTTTGCCCATTTGATACCTTTTATTTTGTATTAAATTCTCTGTTGTTCCAAAAATCATCAAAAATTCACATTAGACTTAGGATACTTTAGTTTATATTGTGCCAAAAAATAAACTCATTTGTACGCATCCCGAGGCCTGAATAAATCATTTAGTGATTTTCTTACTTGATTTTCAGTAGGTCCAATTCACATAGAATTTAGGTATCTCAATTTTCCTGGATTCTTCTTCACACTTAGATCGATCTAGTATAATTTTTATATGTGGAAATATTGTGCTTTGGTATTTATTAAAATTAATTTAGTCAAAATCACCTTGCATTCATATTTAATTCACAGTAAATTCATAAAGTGTCAGAACATTCTAAAAAAATTACGGCAGCTCAATTTCATTGCATTTCACCATATGGCCAAGTTTCATAATTTTTGGATTTAATTTGACCATATTTCTGATTTAACTTGTAAAGTGGCCTGACTTTGCATATGTCTATTCTTAATTGCATAAAAATTGTTTAAAAATACCAAAAAAACATCTTCTGAAAATCCGACCTCTTAAATTTACTTAAAATTTACCTAAGGAGGCAACTGTCTCCCTAAGTTCAACCTTGGGCTTGCCCAAGTAAAATAAAATTGCCCCCCGTGATTAACTCAACATTAATTAATAGTGGTATTTTGACATAGCTTAGATTATCCGACTGCAACAAACTTAAAATTTAATTTGACCATTAATTTGATCGAATTAACAAGGGTATCCAGAGCAATGTCAGTGGGATATTTTTCTTTTTCTTTTCTTTTTTACTTTTAGATAATCCTGGATGTTAGATCGTAGAATGATCATATTAACTCATTCATCTGGTTGAGTTAATAAGCTAAACGACATAAGGTTATGGGTGTAAAACAAAGCATTTATTCAGGGTCCTCAGTGTAATTCACTATTATGCAGTGTTGTTATTGTAATTACGATATTACTCAGGGTTATGGGTGTAAATATCCATTTATGTTTATATGCAGGGAAAAAAGGATTTCATTTGTATCCCTAACTTTTTTGGAGTATCTGTTATGCCCCGACTTCTTGTTGTTTAGTCCCTTGTGCCACTCGCGTTAGTTGTTCATCTCCAACGCAAACGGATGTTAACTTTGAGGACACCGGCGGAAATTAATTAGAAAAAAGGGCTGGGAGGTTTTTCTTGACCCTCCTCCCTCCCCTCCTCTTCACTAGGACGACCTCCTCTCCCTTCCCCCACCCCCTGCTGATCTCCTCCCCATACCGGCCTCCTCTCCCTCCCTCCCCCATGCTCCTCTCCATGCTGACCTCCTCATCCCTCCCCTCCTCCCCATTCCCCCCTCATTCGTCCCGTCCTCCCCACCTCCACCTCCTCTGCCCTCAACCTCTCGCCTCCTCTACCCTATCATCTCCTCCATCCTCTGCCTCCCCACTCTTCATTCCCCTCCTATCCTACACCCCCAGCCTCATCCTCCCCCCACCCCCATCCTCTGCCTCCCCCTCTCATCCGCCACAAGCTTCCCCCCTCCTTTGCCTCCCCATATCCTCCACCCTCAGCTTCCCCCCCGCCTCTGCATCGTCCTCTCCTCCCCCTGCCCTCAACCTCCTCCCCTCCTCTGCCCGTCTTCTCCTCCGCCCTCAGCCTCCCCCCTCCTCCACCACCAGTCTTCCCAAGCTGACCTCCTGTCCTACCCACCCCCAAGAAGTAGAGAAACCACTCCTCCGCCATTTCATGTATCGTCGCCACCGTTGTTGTGTTCCCCTTCCCATAGTTTGCCCTTGCTAGCATGTACATGAGCTCCATCGTCATCGTTGGTGGCCCACGTATAAAAGATATTGAGTTCAGAGAAGTCGAAGGGGTAGAGGAGGAGATGAGGACTTTTATTCCATATATGTCCTTGTTAACTATACCATGGTTTGATTAAGATCACAATCAAGTGATAGAACGATAAGAAGTCAGGTGCACAGCTGGTATTCCAAAAAAGGGAGAGGCATAACTAATATTACAATATCCCAGAGGGATACAGTATATAAAAACTCAAAATATGATCCACGAATGTTCATATAAAAACATTAATTAATATATTATTCAAAGGACATGTCATTAATTTCGCATGTAGAAAAAAAATAACTCATATCATTTATAATAGAATTATGGGTCATTATACACTTATACACCTCTGAAATTATGTCATTACAGTTATATCCCTACCATTTTGCAACAATATTTACACCTTATACATACAAATTTAACAGTACTGCCGTTCATTACTTAGAGGATAGGGAGTATGCACCCAGGTGTATGTAATTCTACATGCACCCGGGCCTATAACTCCCATATTTTTTTACTTTTCTGAAAAATACCGCCATATATATTCATCTATATATGTCTCCTATATGTCATTCCAATTTCATCAGAAACTGAGACCCCTACGTCCTCCATCCAGAACAGGTCGATTACAGCAATTCTAAGACCGTTAAAATAATGTGTTCTAGATGGAGGACGTAGGGGACTCTGTTTCTGGTGAAATTGGAATGACATATAGGAGGCATAGATAGATAAATATACATGGCGGTATTTTTCGGAAAAGTAAAAAAATGTGGGAGTTATAGGCCCGGGTGCATGTAGAATTACATGCACCTGGGTGCATACTCCCTATCCTCCATTACTTATGCCCCTATATATCGTTGATAAAAGGATGATACTGTAAATTCTGTAAGAATATAGGGGCTAACGGGGGTTATTGCAAAAAAGTAAGGGTATAATAGTTTATAGGATCTCGGAGGGAACGCATGTAAAATACCATATAATTACCATATATTAGAGATAAAATATATGTTTGAATTTAATCTTTGACAACCTCAAATGTTCCCACTCCCACGTACTCAAGTTTCACTCGAACTATGTGAGCTCATACATACATGTAATAAGAGAGAAATTTTCAATGAACCCTAAGCTCGTAAGGATTGTTATGAGTGAATTCATTTTACTAATATTTCATAGCATTTTGAGCATAATACTTATAGATTTTATCACTGTTATGTCATATTCTTACTATTAATAATCATTTTTCACATAAAGCGGATCTTGAATTAATACGAACCGGTCATAATAAGAATAGAAAAGACAATAGTATTATAACAAATAATACAATCATTTCATGTTAATTTAAGGTCAACCCTTTTCTGCTATAAAAATATAAATAAATACCACTTATCTAACAATGTTATCTAACATAACTAAATCATATTCATTATCTCTTCTTATCCAATCGAATTAAGAATAACAGCTACCTACTACTTATCTCTTCTTTATCTGACTCTGACTATCACTGCAAGAAACAAGGGATACAACAACTCAATCTCTCCTTACTGTTAGGACTAGGATCATATTAAGATTATAAATCGTAATGTGATTGGACTTCTAACTATAATTGAGACGTATTCTTTGGTGGGTATATGACTATGGAGTTGTAATTGAGCCATATGTGTGTGTGTATGTATCTATGAGGTATCGGGGCAATGCCTCCACGCTGAAACAAGAGAAAAATACCACAAGAGAAAAGGAGAGTGGTATAGAATAGAGGAGAGAGAGCGAGAGAAAGGTGAGAGTTGTACTCCCTCTACATCTTTGTGATTTTCTTCTCTGGTGGTTGCAAGAGGCAACTGACATCGTCAAATATAGTTGCCCTCTAATTTCGCGTGCTTCTGTGGTTGTGGTGGTGGTGCATTATGCATATGTATCTGGTGATTTATCCCCAAATCAATCAATATTAGAGCGGAGATGATATCAGTTCATCCCCAACAACTAATATCAGGGCATTGTTCGACAACATCGACGTATATGACGCAACATATTAGATAGAGATTTGACGTCGACGAGATGACTCAATGGAATAGGTTTGCAATATTAAGAGATCGTGAATAACCAACAGTTGCAATAAACCATTGAGATCGAGAGCATCAGAAATTTGATTGAGGTGATCCTAGAGTAAATATAAGATTTTTTATATGCTCCATGTTGGACATGTGAGACCACGACGAGCCATTATGCAATAAATGTTATTGCAAATATCATTCCCTGATCTGAAATGAAGAATAAATAATTTGCATAATAGGTCCCTCTGTACAATTAAGGTTATGTACCATGGCTATCTTAATGATCATACAGCTGTTGATTCAATTATTGAACCATAGAGGCTGCTGCTTGGATGAATACCTAAAGAGTTAGATTGAGGACTCATCAAGCACCGTTAAATGATTGTTAAGATGTGATCTCCAGCTTGAGTAGGAGATGGCAATCCTTTCTCACATAGGCTGATATCTGACCGACCTCTTGATGCAGGTCCTCTGCATAGGAATAGAGATTCAGAGGTGTCAGATTAGTTAGGTCAAAGAGTTGACTTAATGAGATGGAGATAACCTAAGTCCTATGTTGAATGCTGTCACAACATAGGCACGCATCCTCTGACCAGAGACAGATGTATTGCTATATGTCTGAGTATGTACATTTGGCAGACCAATAGGTTGATGACCTAACCAAGGTCTATACACCGGCGCGCTGGTGTGCATATAAGGGCATATGAGTAATACGATCTCTCAAAGGGATCATACAGGTTCACTACTGAACCGGGAAGACATGAGCTCACTCATGAGATATTGGGAAGAATCAAATTCTGTGCACGATCGTCTCGCTTTGGAAGCTTGACTGAATTTGTAGGTTTGATATATACTTTTGAAAAGTATATGATCAAGACCTAGGTATGATATATGCTTTTGGAAAGTATATGATCGATACCAAATCCCAATGATCAAATGAGAAACATATTGATCAAACCCTGAAGAAGACAATGTAAAATTGATCTTGATCTTCGGGTTGACCATGGGTCTTCCAGTATGCAGGATGTACAAGTATTGGGAATACCTGAGGGTGATGTGATCATAAACGATTGTATATCCATGATGCTTCCATTCCGAGGGAGTGATGAAACATGTCTGGATTTTAGTGACTCCTTTCAGTAGAGAAGCAATCTGATCTTACTCCTTGTGTTGGACATTGGTCTGAATGAGATTCAGATACAATGAGAAGATTAGATTTGCGGTCTTGATTTAATCAAGCATCTGTGGGAGCTTCGTAAGATCTGGATTTGAGATAAGATCTCAATATCCAAGTCACTATACGTGGAACAATACAATCGCCCTGTCCTTATCTCCAAATATCTACGGAGAAAGCACATTATTCTTGAAAGGGTTCAAGAATAATTCATTTGATGAAATGCATATCCAAGCAAGGACTTGATGATTAAATGAGATTTAATTATCAAGCATAATATGAATATGATTCATATTATTATCCAAGATAATTAAATGGGGTTTAATTATCAAAGATTAGAGAATGTGGATAATACTATCCATGATATATGTGTATTATAAATATGATTTATAATATATATATATATAAGAGAGAGAGAATTTATGTAAATAGCATTTGTTAATTAATAATGTGAATTGGATTCACATTTATTAATTAATTGGAAATGTAATTTACCAAATTAGTTTGGATTGTGAATATGATACGCATAATGTTCAATGGCATGATTGAAACATTCACAAATTAATTTGGAATTAATTTGGTGAATAATTTTGTGATAATTGTTATTACAAAATTAATTAAGAAATAATAAGATAAAATAAGAAGGAGGCAAAACAACCACCAAAATTCATAGGTGGCGTCACCTATGAATTATTCACAGGTGATGCCCCCCTAAAATCATGGGTGGTTGTTTGACTCCCTTTTTTGCTATCACATTATCTCTTAATTAGTTAATGATAAATTAAATTATGTTGATAATGTTGCAACATATTTTAATTTAAATTAATGTTGTTGGTTTTTAACCAACAACAATCATGACCATTGATTTTACATGGACCAAGCCTAGCCGTTGGATCCATGTGTCCCATGGATTGAGATCCATAGGATCCTAAACAAATATAAAAGGAGGGCTAGGGTAGCCTTCCAAGGTACACCATTAAGAGTTGTACAAGGTTACAACTCTCTCTCTCTCTCTCATATTCTCGCCCTCTCTCTTTCTCTCCTCCAAAAGATGGCCGTCCATCTTGTGTTGAGAAAGGAGAGACTCTCGGCTTAGCCTTCATCAACTCGATGATCTCCTTCTTCTTTGGAGTTTCTTACTCTAAAGGAAGACGATGGATTTCGTTTGACGAAATCAGGGGACCCATCGCTTGGATCTTCATCGAGGATTGCGGGGAGGACGCGACTCATCATCGTGCCCGCAAGTACGTTCTTCGTGGATCGGACTTGAGACAGGAAGATCTCTACTTTAGGATCTCGCGATCACAACCACGCTCCAAGAGGTATTTCTTATACTTTGTGATTTGATGAAACGATCCGTGAAGTGTTCTCGTGATCATGTGGTTTCATCTTAGATTTAAAATTTTAATTTCCGTCGCATCTAGCGACTAGTGCGACTAGTTGCTTCGATTGCATACGATGCGATCAACACGCTTCCGTGATGTGCTTAAGGATACTCAATATACTTCAAATGGTATCGGAGCCATAGGTTGAATAAGGTTTTGGGATATGATCCATAGACCATAGACGATTTGGTTCTTGAAAGGGTTGCGAAATTTTTGCTGCATTTCAATTTTCGCACCTCTGTATAATTGAATTTTTCGACACTGTTTAAAATATTTAAACATGAAATTTTCAATTGGATTTTGTTTCTCATTAATTAAGGAAACCATAGGACTTGAGTTTACTAAATTTGGACTTCATTTGCTCAAGATATAGTCTTTTTGAATATGCCTATATTCACTGTTGCAGGAACTGCGGATTTATACGTGATTAATGAGATAATTACGATTTTAATCTACTCGAAATGCGTGAATCATCATTTGGATTTTTTAATAAATCAAATAGGCAATCTTCGTAAACTGAGTTTGTATTTTTTGGATTTAAATTGATCAAGATAAGTTAATTTTAATGATCGGGGGTCACTGCTGGAAATTGACTTTTTTTTATCATGAACCTTGTGATAAGTCATTCAATTATCATTATGAAAATTAATTGTTAATTTTCTGGAATAATTAGTGATAAATATTTGTGAAATATTTAAAGAAATAATTATTTCATTGAATGACATTTGCCTAAACCACAATGATAAGATAATTGATCCTGATCATTGGTTGATTTGAATCCATCAACAAACATTGATTTCATGAAAACCATAGTTTATCCTACAATAGTTGTAGGACAACATTTACATGAAAAACCCTCTTGCTTGAATAGGATTGGGGATTTGTCTAGCAAATCTCCTGATAATATAATCAAAATTGTTTTGATGTATATTATATGGTATAATTTTGGTTGAAAAACCGATGAGCATCTCAAGGTACATGATGATCTATCTGGTATTATCCTTTCCTGAGACGGATATGGTGCCTAGTCAGAGAGCATTGGGGTCGCGAGTTGCAACGTATGTGGTCCGTCCCACTCTCGTCGGTACTGGTCATGACAGCGGGTAGGGATTGTATAATGCCGGAGAAAATCAATGTGTGTTTTTCTAATTATTAAAATTCGAATAATACGTACTTTGAGATTATACCTACTATTCAAGTAATAATCAAGTTTGTTGATTGATGATTGGATTAATGATTAATTTAATATGATTAATTAATTATATCCAATTAACATTCTATCATGAATAGATGTGTATTTCTCTTGGAAGAGTTAATTATGTGAATATGATTCACGATAATTAATTATAAAATTTGAATAAGAAGATGGAGGATCACATAAGTGACATCCATGGTCTCCCGTCAAGGCAAAGGATTCCGTCGTCAGTTGTTATGTATAGGAGACGCCTGTCCGAAGTGACAGATCATGTACATGATTTAATTGGATCGGGTTCTTTGCTTCTCGAAAGAGTAAGGCCGTATACGTAGTGACCCCAATATCGGGTCCTCATATTATTTGGGCGATATTGGATTGCGTATAGCGAGTATTAAGCATGTTGACGGTTGATTCAATTAATGACAGGTCAACATCATCTTAGGGGTGGTGGGCCCGGGTGTTAAAGACCGAATTGGGAATGCAAGTTGGACTTGCAAGGCGGAATGTGTTCCCGCTTCTTTTTATCCGAGTTGTAGGTTCTCATATTATTGGGATGCAACAAAGATAAGGAAGGAGATCCCAGATCTTGCTTGAGATATAATGGTAAGTATATCTCTTACATTGAAAGTGATTAAGGGAATGAACTTTCAGTGTTGACAGGGCAAGACAACTTTGATATAAAAATTCCTAAATCAAAGTAAAATATGTATATGATATATATATACCCTTATGCAAATTTCTTATTTCAGATAATCCTTCATTAAACCCACTCAATGTTATACTCAATAATAACCAGTAAAAATATCATGGATTGGACTCATGATCCAGATATTGTACTTGCAATTGGACACATAATGTATGTGGTTGCAATGTGCAAGTTTCTTCAACATAATGAGGAATGACAATTAAATAAGATAATAAGACATCACCTTAGGGTTTGTATGTCTCTATGTTCTTGATCTTTCATCGAGTGTACTTTAGAAGTCACATGTCGATGGTGATCGTGATTGTCAAATAATCCCTATAAAATAAAAGGAGATATTTTGGCATACATATGTGTTCTAGACATTTAATCATGAATGACATGGTTCTCTGTATTATGCATAATGGTAGCTCGAAAGAGATGATGTATTCAAAATGTTTGAATACTTACCTCAACCTAAGTCTCTAAGAGTTAAGATGTATATAGATATGATGAGTGTCATCATTCTACTATATATACTCAAGTCATTCATGGAGCTCCATAATAATAATTTTGAATGAATTCAATGAAGCATATATAAATGTTGAAGTGCTCTTATATTGAATTTTTTTCAATTCAACATAAGAGATTCTTTGTCTTGAACAATGGTTGTTTATAGATAAAGAGAGCGCAGTGGAAGCATGGGTTGGACCCATGTGAGAAGGAAAGTCAAAGAGTTGACTGTACTTCTGTGACTTCCATATGACATCCAAAGAGTTGGATGAATGTCAATACTGCAATAAGTCGATGTGTTGATAGTATGACTATCAAATCTGTCTAAAATCCTTAGTGAAGGACTCAGATAGAGCATCAGAATAATCTACATATAATCATTGACTCTGACTTTATTATTTCATAAGATAAAGTCTGACAATTGTATCCCAATCTTCTAATGACATTTTCAATTGGTTGTATATATATATATATTAGAAGATTAGAAATTTGATCTTAAGGTTTAGTAGTCATCTACATGGATATTGCTGTAATTGTTGCAGTAATCTTTGTTGGATAGATAGACTTCATATTCTCAGTGGGAGAGCCCTTAGTCTTGGAGAATGTCTCTATGACCTAGATAGTAGAGTACACTCATTGTTTGTTTCTAAATGTTGAAAATAATCATGAATTCCAAGATAGAACTATCATAAAGAATTATGATGGAAATATTTCAGATAGTAATCTAACATCTAGTGGACTCTAGAAAATTAGAAAATTAATGAATGGTTCATTAAGATTTCTAATACTGAAAATCAAACCTTATTAGATCAATAGGAGGATGAAGATCATTTGACAATGATCTGGCATCAAACCTTGGACATTTGTCTGTTGATTTGATCAATAAACTAGTGAGATATGAAACTTTAGAATGTCTAAAATTTCAAATCTTACATACTTATGAATATTGTATTCAAAGTAAAATGTCCAATACACCCTTCTTCTAGGAAAGGTGTAAGATGTCAAGGTATTCGGTATCTCATACATATTGATGTATGTGGATCATCTATATCATAGTGAACATTATGGATATGTGATATTTATTGATGATCATGTATGATATGAGATTTCTTCTCTTCATCTGAGAAACCTTTGAAATGTTCAAAGATTTCATAATTTTGGTTTAAAACCAAAGTTTGAAAGAAGATTAAATGAATTTGTTAGATAAAATTCAAAGAATACCTTATGGAGATATGAATATCATTTCTTTCTCAATCCTCCTAACATACCTAAACTCAATGGAGTTGTAGGGAGATACAATTGGATCATATGTGACATGATTTGGTCAATGATGAATTTTAGCATAATTTCCTCTAAGTTTCCAGATATATATGTGTAGTAGAGACGACAATATATATCCTTAATAAGGCTCCATGCAAGCTGGAATCTAGCACTTGAGAGTGCTACTTCATTAGGAAAATAAAGGATGGTATTGGATACCTACTTTATGACCTTAAGATTCTTAGAAGATCTCATCTCTGAGGATGTGATTCTTGGAGGATGACTCTCTTGAGAATCATGATGAAATGAAGTGTAGGAACTCATCTAATCTTGAGAAGATGATGAGGCTCCTGAAATCAAAAACTAAAAGGGACAATTAAAGATGAAGCACTAATACCTCTTCAAATGAGTTTGAGGATGTATTCCATATGTCAGTGAAGTCTGACAATGATCGGACTTCATGTGATGAAGCTCCTGAGGATCATGACATGGAAAGATGGATATTTGCAATAAAGTCTAAAATAGACTTCGTATACAAGTGTTGTATATGGACCCTCGAGGATCCACCTATAAGGGTTTGACCCGTTAAGGTGTAAATGGATCTTCAAGAGAAAAGGGAACCTGATGAGAAGGTAGAGACCTTCAAAGCTCGGTTCATAGCCATAAGCTACACACCGAAAGAGAAGACATTGCTTGCGATGAAACTTGCTCTTCGGTAACCATGCTTAAAATCATCAGAATATTGCTAACCTTAGCTACACAACTTGACTATTGCATATTCAGGATGTAATTCAAGATTGCATTCCTCTAAAGAATACCTCCCTGAGGATATTTACATGAAGTAGCACCAGGGCTTCATGTTTGGGGAAAGTAAGGTGTGAAAGCTAAAGAAATCCATATGTGGACTCAAATAAGCTTCTTGTTGTTGGAACATAAGATTTGATGAAATTATAAATGATATGATTTCAAATAGAATCTTGATGAACCATGTGAAGCTTAGTGGGAGTGCCATTGTGTTCATCGTGCTAAATGTAGATAATATCCTAATCATTTGGGATGATATAAGGATTATAATAAGTGTTTTATAGACTGGCTATTCCATACCTTGAGATATGATCTCAAGAATACCTCTTAGATCTTAGTTCTGAAGTTGTTCAGAAGCAAAGAAAAGAGGGTATTGGGACTGTCACATTTGTAGTACACCTTGGACATATTCCATTCTTGGAAATTCCAAGAAAGGCTTCCTTCCCTTAAGACTTGGTACTGCCTATCTAAAGGGATTGCACCTCAAAGAGTTGAGGAAGTGAATGCTAGAACTGCTTGCACCCGTGCATCAGTTACGAGAAGCTAAGTATATGCTAAATATGTACAAAAGCCAGATATCTACCATGCAGTGGGAGTAGTAAAGTGTTGCTAATCCTACTATGGAGAGAAAACACTTGATTGCAGTAATAACAAAATCTTCAAAGATGACAAGGCTTTAGAGATAGTGATCTCTAAGTCTTATCTTCAGAAGCTTACGACTTTATAAATAGAAATCTAAAAGGTCTTAACTGTGGATACCTTAAGAGATAGTGATCTCTAGGAATAAATGTATTCTGATAAGAATTATGGAAATACTGGTTGTTATAATAACTGAGCAATAGTGTCAAGGACATTATAACTGCTTTGACTAGATTGAGTATTGGTTGCATAAGATGCAACATTCGCATTGGATGCGAGCACTGTTGCCTAGGGATACGCAAGTGCCGTAAAAGGACTTGGCATAGTCTTTTGGGAACAGAGTGACTGATCAGCTTACCTAGCTATTTCTAAATAGCCTATGATTGTCACATGAGTGTGGGTTTAAAATGATTAGCCCATTAATGGCTCTTTGGGCTAGAGGGAGATTGTTGGACAAGTGAGCCCACAGTGAGCCATTATGCAATAAATGTTATAGCAAATATCATTCCTTTATCTGAAATGAAGAATAAATAATTTGCATAATAGGTCCCTCTGTACAATCAGGGTTATGTACCATGGCTATCTTAATGATCATACAGCTGTTGATTCAATTATTGAATCATAGAGGCTGGTGCTTGGATGAATATCTAAAGAGTTAGATTGAGGACTCATCAAGCACCGTTAAATGATTGTTAAGATGTGATCTCCAACCTGAGTAGGATATGGCAATCCTTTCTCACATAGGCTGATATCTGACCGACCTCTTGATGCAGGTCCCTCTGCATAGGAATAGAGATTCAGAGGTGTCAGATTAGTTAGGTCAAAGAGTTGACTTAACGAGATGGAGATAACCTAAGTCCTATGTTGAATGCTATCACAACATAGGCACGCATCCTCTGACCGGAGACAGATTGTATTGCTATATGTCTGAGTATGTACATTTGGCAGACCAATAGGTTGATGACCTAACCAAGGTCTGTACACCGGCGCGCTGGTGTGCATATAAGGGCATATGAGTAATACGATCTCTCAAAGGGATCATACAGGTTCACTACTGAACCGAAAGACATGAGCTCGCTCATGAGATATTGGGAAGAATCAAATTCCGTGCACGGTCGTCTCGCTTTGGAAGCTTGACTGAATTTGTAGGTTTGATATATACTTTTGGAAAGTATATGATCAAGACCTAGGTATGATATATGCTTTTGGAAAGTATATGATCGATACCAAATCCCAATGATCAAATGAGAAACTTAGTGATCAAACCCTGAAGAAGGCAGCATAAAATTGATCTTGATCTTCGGGTTGACCATGGGTCTTCCAATATGCACGATGTACAGGTATTGGGAATACCTGAGGGTGACGTGATCATAAACGATTGTATATCCATGACGCTTCCATTCCGAGGGAGTGATGAAACAGGTCTGGATTTTAGTGACTCCTTTCAGTAGAGAAACACATCTGATCTTAGTCGTTGTGTTGGACATTGTCTGAATGAGATTCAGATACAATGAGAAGATTAGATTTGCGGTCTTGATTTAATCAAGCATCTGTGGGAGGTTCGTAAGATCTGGATTTGAGATAAGATCTCAATATCCAACTCACTATACGTGGAACAATACAATCGCCCCTGTCCTTATCTCCAAGTATCTACAGAGAAAGCACATTATTCTTGAAAGGGTTCAAGAATAATTCACTGATGAAATGCATATCCAGCAAGAAGGACTTGATGATTAAATGAGATTTAATATCAAGCATAATATGAATATGATTCATATTATTATCCAAGATAATTAAATGGGATTTAATTATCAAAGATTAGAGAATGTGGATAATACTATCCATGATATATGTGTATTATAAATATGATTTATAATATATATATATATATATATAAGAGAGAATTTATGTAAATAGCATTTTGTTAATTAATAATGTGAATTGGATTCACATTTATTAATTAATTGGAAATGCAATTTACAAATTAGTTTGGGTTGTGAATATGATTCACATAATGTTCAATGGCATGATTGAAATATTCACAAATTAATTTGGAATTAATTTGGTGAATAATTTTGTGATAATTGTTATTACAAAATTAATTAAGAAATAATAAGATAAAATAAGAAGGAGGCAAAACAACCACCAAAATTCATAGGTGGCGTCACTATGAATTATTCATAGGTGATGCCCCCTAAAATCATGGGTGGTTGGTTGACTCCCTTTTTTGTTATCACATTATCTCTTAATTAGTTAATGATAAATTAAATTATGTTGATAATGTTGCAACATATTTTAATTTAAATTAATGTTGTTGGTTTTTAACCAACAATAATCATGGCCATTGATTTTACATGGACCAAGCCTAGCCGTTGGATCTATGTGTCCCATGGATTGAGATCCGTAGGATCCTAAACTAATATAAAAGGAGGGCTAGGGTAGCCTTCCAAGGTACATCATTAAGAGTTGTACAAGGTTACAACTCTCTCTCTCTCTCTCTCATATTCTCGCCCTCTCTCTTTCTCTCCTCCAAAAGATGGTCGTCCATCTTGTGTTGAGAAAGGAGAGACTCTCGTCTTCGCCTTCATCGACTCGAGGATCTCCTTCTTCTTTGGAGTTTCTTACTCTAAAGGAAGACGACGGATTTCGTTTGACGAATCGGGGGAGCCATCGCTTGGATCTTCATCGGGGATTGCGGGGAGGACGCGACTCATCATCGTGCCCACAAGTGCGTTCTTCGTGGATCGGACTTGAGACAGGAGGATCTCTACTTTGGGATCTCGCAATCACAACCACACTCCAAGAGGTATTTATTATACTTTGTGGTTTGATGAAACGATCCGAGTAGTGTTCTCGTGATCATGTGGTTTCATCTTAGATTTAAAATTTTAATTTCCGCCGCATCTAGCGACTAGTGTGACTAGTTGCTCCGATTGCATACGATGCGATCAACACGCTTCCGTGATGCGCTTAAGGATACTCAATATCCTTCACTCCAAACGTATAGGACAATTCATATCGGAGTATTCCGCTCCAATTTTTCAGATTGTGCAAGGAGGTGTAATAGCAAATTGGATGAAAAAGTTCACATTGAGGGGTGCATCATTTTTTGTGGAACCCCTCAACATGAAGAATGAATTCACCTTACGACAACAATAGGTGAAGAATATACTCATGTGAGATGGACTTGTGAAAGCTCCCACAGGATAGAGAAAAGAATACATAGAAGATGAAAGAGGAAGAGTGGAAGGAGATGAGGGATCTTACGAACAGTACAATATAAAAGTTCTTGATAGACAACACTCTTTATGAAGTCAATGACCTAGTATTAGTAGGATCCAACAAAGGTCGGATAATGTGTGAGGGACAGTGCAAGTCCAAATATCTGACAACCTGGCTATAAACGAAGAAGAAGCTCTATGGCCTAAAGATGACCGACGTGACAAAGCTCAAGGTGCACTTGGATGAATTCAACAAGATTTTGATATCATATTGTGACAATGTAACTCTATGGCAAGGATACCAACACATCAGATGAGACAGTTGCTTTGATGCATATGAATGAGTCTCGATGCAAGTTGATGATAATCAAAAAATCCGACAAGCGATTAAAAATGAAAATGTGTCAGTGTAGAGAGCGTAAAGAAAGATATGATTACTCAAACAAAAATCAATAAAAATAGAAGAGAGAGAGAGAGAGATGGATAGAATAAAAAGGGTCCTCATCCATTTTTATTTCACTAATTATTTACCAAGTAAGTGTCCTTGGATCGAACCCGAGGCAGCAGAATAACTAAACTCGTATTGTTGAGGAAAAAGAATATTTTTATGATTTTTAATTTCTTCTCGAAGGAAGGGAAGTCTCTTTTTATTAGTTTTATTTTTTTGAAAAATTTAATTGATTTTATTTTCTATTTTTTATATAATTTTCAAAAGGGATATTTTTAAATCAATTTATTCGCAATACAATAGGTGATAAAATAGAATAATAGCGGTACTATATAGTAGAGAAATTGACTCGAGCAACGGGCACGAAAAAGAAAATAAAAACAAAACAAAACTAATTAAGAGTCGAGAAAATAAAATTCGTGAAGAAAATGTTAGAAAATAGAGCAAAGTGAAAATAAATACAACGATTGTAGAATAATACGTCCAAGGTCCTCATTGTAGTCCACAATATAATATATAGGTGTAAAAAATACATCACAAAAAGATAAGGCCTCTCTTTCAAATAGGTCCATGTCTAGGGACCTATTTGTAAGAAAAATATGGAAATAATTACACTCAGGTCCCTGGTCAGGGACCTCAATGTAAATATGAAACTCCTTGGAGACGCATGCAAACTCCGGAGCTTCGTAGGGGTTTACTTGCAAAAATTCCACCATCTTGATTTGGTACGGGCTGCGATCTGTACCATCGGCTATTGACACGTGCCACGATTCTTTAGCATGTGTTTTTCATTAAGTTATACCCCAAATGTGGGAACTTCATCGGTGATTTTCTTCTCTGTCGAAATCCGGCGATGGCAGGGGTCCAGTGCAGGGACAAAAGGAGAGTTCCTCTCTCTTTCAAGCTCGCCTACAGTGGTGGCTGAACTGAGATGGGCGTCGATGTGCCTGACGAGGATCACTCTTGGAACCCTGAAATGAATGTGCTGAACTACTGCTCGATTAATTCAATGGTGAATGAAATAGGCTCCTGTTGAAGAAGAATGATGAAGCTATAACACTCCAGATGTTTTGAGTAACTGCAATTAAGAATTAGATGCTCGATTCACAGAGGAGTCGGCGAAAGGATAAAGCTATGCAGATGTGAAGGCCTTCCAGAATTGCGTCATTTGCAAATAAAGATTCAGATCAATTTAAGATGGAAGGTAACATTAATCTTACATGCGAATTAAGGAGGTGATTACGAGAATCTAATTGTGTGATTAAGTCATCTAAATTGACACGAAACTCGATGAATTTCAGAAGGAAATGGAGAAACACCTAGGAGTGCAGGGTGTAGGGACCCATTGTTCTTCACTCAATAGTCTGGTATACCTGGAGCTCAACGCCACAAGGTGGCGATTCAAGGCCAAGAGTGGCCCCGGAAATCTCTTGTGATGATCCACCTTCCATGTGGTAGCGGCCTTGGCTGTTGTCACCACCAATGTTGGCCGGAATAAATGAAGGAAGTTGGGTCTCGGTCAAGTTGATATGGAGATAGGAGTGTTGGTTTGAATGGGTGGTTTTGTGATCAATAAATAGATCAATCGAGAGGGGATTGGTTAGAATATAAGGGTAGGTGTGTGTCTTGGTAGCTAGGACAATGGACTAGAGGATTAGGATCAGATAGAGGCGGTAAGGATCGACGAAATCAATTAGTTGAAGAAGGGGAGTTAGAACATAAGCTAACATCTTCTTGATAGGGAAGAAGGCTCCAAGTGTTGACATGTGTAAGCACCTGGTAAGCCAGAAGATGAAATGAGGTTATTAATTATGTAATACATAATAGATAGCTTTATTTTAAATAGATATAAAAAGGAAAAATTAAGTAATTAAATTACTTAAGTGATAAAATAAATTATTTTGATAAATAAAAAATATTTAATATAAATATAAATATTATATTAATAAACATGTATAAATAATACTTGATAAATAAATATTATATTTTTAGTTTAATAAGTTAATAAATAACATTTTGATTATATTTTATTAATTATTAGACTAATAAATAGGATGTTTGTGTTTTTTTACAACTTTTAATAAAGTATTTTAAATACGTTAATAGATACAAATATATACTCTACAACTCAAATTTATCTATAAATTAGGAGTTTTGATCTATTTAATATATAAAATTATGCCTATAAAATCTGAAATAATTCAAGGATAAAATACAAGATCAAGAAAATAACTAAAAATTACAAATTATTATTTAAACTATAATAGTGTGCCCTGAAGAAAATAAATAGCCTAGAAACCCAATTACCATTACCATTAGGTCCCAAAGCTGACTTTTTGCAAACAAATTCTGATTTCAGTAAAATTACCTTAATTAATTAGAGCATATTATTTTATGAACTTTAAAGTGAGTAGAGTGAAATTAGAGTTTGTATGAGGAAGTTATGGCGTTCGGAAGTTGATATTGACAATTTGAAAGTCGAATTTCTTAGCATATATACAATATATTATTTTTAACCTTTTTTATATTTGTCTTTACATTTTTTGAAATAAACAAGAGAATAGTTTGACAAAAAGAATTATGTTCAAATGAACTAATTAAAAATAATTGAAGTTATGATGTTTGTTTGATAATTAATGAAGAATACGTGAAGTGGATAAATAACTATTTCCTAGTTTTCTTCCTCATCTCCCCTTACTTCTTTGTTTGTCGATTAATCTATATTGACTTGGTATTAGGGGTTAGGTTATATAAATATATCCTTTAGTTATATATTTTTTTATAAGTCATATTGTATTTTTATTTTCTTTATTTTTATTCTTTTATTTATTTACATATTTTTATGCATAAAAGTGCATTTTTATTCATGAATGTAGTTTTGATAAAAGATGGAAATTAATGAATATTTACATGCATTTGTCAAGGGTTTTAAGACAAAATGCATACAGAATATTAATGAATCATGTACTCATCAACCCCCTATACTTAAACTTTGTTAGTCTCTTAGCAAACACTTATGTGAAAATAAGGGAAAAAGAAAAGTTAGAATGAATTTATTTTCATAAACCAAATCATGATAACAGAGAAAGGATAGAGCTTGGTCCTGCCTAAACAATCATTTTATCGGAGCCTTAATTAGGATTAGGATTTTAATCTAGATAGTCCTCAAGTTCCACAAATCCTTATTGAAGTTCACCTCAACAGCCAGCTCAGATCCACTTATTGAAACGGAACGGGTCGTGACGACCGGCGGAAGCGTGCAATTATAAATTGCACGACCGAACCGTTACCGAACACTTGCATGGTAATCAATGAGCAGGGAAAATAATAATCTCAACTAAAGTCCATTCGACTTAAAAGTTATCTTATTACAGCTCCAACATAAATAACATTGCAAAAGGACCAATAATAAAATTAGCATATTAAAGTTCCAGTGGACATAATGACATCCTTCCCTAAATGATCCATCAATGATCCGTACCGGTTCAACCTCACGTGACAATAGTTCTCCTTGAACTGGAAATTAAATCACAACTCGTGCTCTCCTGAAAAAAATAACAACACATGTTATGAGCTAACGCTCAGTATGAGCCGAGTTGGGGTCAAGCCAGCTAGTGCGGAAAACAAGTCCCCCTATGCTACTTTAAACCGTTATAAACATAATCTCTTACCTGCGGGTTGCAATATCATAACAACACAACGATAGAAATTACACCATTATCTTACCGCATATAATATCTACTTGTCCTCATATATTATCACTATGAAACACATAATTCAGGTAAACATGTATACGATGGGAATTCCTTCTGAATCCATCCATTAAGGCCATAATTTCACATATACTTTTAAAGTTTGCCATATTTGCATATACGCCTTAACATTTTCATAATTTTCACTTAAACCCTCAGAATTTTTCATAATTGCGCATATGCCCCAGTACAATTATAACACTTGCATAATGCCATTACTTGGCCATAGTTGCACACATGTGCCTTGGCAATTTCAGAAACTGTACACAAACTCTTGATTTGTTTAGTGGTTAAAGTTGTCTTGATTGTTAAATCTTTAAACGGCTTTGGTGGCTTTGCTGGTTTTTCCGCTGGCACAAGCGGTCCATGACATTCATGACAGTGTAGCTACAACTGTAGAGGACTTATCTTTCGCCTCAGTCGGTTCTTTGAACCGTACGCCCATGCGGCGTTGCCCCTTGGGCATACGATAATTGGACTCTAGAGGTGGCTCCCACCATTAGGTGTAGCACTTAGCTCCGCCTATCGTTATCATGCCATTACTCATCTTAAGGGAATTTTAATTCCTTTAATACCATTCCCTTTCTCATATACTATTGGTTCTTGTGAACCTTACAAATCAATACCTTATTCTCAGCTTTTATGTTTCGACATCTTCAATACTTACCATGGAATGTGATATACATTATATTATAGAAGAAATATTCTAATTTTAAGCTGTGACAAGCCGTAGTATCATCGTGTATAAAACTACATATTGTCTCAATGAGATCAAGAGTAACATTCATACGACATGTAACATGTTACGATGGCTGTTCGTTATTTGTACTGAAGTTATGCTCGTAGATATGAGTAGTACCATATTACTGAGTATCGAAATATCTAAAGTAATTTTGTATTACTATTAGATGAAGAGGGTGATATAGTGGAATCAAATCATGAAAAATATTCATAAACAGATGCACAACGGTGATGACGAAAGAACATATACCTTTTTGGTTTCATTATGCTTGCCATATCTATCCACTAACTTAAATATTTTTCTTGTCATCCATATCAGGTCATACTGTTAGAGTACATTATAATTTTAAATCATCGAATGCATAAAGAAATGACTAAAAAACGAAAGAAATGCAACAAGAGTATTGACGTATTGAATGTGGCATGGTATACAGATTATATTAAGTAATGGACTCAAATTTCCTACCTATATATGTGTGTATTAATATCAATATCATCTTAAAAATTCTTGGGATACATCACCATTATATGTACGCATGGCAAAATATTCTCTTGTCATCATTATCATTATTTATATACGCCATGATTCTATTAGAATAAGTTAGATTGCGAACAACAAATCCACGAATAGAATTACTTCGGACTAATTAATTATTAGAACAGTAAAATGAGGTTAAGCATAGATCTAGAAATATAGATCGAAATTTTTTAACAACATTACAAGAAAACTCGAGGTAAAGAGGCACATTGGGATGCTTATCATCGAGATTATTGTGATTGTCCAACACCTTTATAATTCCCATTTAACGTTGTGTATATTCCTAAAACCCGTAAATATTCTTTAGATACAGATAATGAACTCAAACGACTCTACGTAGTGGGGATTAAGTTGGCTTGATTTTGAGAATGAATGATTATCATTCTGATTGTGTTATAGATCATGTATATCTTAGCTTATCTCAAGTCATTATATAGGCATTGTCTCCTACAAACCAACACGTGCATTTCTCGATTGTATCTCGAATCCGAACTCTGATTTCACGTCGTCCTAAATCGATACATACATTACGAGGTCGTATTTTGTATGCGATCAATGTTACAAAATCCTAAACCGATACATATGAGAGATCTATTTTAACGTAATCAATATTTATACGAAAACCTAGACGGATACATACACATCTATCAAGAACAAACTTTGAAAGTAATATTTCTCCGATTTAAAGTACCATATTGCACGAGTCCTAGGGGTTCGACACATACCTCAAGTCGACGGGCTCGTATCTACCATATCTTTACGAGCCTCTCCTTACTCCTAAGCCGACTTGCTCCCCTACCGGATTGTCGCCGATGTCCCCTGTGATGAGGATAATTCTCTTGACGAGATTCTCCCTCAACTCTCCCTTTTTCCTCTCTTGCTCTCTCTCAAAATTTGCCAATAGCCATTGACGTGAGAGGATGGGAGCCATTTGGATTTTTTATATATCAGAAAGAGAATCAATAGGCTAATAATGGCATTAATTTGGGAATAAAATCCATGGTATTGATTGGGAAAAAAAGAAATATGGATTGGAAATAAATGGGAAAAAATCTCACCGTTACACTTATCCATATCACTACTTCTATCAACCTTGAAATAAATTTATAATGTGTGAATTGTGTTAGCTCTTTGTGCTTGAAGAAGCGAAGAAACCGCTCATTCCAATAACACACCTCCATTGGTTCCTCATCCATCTACTCTTTCCTCTATGAGGAGGGTATTCCCTTCCAAGGCCATGTCGTGTTGTGTCCACAACAACAAAAAAGAGAACGTAGAAGAATGAGAAAAGAATTGGAGCGTGACTAGTGTAGTCACATCTCCTTGTGAAGCTCAGCCGGTGCAGCTCAGTCTCCGCTAAGATGTGCATGCTTTCGAAAGCTTGGACCATTGTGGTCATACTTGGTATTTGGTGGCTTCTCTTTGGATTGTCTTTGTGATGTTGATTGCATTGCACCAATCTTTTTGTGCCTCAAAGTATATAGCATATTTTCATTCCTTCGATTTTTTGAGGTATTGGAAAAATTATCCTAGCAAATCCTTCCCTCATCCAAAGCATTATTTCAACCCACAACTCCTGTCTTTAGATGTTCGTGCCACTAGAAGAGGATGAAAATGCACCACTAAAAATAAAATGCCTTTCGCAACCCCGTGCAAGTCGAACTAATGGCAATGTGCATGTGTCCAAAATTGGTTCACTAATGAAGAGTTGAACGGATGACACTAAGAGTTATACTTAGGCAAGTTGAAGTTGACTTCCCAAACATGGCCTCATGGAATCTAGAGATTTAAGTCAATGACATGAAGACTCGAAATTCCAGTTCATAACTATGCTCCTTACAATGAGAATTAAAGCCATGATCAAGCTCCATCCTTTACACAGTTCCCAATCTTTAGTTCAAGAAATCAATTTTATTCTGGAAATTGCTAATGCAAATGCAACCATGTTTTTGTGAAGTATATTTTCTGAATTTTACTCATTTTATGGATTTTAAAGATTTTATATTTTTTTATGAATTTTAGGACCTTATATTTTATGGATTTTTCAATTTATAGACACACATATATACAATAATTACCCATATTTTATTTAGATTGAATAACTAGTTAATTTTACAAATTTTATATACAAATAGTTTTAGAAAGAATAAATGATTTTTACATATATCTTAATAAATAGGATTTTAATAAGTATTATACATATAAATACATAATTTAAATCAAGAATTTTAAATAAGAGTTTTACCCATATTTCACTTATTTACAAGGATTTATAAATAATAAATAAATGGATTTTAAAATGACCATTTCCCATTTCTTATAGAATTTATTGATATATAAAATACATAAAAGTATGAGTTATAGACAAAAGTATATATACAATATATACACATCCCCTATACTTAGCTTGTGCTATGTCCTCAAAGCATCAAAAGAGAAAAAGGAGGACACAAGTCGTATTAAGTAAAAGTGGGTGAAAAAGAATACAAGAATAGAAGTCAGTCGACCCTCTTATACGTGTGATCAGGTCATTGTGAGTATAATGGAAGATAAAAAAATAGGTGATTGAGGAAAATGAATATACAAATGAATGAATGAAAGAAAGAAAGGAAAACAAAATCAACAAAATCACTCAGTCCCCCCAATACACAGGATAAGGCATCCTGAGTATAGAAAAAACTGTGGCTGAAAATTAGGGACCAACGATAGTGTAAAAGAAAGGAAAACAACAGAAAAGTAAAAAGAACAAAATCGAAAAACATAAATCAACAGCCAATCGGTCCCCCCTATACCTAGGATACGACATCCCAAGTATTCAAGACGAGCAAAAAATGGGGACGATTGTGGACTACGAAGAATATACAGGTGGTGGTGTACTCCAAAAACCGAGAGGCTCACATGTCTATGTATAGAATGAAATGAAGTGGAAGAGTAATCACGCATACTGTACAAAGTAGATCACCTCAACACGATCCCGATGATCAGTTGTCTCCATGAAGTGCTTCAGCATCTGCCTATTCATCACAAATAGCTCTGCACCATGTAACACATCTAATACAACCATGCTTTCATTTGTCGTGCACCATTATGACTATATACGGACCTTCCCACTTGATTTTTAATTTGTCGGGAAAAATCTCAATCGTGCATTGGAGAACCATACTTTCTGACTAGGGACATAGATCTTGTGTCGAATGTGTCTATTGTGCCATCTCCTCACTTCTCCTTATAAATGAGGGTATTCTCATATGTTTGATTTTGAATCTCTACTAGACCATTCAGATCCATCTTCCTCTTGGTTCCTGCCTTCTGCATATCTAGTGAAATCTCTCTGATGGCCCATTCAGATTTGTGCATGATCTCTATGGGCAAATAGCATGGATTCCCATAAACCAGTCTGAAGGGTGAAGTACCTAAGGGAGTCTTATGTGCAATACGATATGCCAGTAGATGTGACCAGTTCTTCCTATCCGATCATATTAATTTTTTAAGAATGGATTTCACCTCCCTAATTGAAACTCCAGCCACGTCGTTCGTCTATGGGCAGTAAGCAGAAGCTACTCTGTGATCAATGCCATAATTCTTCACTAGCTTTTTCACCTCCTTATTAATTAAGTGGCTACCCTCATATGAAATTAGAATATGTGGAATACTGAACTGTGAAATAACATGTTCCCTCATGAACCTACACATTATCCTACTATCAACGGTTCGTGCGGGTATAGCCTCCACCCATCTACTAACATAATCCACAACAAGAAGAATGTATTCAAAGTCACTGCTCGAAGGGAACGATCCCATAAAATATATGCCTCATGCGTCAAAGATCTCGCAAATGTTAGCTTGTTGCGTATGCATTACATCTCTAGCATTGACTGTCTCTACGACTCTCTGACAATCCAGACAACTCTTCACAAATGTGCATGCATATATAGTAAGAGCCGGCCACCAAAATCCATTATGAAGTACCTTCTACCCTACCCTCTACCCTGGATGACGACCCTTGCCTCTAAGGAACGACACAAAGTAAGGACACTATTGTATTCCTCTTGATCAATACATCACTTGTAGATACAATCCGACCCCTCGTGGAAAAGAATCGGATCCTCCCAATGGTAGTATCGTGCCTCGGAAACTGACCCATCGACTCGGTCCTTCGGCCAACCCTGTGGACTCTTCCGAGTAATCAGAAAGTTCACTATATCTGCATAACTGCAAAGATACTCTCGTCTAGAAATCTCTCTGCAATCTCTAGCGTGTACTCATCTGAAGACTCCACTGTCTGTAACGGGGAGATGTGATCATGTACCACGTTCTTTACCCCCAATTCATCCTTGGTGTCCAAATCAAATTCCTGGAGTAAGAGAATCCATCTAAAAAAGGAATGTCTTGGCATAATATCTGATAGAAGACTGGTTTGTGTAAACTGTGATCTTTGAAGCAAGAAGATATGATCTGAATTTGTGCATTACGAATACCACTGCGAACATCTCTTTCTCTGCATTATGTAATTACCATGAGCGTCATCTAATGTCTTTGGCACAGTAGATGGCAACATGAAGTCCATTCCTCCTCAATCCTAATACAACCCCGACCGCAAAATCTGAAGCATTTGTCATGATCTCATAGGGAAGAGACCAATCAAGTGGTTGTAGGACATGAGCATTGATAATCATCTCCTTCAATGTAAGGAAGGCAATAAGACATTTGTAAACTACAAAAAACTCAATGTCTTTGCCTAATAGTCCAGTTAACGGTTAGATAATCTTAGAGAAATCATGAATGAATCGTCAGTAGAAACTGACGTGCCCTAGAAAAGAATGTAACTGCTTTATGTTACATGGTGGCTCGAGACGCTTGATGACATCCACCTTGGCACAGTCACCTCCATGCCTCGCCTGCAGATGTCATGCCCCGATACGATCCCATTTGTAACCATAAAATAGCTCTTTTCCCACAACAAAATGAGATCCACCTCACAACATTTATGAAGAACCAAGTCTATGTGTGCTAGACAATCGTCAAACGACTCACCATAAATCGAAAAATCATGCATAAAGACATTGAGAAAATCACGAACTATGTTTGTAAAGATGGTAAGCATGCACCTATGGAATGTAGCTGGGACATTGCAAAAATCAAAGAGCATCTGTCTAAGAACATACGTGCCAAAGGAACATGTGAATGTGGTCTTCTCTTGATCTTCGGGAGCAATAGTAACCTGGTTGTATCCAGAGTAACCATCAAGGAAACAAAAGTACTCCTTCTATGCTAACCTCTCTATGACTTTCTTCATCGCAACCTTCAAATTCCTTTAATTGACACACACCCGCCACGACGTGGTGACTCTCTCTGGAATCTCCTCTCCATTCTTATTCTTGACCATCCGAATTCCTGACTTCTTCGGGACAACATGTAATGGGCTCACCCGTTCATAGTTGGAGGTGGGATAAATAAACCCTACGTCGCACCATTTCGCAATCTCTTTCTTGACAATATCTCGTAAAACTGGATACAGCTACTCTGAAACTCTCTAGAAGGTATGTTGCCCTGTTCGAGATAGATATGGTGGGAGCACAAAGCAGGATTTATCCCAGTTGATATTGGATACATTCCACCCTATAACTTTGCACTTTCTTTTAAGAATCTCCATCAAATATGATTCTTTCTCTTCAGTCAAAGATGAGCTGATAATAACCGAAAACTGTCGACGTGGACCTGTAAGGAAAGCATATTTCATATTGGGTGGCAAGGTCTTAAGTTATAGCAAGGTAGAATATGGCTCTGTCGTATCCTCATATGTATATGTGCTAGGATCTGTGTTTGTGGTAAATGTATCTGCGATATGGTTATCCACCATCTCAATATGCTTCAGAGTCAGACTACGTAAGATGTCTAAAACATCATTCGACTCGCCATTGTACTCATCTTCATAATGACTAGAGGAAATTTACTTGACTAAATGAAAATTAGACTCTAGCTCGTCTGAAGTGAAGGAATCATTTAAACTCTCAGAATCTGAAATGTCTGTAATAAAATCATCAGGTATATGCTCCATCTGCTCATCATCATCCATGCTGAAATATAATGTACCATCAAAAGAACCGCCAACTGCTCTCGGGCCCATCCTATGCTAGGATATCACATGTCTCCACTCGATACCTCTCAAGGTCGTCAAGGTGAACCTCATCCACGTATTCACATGTCGCTAAAGAACTCAAGGCATCTGAAATGGTTGTAGATGCAACACTGGATATGTGATTCTCTCATCATCTCTATAAGTACCTTCTCATCCTTGATGCAAAAAGATACTTCCCTGTATCATAATTGAAGAAGGCCTTCGTGGTCTCCAAGAAAGGACTCCCAAGAATGATCGAGGTAAGGTGTAATTGTGCAGGGAAATCCTTGTCCATGATAGTAAAGTCCACTGGGAACTACAGGCCCTGCACGGTCACAATAACGTTCCTCAAAGTTCCGCTAAATCTCTTTACAGATCTATCACAAACTAAAGGATCGCACGAGATTTTTAAAGAGGACTTAACTTGAGCTTGTTGAGCAAACAATATGGTAACAAATTGATCGAGAAATCGTTATCTAATAGAGTGCGATTGAATGGTGAATGAGAAATCTCGCATTCAACATAATGTGATCCTAAATCTTTCTTCTTCTTGGGTAATCTATTCTGTATAGATCATGATGTGGCCTTTGTCAAAACATGCTTCTCTGTACGTGATCTCTTCTTCCTACTCGTGATACATATATTCTTCAGATGTTGCTTGAACGTACGAAAGTGATCCATGGCATCATGGAGAGAAATCTTAAAAAATATGTGATCTTTTAATAACCTTTCTGTCTCAGGAATGACAACATTCTTTTGGCATTTTCCTTTCTTTTTTCATACAAAGCATCGGGAAAAGGAACAATTTCAAGAACAACAGAATCAACATTTTTATTCACACCAGAAGTGGAACCAACGTGTACATCAAGAGTCTCAGAAGTATGTACAAAAATCTCTAAAATAAGAGAAGTAAAATCTACATCGAGGGTGTCTGTATGGTCTGGCATGGTATCATCGTCTAACTCGCTTGTATCTATGTCTATTATTTCTACAACGTTCCCCTCTCTTTGATCATCATGGTGATGGGCATCGTCATGGTAGTCCTTCTCGTCAGCATCAGGATGTGTATGATCTAGATCATCATGGATCAGCTCTCGCTCCTCATCATGTGCCCTTTCCTCCTCTCAATTAGGTGCTCATGGTGATCTACCACTCCCGAGATGAATGAAGTTAGATAAAAATCCGGAAAATAGAATGTACCTATGGTGGTGTCTACCTGATTTGAATGCCTCCTCTTGTTGTTCGTATTCATCTGAGGATGGGCTAGGAGTGTGGTATTAGGCGCGGCTAACTCATCCAACCAGTGGCTAATCTGCTCCATCTTTGTCATATGCATTGTCTAGAGCGTGCTCAACATGTCCATGATCCGGTCCAGTACCAGGGCTTGTGAAGACAACTGAGACTTAGTGTGGTGTCCCTGGCTATCTACTCTCTCCTGCCTAGGAGTGTGCAGTTGTGGTGTGTACGACTGGGGAGATCTCTGTGGAGTAGAGGAAGATTGATGTTGCTGGTACTGATAAGGTTGTGAATGTGTAGCAGGATACCGATGTGAATGTGGTCTCTGATAGGTGTGTTGGTGAGAATGTTGCTGCGTGTAAGACTAGTAGTGCTGGAAATGTGGACGCCTATATGGCGGATGACTATATTGTTGTTGTTGTTGGTGGTGGTGTACACTCTTGAGTAAAGTGTGGTGAATGTCGAACATGAGCATACCATATCCCATTGATATCAAGAGTAGCATGAGAATCAACATCAACATCTGCACGACTAATGATCTGATTCAGGTTGGCATTGGACGGATCCTCATGCCAATCAATATGTGGAGGCTCAATAGGTTGTACCGGCTTACTCCGAATACAATGAATCTGATGGGTGGGAGGAGCGGATAAAGATCTTCGTACATGTTGAGAATTAGAAGGAGGGAAAGACTAGGGGTACTAAAGCTGCAACTCGATCACCTTCTTCCTCATATCGCTCAATTGTTGAGGAAGTGGTGAGAATTTCTCCATCTCTCGCAACGATTATAAATCTTGAATTTGCTTCTGAATCACGTCGACTGTTATCATCTTCTCACCAATGAATCCCATGTCAGATCATGACTCAGATCAGAAACATGTGCCACCTTCTAATGCTCTCGACAGTGTAGTGGCTGTGGGCCTTTATGGAATGCCCAAGTGGAATCAACAACGCGTGAGTTCTCTGCCATCCCCTCAAAGATGTACAAGCTGACTCAACATCACTATTCAGATAACCGTTGCCGCATGCGATGCTCATTAGGCTATGTATACGTGGCAGGAGTCGTCCAAAATAATTATGAATGAGCACCTTCAAAGGAATCTCGTGATGAGGGCATCGATTTGTCAAATCCTTGAGTCTATCCCATGCTTCATGGAATGACTCGTGATGAGGGCATCGATTAATCCAAACAGAACTAATTTACAAATAAAATAAAGTACATGATAAAACATACAAATGTTCAAACAAAGATAGAACGACAAGTGTCCTTATTGGGACTTATTTAAAATCAAATAAAAGACATGGACAAGGGTGCAAAGTTACCCTCTAAGTTAAGTGACGGCTCTAGCACTCAGATGATGCGGATGTGATCAAACGACTCTAGATGAAGTACGCTTAAATGGTCATGATCATATCTAGATTTTGATGTAAGACTGAATTTTGGGGCTCAATGGATGGCTGAGATGTAAATTGGGGCCCAGTTCTTGATCGTGTGGTTAGGAGATACCTTGGATGAACTAGAAAGAATGCGAGCTCCACTGTACTTTAATCAATAGATTCTCGATTGTCCTTTGCCTGAGTCGACTGCCGACAGACTACAGGTTCCCGGGATCCTCCTCTATCAATTGGAGCAAGCGAAGGAGTCCAAAGGTCTTCATGTGTGGATATGGTGGGAGAGTTGAGATCATTTGCAGGTCAAACCCCTGGTCTCGCTCCAGTGTTAGTTCTGCGTTCTTTGACCCTGCAAGTTAAAAGTTGTGCTCGGAGGTAGCTTTCTCCGACCAAGTGTTATGTCAAAGTCTCGTGAAATGGGGGTGAGTGAAGACTTCCAGTGGAGGTGGTCGGAGGGGAAGTCAAACTCCAACTCTATGAAGAACTAAAGGTGATCAGACGGTGAACGAGCCGGAGAAAGATGATGTAAGTGTGTTGGTGCAATCATGCAAATTAGAGATGGAGGATGTAAATCTGATCTGAGTAATTGAAATGAAAACAAAGCATAAAATGACTGCAGAATTGAGAGTGAACTATCAAGATACCTACGAAAGAGAAGAAGGGTGCAAATTGTTGGACATGCGACCCCACGGCAAGCCATTATGCAATAAATGTTATTGCGAATATCATTCCCTGATCTGAAATGAAGAATGAATAATTTGCATAATAGGTCCCTTAGTACAATCAGGGTTATGTACCATGGCCATCTTAATGATCATACAACAGTTGACTCAAATATCGAATCATAGAGGCTGGTGCTTGGATGAATATCTAAAGGGTTAGATTGAGGACTCATCAAGCACCGTCAAATGATTGTTAAGAGATGCTCTCCAGCCTGAGTAGGAGATGACAATCCTTATCTCTAAAGGCTGATATCTGACCGACCTCTTGATGTAGGTCCTCTGCATAGGAATAGAGATTCGGAGGTGTCAGATTAGTTAGGTCAAAGAGTTGACTTAATGAGATCGAGATAACCAAAGTCCTATATCGTATGCTGTCATGATACATGCATGCATCCTCTGACCGGAGACAAGTGTGTTACTATATGTTTGAGTATGTACATTTGGCAGACCAATAGGTTGATGACCTAACCAAGGTCTATATACCGGCGCGCTGGTGTGCATATAAGGGCATATGAGTAATACAATCTCTCAAAGGGATCATACAAGTTCAGTAACTGAACCGGAAGACATGAGCTCACTCACGAGATATTGGGAAAGAATCAAATTCCGTGCGCACTGTCGTCTCGCTTTGGAAGCTTGACTGAATTTGTAGGTTTGATATATACTTTTGGAAAGTATATGATCAATACCTAGGTATGATATATGATTTTGGAAAGTATATGATCGATACCGACTCCCAATGATCGAATGAGAAACTTACTGATAAAAACCATGAAGTAGACAGTATAAAGTTGATCCAATACTTCGGGTTTATTCTGAGTCTTCCAGTATGCAGGATGTACAGGTATTGGGAATACCTGAGGGTGATGTGATCATAAATGATTGTATAACCATGACGCTTCCATCCCTAGGGAGTGATGAAATGGGTATGGATTTTAGTGACTCCTCTCAGTAGAGAATTAATCTGATCTTGCTCCAAATGTTGGACATTGATCTGAATGTGATTCAGATGCAATGAGAAGATTGGATTTGCGGTCTTGATTTAATCAAGCATATATGGGAGGCCCACGATCTAGATCTGAGATATGATCTTAATATCCAAGTCACTATACGTGGAACAATACAATCGCCATGTCCTTATCTCCAAGTATTCGCGGAGAAAGCGCATTATCCTTAAAGGAGTTCATGGATAATTCTATTGTTGGTATATATATATATATATATCCAAGCATTGAGAAAATGGATAACTAAATGTGATTTAATTATCATGAGTACGAATTTGATTCATATTATGAAGAGTGTTATTTGAGATAATTATATGTGATTTAATTATCAATGATGAAAATAATATGAATGTGATTCATATTATTTAGGTACATGAGAATAAGAGATCCAAGATGATTAAATGTGATTTAATTATCATGGATATGAGTAATATGGACAGAAATATCCATATTAGTCACATATATTATAAATGTGATTTATAATATATAAGAGAGAGCTATTTGCAATTTACATTTATTAATTAAATGTTGTTGTGAATTGGATTCACATTGGACAATTAATTGAAAATGTAATTCACATTTTATTTTGGGTTGTGAATGTGATTCACTATTTTCCAATGGCAAGATTGCAATATTCACAAAATAATTATGAATTATTTTTGTAGAATAATCTACAACAAGTATTGTTGTAAATCTTGGAGACTTCCACTGAATAATGGAATCTCATGAGATCTCATGAGATTACATGAGATTGTCACCAAAACCAATATTATAGAAGGAGGCAATCTTCATTCCTAAATCTCCATGCTTGATTGATTTAATTTGAGATTGATTTATATTGATTTATCAATATAGATTTGATCTAAATTAAATTAATTATTGTTGGTTTTTACCAACACAAATCTTAGTCATTAAAAGAAACACAATCAATGGGAGCCATTGGATTTGTGTTGTCCATGGATTGAGATCCATGGATCCCAAAATATTATAAAAGGAGAGGCACCCATTTGCTATTCTTTACACATAAGAGAACATAAGTCTCTCTCTCTCTCTCTCTCTCTCTCTCTCTCTCTTTCTCTCTACACGTCAGCCCTCTCTCTTTCTCTCATGGCCGTCCACCATGGATGCCCTAGAGAGGTTCTCCATCGCTGCAGCGTCGTCGATATGCTGCCCGATCGTTTGTTCGTGGATCTCCGTCTCCTTCGGTACGCCTCGCTCGTGAAGAAGATGACAGATCTCGTGTGTCGAGATCAGGAGATCCACCGCTTGGATCCTCAACATGTATTGCGAGAAGCACGCGGTTCATCCCCGCGCTCGCAAGCGTCTCCTCCGTCGGATCGGACTTGAGACATGAGGTCTCTTGTTTAGAGACTCGATAGCAACCACGCTCCAAGAGGTAATCCTATTACTTGTTTGTGGTTTAGACGAAACGATCCCAGAAGTGTTCTTGGATCATGTGGTTTCGTCGCATGAAAATTTTTTAATTTTCGCTGCATAGAACAACTAGTCCGACTAGTCGTTCTTCGTCGTATTCGATACGATGCTTACGCTTCCATGATGTGCTTGAGGATCTAGCCATATCCTTCACAAATGGCCTCGATCTGCGATGTGGTGGAGAGCCAGAGACGTGCAACGGAGATCACCAATGATGTGGTTGAATCACAACCTAGGGCACAAAACACTCTCTCCAGACCAAGGATTTGTTCTTCTATCACAAGAGCACACTCCATGCCACTCGATCGCGGGTAGTTTTGATCCAAAATCGGATTAATACCTCGCTGGATTTGAAGGGTGGATATTTATTGGGTTGGTTAAGGCGAGGTTTTGAAATTCAAAATGGGCGATGATCGAGGCACCATTGATGGAATGGTTAGGCTGGCATGGAAGAGGCTTGAATAAGCTTGAATGTTGATGAAGGATGCATGAGGCGTTATGAATAAGAGCGCATGGGAAAAATGAGGTGAATTGATGATGGAGGGAAGTTAGTGGGAGAGGAGGTGTAGGTTGAGCAGTTGACCCTGGTCAACAAACCCGGGTCGATCTACCAGGTCGCGTCTAGGATGCATCCGAAATGGGCTAGAAGACAAAACATTGCTAAAATGTTAATTAATTAAATAAAAATGAATTAATTTAATCGAGTAATGTAAATAAAAAATATTAAGAATAAATTAAAGTTAATTTTAGTGATTTTTTATTAATTAAACAATGTAAATACAAGGGTTTAAATAAATGCGAGGTGTTATTTACATGTATGTATACCTTTAGATACAAAACTTTAATTTTTTAGGTAATTATCTATATAAACATATACATGATTTAATATTTATTTATTTACAATATTTTAAAAGTGTTTTAATGATATTTTTATTTGATTTGTAGGAGTTAATTCATTAGGGTGATTAAATAGACACAAGTTCAATATATTTATGGTGATACATATACAATATATACATGATTTTATCTTTGTCGATTTTTGGTATTGTGTTTTTTTATTTTTATTTTATTTGAGTTATTTACAATGTTTACAAGTAATTAAAAACATAATATTTGTAATTATGCAAAAGAAAATAGATGCTAAATATTATATATACTATATATATGTATAATGTAGAGTAATACCCCAATTGGCCACATTCCACACCTTAACGGGGACTTTTATGAAATCACTTCCATTTTAATGATAATTTAATTTGGATTACAATAAAAGCGAGTTTGATGAATTTGAAGTTCAAATGGGGAAAATATTGATCATGGAAGTTTGTATTTTTGTGACTTTTGGAAAGTGAATATATACAAACTTTAATTGCAATTATTTTTATTAATTTCAAGAGAATTTTATGCACACTTTCAAGAATAAATGATTATTTATTTATAAAGTATTTGATAATAAAATATAAGAGTGTGTAATATAGACAATAGTATACAAATGTTGAATATACATGTGACAAGTGTATTTCTATATTTTTTAGTGTTTTGGTATTATCTCCCCCTACTTTATTCCTTATCATTCATGTCAAGTCTCGACCTTCTCCCGGTGTTTGATTCATCATGTATCTATTACATATATACAATCCTTATTTTTCTTCATTTCCTATTTATTTATTTATTATTTATTTTAGATAAAAATAGTGATAAATGTACAATATTTACACAAGGATGTTTGATTTGTAAGAAGATGGATTTATTGATATATATATACATGTCTTTATAAGGGATTTTAAGCTAAAACAAATGAATAAAGATGATGATGCTTTACCTTTACTAGTCCCTTAGAAAACACTTATTTGAAAGAATAAGCGAATAAAAAAAGGAGAGAGGAAAAAGTAAAAATAAAGAACTTAGAACAATGTTGAGTATTAAACTTATCTTCACAAAATTGTAGCATGGAGCTCGGTCAGACCTTTGGACTACTAGTATATCGGAACCTTAATGGGAAATGGATTTAAAACCTAACAACCCTCAAGTTCCACAAGACTCGTATTCGAGTCACCTCAACACTCAGGTCAGAACAAGCCTACATACACAAATTCTTATGACTATGAATCTATACTTGTACGGTGTAAGTGAAATATAGTTCCTCATCTCAAAAGTTGCAAGGAAACAACCTCCCTAGACAAGGTAACTCTAGTCCCATGATCTAGCAACTTTTCCTCGGGGAGTAGGGATATTCACTTCTAAGTTCAAGTGCAACCAGATGAAGAAGAGACGACGAAAAGAATGGACGGTAGCCAGTGTAGCTACCTATCCTTGGATGCATGACCAGTGTAGCCAAGTCATCAAGTTGCCAGCTCACTGATGAATCCTTGATTCAACATGCTAAAAATGATCAATTAATTAATGTTCTCAAAAATACATATGCATTTAATAATCAATATAGTATCATTATCAATTATACATGTGTAAATAAATTCACATTTCATCATGCATAATTGCATAAAATGATGAACCAAAAATCTAAGTGTAAATTGACCTAAAAAGCTACTAAATTCCTCGCTTTTACTTAATTAATCTAAACTCCAATTGATCTGAAACCACATCCATTGTATAGATATTACTAACAAGAATAAATAAAAAATGCAAAAAATTGTTAACTCAAATAAGTGATAAATAAACCTAAAGCCTAATTTCACATCAGACAGAATAAAATGTATATGTCTTCCTCGTACAGCATTCGATTTTGGTCTACTGACTTTTAAAGTACTCCATTTTAAAATACCTTCCAAACAAGACTAACTTCGTAGAATTTGGAGCTCATACGTGAAAGTGGAGTTTTGGGTTCCTTTTGTGCATTTTATGTTTTTGCGATTATTAACTTGAGTTTTATGTACATAATTAACACATTTGATTTTCACTTGTGTTCTTTGATGAAAGTTTTACCAAATGATCCAAATCCAAATATCACCGAAATCAAGGAAACTGACTCTATCCAAGAGACCTCTGTGACTATGTACAAAATTTGCTTGTTTCATACTCCTATTTTATTTCCCTATTTTTATTACACAAAAATTAGATTAATATGTAATTAAGTGTCTTTTATTTTATTGTATTTTTTATATAATTTTATCCTGTTTAAAAATCACTAAAAAATTACAAAACTCCAAAAAACGATTTTCCATACATATGGAAAACCACAAAAAATATCACTTTATACAGATGACCTCTTTTGCTCTCAGTTTCTTCATGAAAGTTGTAGAACTTGTCGAGAGAACAATTTTCATGAAGGAAATTTTTTGATATGAGTCCCATTCTATTTCTTTTCTAATTAGCTCTCTCTTTTATTTTGATTTTTTTGGGGTGAAACGTGGTAGCCCCTAGGCATGCCATGTGGCATCTCCACTCCTTCTCTCTCTTCCCTTTTCCCGGTCATGTGCAATGCACGTGACCCGTTCCCTGCCTCCACCTCTCCGCCGCACGTGCCACGCACATGCTGTCTTTCCCTCTGCGTGCACATGTGCGATACGTAACCATCGGCTCCACCGTCTGATCGTTTCGCTCATCGCCCTCCTACAAAGTCTCCTCCACCTCCAACCATTATGGCCACCGCAGCTCCCTCTTCCTCCATAACTGACACCCTACCCCCTTTTATAAAGGCCTTACCTCCGGCCTCCTCCCAAACTATCCACCATCTTCAAGGTGAATCTCCACCCTCCATCTCCAGGGGTATGATTAGATGACAACGATCATCCCCTTTGTCGAGCGAAGACGTGGGTGGAAGCTACCCCATGACGAGATCTGAAGGGACATCCCCTTTATTGTTGTGAGTTCACCACCATAACTGATCTCTGAAGGCGTCGTCTCCTTCATCGAGCGAAGGCCGGACTTTCTAGGTCCTCCATTAGGTGAACCTTCTTTCCCTTACCTCTCTCCCATCTTTCCTCTTTCTCCATCTTCCTCTGCACTCTCCTGCATCGACCACCCGCACCACCTTGGCCTTCTCGTCTACTCACTTCGACCTCCACTACCGTGAATATCCTCTTTGAACACTTACACTGCTACAGCTCTGCTTCTATGCCTTCACCATCGTCTTTCCGCCCGATCTGCACTGTCTTTGAGCTCAACACCTTCGCTCTCACATCAACCGCCCGTCGAGTCCAAGCTACCACCTCACCATCTGCGACCCCGCACTCGGTGTCAGCGCAACCATCGATCGAGCACCGCTCTGCTTCACCCCTTGGCTTTACTTACGAGCCCTTTTCCTCACAGCCATGCATCCTCGCCATCGAACTCCTCGACCTCGGACGCACCAACACCCCTAGATTTGGACAAAATCACATGGACACCCCCGTGTTTAGCCTGAAAATCGAAAGGATCGTCAGTTCCACATATGGCGGGAACACAATCGTCGAGGTAACCGATAAGAAATCCGGATTAAGACAATAATTAATCCACAACAAATAATCAAGAAATAAAAATAAAGGTACGTTGTTAAAACTTATTATGACTCTACAAAATATATGTATAGTGTGCACGTATGTAGAGCTCGAACACACGTAGCACAAAGGATAGATCATACAAGAATGCACAAAAGTGATTGTGAGCTTATTTCTCTATATATGTTTTTTGTGGATTATTATATTTTTAATTGTTTATTATATTTTATTTTATATTTTTATATTTTGTTTTTTAATTTTTAATTTTATATTTTTTAGATTTTTGTATTTTTATATTTTTTTTCTTTAAAAATTATAATATAGCTATATATGTGTGTTTTAAGATTTTTAAGAAATTTTATTAAATTTTATATATTTTTAAAGTAAAAAATACCCTAAATCATGGTTTAAATAAGTATCCAAAATTAAAATCGATATAAAAGGATTTTTTTCAACACTGATTACAAAAATAAAAATATAAGATAACTAAATAAGATAGAGAAAACCTAATTAAAATTTCTCCAAATTAATTTTAATATATAAATAATAATATATAGAAAAATATATAAATTAAAAATAGGATTTTTGAGATTTTTCAAAGTTTTATAGATTTTTATAAGTGTTTTCAAGGTTTTTCAAATTTTAAGGGTTCTTTTTTGTAAATTTTACGAGTTTTTGGTTTGAAGTTGTAAAATAACTAAATAAATAGAAAATACATTTTTGGATTTTTTCAAAAAGATTTTATATTTTTATGTATTTTATCAGCATGAAAGTTTGTGCAATTAGGATTGAACACCTATTTTTGGGGATTTTTCAGAGGAATATAGCTATTTAAAATAAATACAAGAAAAAAAAGAAACCACACTGCTAGTAAGGGTCTTTTGTAAATAGAATAAAGTATAGGGACCAGAAAGCAATTTTTCCAAAATATATAACATGAATAATAAGTTACAGGACTAACGCGAAATATCTAAAGCCTCAAGGGCCCTCCTGCAAACATGACAAGCTCACGTATATAGACATGTGAGCCACACAGGTGTAGACGAAAATGCGATTACACAAAGTTGGTTGGACTAGTTGTAAAAGTTTCAAAATTTATTACACGGTGAAGGAAAGTTTACATATCAAATATCAAATTGCAAAAACATGTGGGGTTAAGTTCTTAAAATACCCACAAAAAGGCACGGGTGAACTGCGATGGCTCGCCCACTTAACACGCGAGACCTCCTCGTGCGACGATGCCACTTCGTAGTGAATGGCAGAGATTAGATCCCCCACCAGGATCGAACAATTGATGGCTTACGAGATTGGACAGTGACTGCTCGTCTGGAAGAACCAGACATATCCAACGGTGGAGAGGGCTGGTCGATGAACATGGAAGAACACCGTTGCGACTAAGTTCCCCTGGTGAGATCACTCCCCTCCGCCATGCAAATCTTCTCCGAGATGGCCCTATATACTCCTGGAAGGGTCCTCTACCAGCTGACGGTGCCAAAATGGCCAGAAGAGCTCAGGTGCACCGTCGTGAGGTCAAGGGGAAAAGGTGGCACCAGGTACCTCGATGCCTCCAGGCCTATAGTACATGCAAATAGATAAAGCGCAAGTAAAACAGGGGTCCTGGGGGCTATGTAAGGTGGAGTGGATGAAGGGTAGCTCGGGCAGAGCTCCCCGACGAGTGGAGGAGATTGAGCAGCCTAGACACCATTTCTCGACGAGGGAGGATGATGATTGGGGTGCTTCGAAGCGAAGGAGAAGTGATGGGGAAGAGACAGTGGTGGTTTGGCACGTCGGGAAATGGTGGGTGCACAATGGAGGGTTCGCCCGAGCGGGGCTCCTGTGAATTACGAAGAGATTGAACGAAGCTAAACACATGATTAATAGATAGAATAAATGCATGAATAAATCCTAGGTACTAAACTAAGTTAGAAAATGCAATAAAAGTGGGTACCTCAGTGGTTGGGAAGCCATGAAGCTTGACCTCGATGGCTGGTGGCCGGAGGTGGTGGTGGAAGCCACCCAAGATGTTGCCGGAGCTCGCCCGAGGTTGCTGAAAGCTCCCCTGTCACGAGAGTCGATCTAGAGCAACAGAGGAAGATCCAAGCATGGTTAAAGGGGTTCAAAAGTCGGATCGAAGGTCGATGGAGGGTTTTGTACAATGTGATGAACTGGCGAGGAGAACGAGGGAGATCAACCGAATCGAGGATGCTCTGCCCTAGGAGAGGGCTCAGCTTGGATAGAGGATGTACATGGAAGATTTCTCGTGAAGGAATCAAGGCTTATTGGTGCAAGGAGAGTTAGCAGGAAAATCGAGATGGGGGGCTCGAAATGAGGTCAGACAACTTGGAGACATCGGCCAAAGAGTTAACCGATGTCAACTGGAGGAGAAAGCAGGTTGGTCCACGTGGACCAACCAGAAAATTCCCTACCAAAATTATTTGAAAATTTGATAAAAAATAAATGAGTTTGTTAATATTAAGTTATAAAATAAAAAATGTTCATTATTTTCCATAGTATTTATTATGAATTTTATTTATTTTTAGATCTTTATAATGACAAGTTACTTTTTAGGGTTTCAATATAGGTATATGTATCCATGTATTTAGGTATTTTATTTTTATTTTGTATTTTTGATTTTATTAATTTAGTCTATTATTTATATAAATTTAAATTATTTTTTGGTATATATTATTATATTTTTATTGTATTTTTCTAATATAATATATACACTTAAATAAATAAGTATATTAATATGTGAGTATAAGTATAGTATTCCATCTATGTATTTTATGTACATATTTTATTTTAGTGTTTTTTTATTATTTTATCCTAGTTTTAATATGTACGCATATTATAAATACTATTTACAAAAATATAAAAATATAAAATTACCAAAATAATAAAGAATGAATAAAATGAATATTTTAATCTGGTAAACTATATAATAGGGTCCAAAACCTAACTTTCACACCTTAACTCCAAAAAATATGAAAACACATTCATTAAATAACTTATTAAAAGCTATATACAATTGAAGATGATTTTGATATATTTTGAGTTTTTATTTAGAAGATATGGGTTAGAGAACTTGGGATTTTTGAATTTTATTTAGATTATATCTTTTATTACGTATATTATTTTTGTATGAAATAAATTTTGTATTTTCTATATTTTATTGTATGCAATTTTATTGTATAAAGTTTCTTTATTTGAGGTATAAAAAGTGGAACATAAAATAGGTCCCAAAAATGAATAATAAATGAATTATAATAAAGGATTTTTATTGTATTTTTGACCCTTATCTCCCCTTAGGTCTCGGGGTTTAGGTTCGTAAAATATCTTCAATATTTTATTCCTTTTCTTTTCTTTTTTTATTCAATAATTTTGGCATTAAAAACCATATTTTATAAAATAATTTGTACCACAATGCATGAATGTTAATTTATGCAAATTAAAAGAATTTACATGTATTTACTAGGCAAACACTTAAGCAACAAGTGTAGTAAAGAAGAACAAAGAAAAGAAAAAGAAAGAAACTTGACTAACTTTAATTATTAAACTTGTCTTCACAAAATCAGAGTTTGGAGCTTAAGTCGGACCTTTGGAATGTTACTACAGGTGGAACCTTATTGGGAATCAGATTTGAAATGCAACAGCCTTCGAGAATCCCAAAACTCTGCTCAACTCTCCTCAATAGCCGGGTCAGAATACTTCAACTCATAAGCAAACCCTTATGACTATGAGTCTGACTTGTATAGTACATGTGATAATGACTCTCCCCAGCTGAAATGACAAGGAGACTGAATTCTCCAGCATGACAACCCAGTGATTCCCCAATCCAGCAACTCCTTCCTCGAGGAGCGACGTATTCCCTTCTAAGTTCAAGTGACAACCAACTCGAGAGGAGGGGGTGAAGAGAAAAATGGACGGTAGCTAGTGTAGCTACATATCCTAAGATGCAAGTCTAGTATAGTCAATCCATTCAACTACATGCTCACATGATTCGACTTTAAAGCTCAAGCTTGCTTATTGACTATACAAATATATACACTCCGACTGACAATTTATTTTCAATCTGGTCTGTCCACTTTTTTTGTGGTTTTTTTTTGCTTTTTTTGAAATAACATATACAACATAATTTACATAAGGAGTTTTTCCTCTTGAGCCAGTAGACTATCCCTCTTTTGAAGCATTATTGCAACCCACACTCTCCTGTCTTTAGACATCAATGCCACTGGACGGGTTGGGGTGCACTTCCCTCTCTAGATGAGGACAAATGTTTCCACTTGTGTACGTCTCATGCCGACAAATCCAATCTCCTCACCACTCCAATTGAGTTGAGCCAAGTGAAAGGTGCAAGTGTCCAAGTTAGGTCATTATCAATAAGAGTCATGTGTTTGCTATGAAATACTCCACTTAGGTAGTCAAGAATCCCTTGAACCAAGTCTCTTGATCCTTGAAGAATTAAGTCAACTAGACCTGAAGCACCTCAATTCCAGTTCCTATAAGGTTTCAGTAATTAAGTAGACTTAAGTTCCAACGAATTCACTACAAGAAAAACACGATTTGGCGAGCACAAAAAGGCTAGGACGGGGAGAGCACATGTGCTCGCCACCTTTGGGCGAGCACCTTGCGAGCACTTGTCCTCACCCACCAGCCTCGCCCATTTAAATTTCAATGTGTAATTTTAAATGGCGCGTGAAAATTTGGGGGAGAGCACTTGGAGAGCACATTGGCGAGCACTTGTGCTCGCCCATTTAAATTTCAATGTACGATTTTAAATGGCACGTGAAAATTTGGGGGAGAGTACTTAGAGAGCACATTGGCGAGCACATGTGCTCGCCCACGTCTTATAAACAGAACGCTAGCGGGCTCCCTATCCTTCATTCCAAATGAAACCAAACCTCAAAAACCCTCCTCCGACGATCTTTGAGTGGCATCCTCCACCTCCATCGACCATCATTTACCTTCGCTATGCGCTAGTTTTTGTTCCATAAGGTATTTTGAGCACTCGTCTCTTGCTTATTTTTATTTTGGTTGCATAGTATAGATATATTCAATGCTTTAGGGTTTGCAATTTTTTTAGAATAGAACATCATACTGTGTTTTCTAGAATCTGTTAACTTGTTTATTGTACATCATACGATTATATTGATGTATATTAGATGTTAGAATATATTTTGTTAGCTAATTCTATATGCAAGTTAACATGTATGGAAGGTATATGATGAAATGTCTAAACCATACCATTACAAAACAACCATATTGTTCATATTTGTGTACTTGTATATTGGACATTATACCATTAGATTACCATAGATTATATTTAGAACAAATTTTGTGAGGCTATTCTATATGCAAATCAACATGTATGCAAGGTGTATGACATGCTAATGAAAAATTGAGAACTTCCATTGTTATATGTGATGTGATAACCTATACATAGATTAAATATCCATATTTTCCTACATTTTTAGGATTATATAGAAATGATTTATTTTATATGTTCTTGTGGTATTTAAGTATGTGTGTGTGTGTGTGTGTTTGTGCATGTGTTAGTACATGTGTACATGTGTGTGTTAGTATGCTAGTGTGTGTGTGTGTGATGTGTGTGTTAGAGAATGTAGAGTGTATTAATACAATGTTGAAGGGGGGTGGGAAAATTATTTGCGTGAGCTATTTATGTATGTGTGTTATGTGTGCATGCATGTGCATGTATCTTAGGGAGTGTGTTAGTATATTATGTATCGGGGAGAGTGTGCATGCATATTAGAGTATGTGTTAGTATGTGTTAGAGAGTGTATTAGTTTAATATGCATGGAGCACAAGCTTATGAGAGTGAGGACATACTTCTTAACATGTTAGATTTATTTTAGTGTGTAATATTTGTTTGTAAAGTTTGAATAAAATGGTATTTAATTTTGATGTTATTGATTAAATACCTAAAGTTTCTACATGTAGAAGGCTACCATGGATATACGTGTTAACCAAGTTTTATATTTTACATTTTTTATTACTTTGCAGATGAATGTGATTGTGAGGGTGACCATATATTATCTCATTTATTCCTATTTTGGATATAGCAGGAGAAAGCTCACGGTATTATTGGTAACACTTTATCTTCCAGTAAAAACTTCTCTATCTTTAGTTTATTTAGATTTCTATTGAGATTATCATTTATAATTGAATGCAGGCTTACACACATAATGTAGATTCATTTTCCAGACATCAACTCCTCTATCATTAGGTATGCTCAATTAAATATTGTCCTCCTACTTTTATCCATGTATATCCAAGTTTCAAACTTTGAACTAAAGTTTATAATTAAGTGATTAGGAAATGTTAGTATCCATATAAAATATGATGGGATGTAGTATGAATAATTATTTACGATAAGATGATCATGTTATTTGTAAGTATAGAGTCATGTACATGCCTTTCTAAATTAACATACATGCAATTCTATTGTATCACCATTCACACTTTGTCTTCATATATTTACATTCATGATTTTGCAAGATGATTTATTGAGCATGCATGTCTAGAGGTGTTATCCTTTTTATTCTTGAAAAGTGTATTCACTTCCAATTTTTCAGAATTCCAGGATTTCGAGCCCTTACATTTGAACATAATCGTATGTATGAACATGATTGTTTTTGGGAAGAGTATGAACATGATCTTGAGGATGCATAAGGCCAAATCCTACATCAATAGGTATGCTTGATTAAATTTTATCATCTTTCTTTGATACATGTATATTCAAGCTTCAAACTATTAATTTAATTTTACTTTGAGTTGACTAGGTACAAGGTATGGTCTATATAAAATATAATCAGAAGATGATAAGGAGGATGCACTTCACTAGATGTATGAGGTTAGTCATATGATGATGTTTTAATTCTGTATTATGATTCATACTCTTTCTTCATGTATTATTTTCATGTTTTTGCAAGATGATTTTTTGAGTACTTACATGTTCATATGTGTACTGTCTAGGTTCATGCGTATTTATGTGTGTGTTAGAGTGCTTGTATGTATATGCTACTGTGTTTATGTGTGTGTGTGTGTGTTACATTATGTTAGTTTGTGCTATAGTTCGCATGTGTTACATTGTGAAAGAGAGGATGTGCATGTTTGGCTTAAGTTCATTTGTGTTTGTGTGTGCTTATGTGAATACTAGTGTGTATTAGTATGTGTTATATATTTTAGCATGTGAATGCAAGAGATATAGCGTGTGTATGTTTGGTAGAAAGTGCAGAGTGTGTAAATATAGTATTTTGGTTCTAGATATGAAATGCTTATGTTAGTATGGTGTTTGTCTTACTATACCTACGTATGTTACTGATTGTGAGTGTATGTTATTGTATATGCTTGTACACTATAATGTTATGAATGAGAGATAAAGAATGTGTATGAGAAATCATGGTAACACTAGAAGAGAAGAAAGCAATGAAATTGAACGGGGCTTCGAAACCCCGAAGAACCTATATATTTTTTTCGTATTCTCCACAGTTGGCGAGCACGTGTGCTAGCCAAGTCCTACCTAAGTGCTAGCTAATACAGGACCTGGAAAGCACTTAGCTAGGACTTGGCTAGCACATGTGCTCGCTCACTTTTAATAGCGAGCACATGTCCTCGCCAATATGAGCTAGCGAGTAGGGTTTTAACGAGCACAAACTTGGCGAGCACATGTGCTCGCCAAATGACTTGGAGAGCACTTGGAGAGCACTTTGAGAGCACCTAGGGAGGACTTTTGTGCTCGCCAAAAGCGCTTTTTCTTGTAGTCGAAGCTCCAATCTTCAGATTTTACTTAGACTTGTTCAATTATCAAACTCAATCTGAAAAATGCAAATGCTATGAAAATACTATGTGAAATGCAGAAAATATTTTTATATGTATTTTTTCAAAGTTTTGAACTTTTTATGGAATTTTTGAAAAAGATGATGCACATGCATTTTTTGGTATTTTTCAAAAAGATTTTTAAATGTTTTTGGTATTTTAATTTCAAATGTTTTTGTAATTTTTGAAAACAAATTTTTTTGGATAAAAACTAGGCATAAATATTTACACATGGATGCATCTTATATTTACAAGAGTTAGGTTTCTAAATATTTACAAGGGATCAATGATCATATATATATATACATAATTTAATAAAGAATTTTATTGTGATGTATATATTCCTCAAACTTATTTGAAAATGATTTTACAAATAATTTTGAAAAACTAAAGTCCAAAATAAGTTTACAAATAATTTTCTTAAACATTTACACAAATTTGAAAATCTTTTTGCAAAGTTTTTCAAACAATATATATATATTTCAAAATATTTTTGCAAAAATTTTCCAAACATCTACAAATAATTTTGGGTTTTTATCATTTGTGCCACTATGAGATATCACAATTCAATTATACCCCTATCTTTTTGGTAATATCAGTTGTGCCCCTCACTTCTTTCTCCATTATTAGTTGTGCCCTTCTATCAGATTGACCGACCAAGAATTAAAACAGCCATAGTTTACTCAAACCATGGTGTGGTTAAGAATCAATAAAATCAAATGTGGAGGAGGGTTGGGGAGGAGGTGCGAGGCTGTGGAGAAGGTGCGGGCTGGAGCGCGGGCGGCGGGGGCTGGGGGAGGTGCGCGGCTGCGGGAGGAGGTCGGCTTCACGACGTTATCAAGGGGGAGCAGGGGTCGGCGCGGTGCGGGATAGGCGGAGGGGGCGGTGCGGGGCAGGGGGAGGGGGAGCAGGGGGCGGTGCGTGCGGGGTAGGGGGAGGGGGCAGTGCAGGGGGGAGGGGGAGCAGGGGGCGGCGCAGTGCGGGGCAGGGGGAGGGGGGTGACCTGGGCGTGGATGGGGGGGGCAGAGGGTAGGTGCGGGGCGGAGGGGGGAGGTGCGGGGGCGGAGGGAGGTGTTGGGGCGTAGCAGGGAGCTCGAGGCAGAGGAGGGCAAGCTGGGGTCGAGGGGAGGTGCGGGGGCGGAGGGAGGTGCTAGGGGCGGAGCAGGGGCTCAAGGCGGAGGAGGGCGAGCTGGGGCGGAGGGGAGGTGCGGTGGGGGCGGAGGGGAGGTGCGGGAGGAGGAGGATGACAATGACAGAGATGGGGAGGTGCTGGGGGCGGAGCAGGGAGCTCGAAGTAGAGGAGGGCGAGCTGGAGCGGAGGGAGGTGCTGGGGGCTGACGAGCGCGGAATCGGCCCTTTAAGAGAGTGTTTTTAGCACTCGAAATCATCATCGTAGTCGAGCCGATTCTGGTCGTCAAAAGATCACCTTGTTTAAATATGTATGATAATGAATCAAAACGAGGCGATCGTTATTTTTATTTTACTTGGCAAGAAACCAAGGTCGAACTCAGGGACACGCGCTTCTCTCATATTAATCGGATTTAAGCGTGTTTAATCAAGTGTTGAGTTCAAGGTATATAGGTCAAAGCAACAATATGACAGTGCAATTAAAATAAACATGCATTTTTTTTAAACATTTTTATCATGCAAATAAATGCCATGAAATTCAATGGAAAATATGCCCGAAATGATCATTACTTGAGCCATAAAAAAAATCACAAGTCAATCCAAGTTGAAATAAAGAATCCTCTACTAATATGAAGCACATGGGCATGATAAGTCAAAAAGATTCAAGACACTTCAATAAGAAAATTATACATCACAGTTCATATTGTCAAATCTAAAATTTAAGCATGCCATAATGAAGAGGATGAGACGAGCTTTAAAACGAAACTGGAATCAACTTAATCTGAGCTACGAGGCTCAAGATATGCATAAAAGAAAGCAAGGGCATAAATGCAATAAAACATGAAAGATAACTAGCATATAGGTCCCTGGTAAGGGCCAAATTGTAAATAAAATAACCGCGAGGCCTTCCCTGTAAATACCCCAATGCGCGCGGGGACCTTTCTGCAAATATGGAGAAATTCGAGGGCTCCTCCGCAAATTACCCAGAAAGCACGCGCCTGGCACGCGCCTTTTCTAGGCTCGGACGTTGGCTCGGAATCAACGGAGGTTCGCTGCTGCTTCGGGGTGGCTCGGGACATCCGAGCCTCCAGGCTTGGTGGCGATCAGGCTCGGCGTGGTCTCTGGATGAGCCACGTGTATCAGGACCTGGATGTAAAATGCGGGACATGCGAGGGCACCGATGCAAAAAGCCCAAAACCCACGTGCGGGCGGCACGTGAGCTCAGGCTCGGGTGGGGGCGAGGCTCGGTGCAGCTTCGGGGGCCGTAGCAGGTGGCTCGGGCCACGTGGCGGCTCGAGGGTGACTCGGGCGAGGCTCGGTTCCACCGAGCCTCCGCGCTCCGGATTAGTCGACGTGGACGCTCCTGGGCCGTTGGATCTTCGTCGTGGGGCGAGATCCAACGGTAGCTGCTCTTCCTCCTCCTTCGTCAGGTGGCGGCGAGGTTAGAGCTCCGGCGAGAGGCCTGGAGCTCCGCCGCGCCTCGTCGTGCTCGTTGAAGCTCGGTGCAGGTTGCTGAAGATCTGGCGATGAAGTTCTGAGGTCGGAGCAGACGCGGGGACACCTGGAGTACTCGATCGACCCTTGGTCACCGGAGGCGGAGCTCTAGAACTGAGCTCCGCCCGAAGTCCGGCCAATGAAGGTTGGACCTGCAAAATGGATTAGAGGCGTGTGTGCGTGCGATGCGAGGTGGACGGAGGGCTCTGTGGAGTGCAGAAGGTGAGGCCCTTAGTGGGTCCTCCTCCGCCTCCGGCGGAGGAGGATGCCTGGGATGGAGGGAGGTCGTGACGGAGGAAGATGATGGTCGAAGGGGTGCGCGGGGAAGGTGGATCGATGGTGGAGCTAATGGAATGGTTAATGGAGGGCTAAAACGGCTGATGAAGCTGAATTAAATAAGCAAAATAAGAAGAAAATGCAGAGAGGGAAAAAGGAGCTTACCTGGCCGGAGATGGAGGGGATGGCCTGGGCTGGGCGTCGGAGAAGAGGCCCGGGTCGTCGCACATACTGGCCGGCCGTGCCAGCGAGCTCGAGCGGGGCTTAGAGCCACCGCAGCGCCGCCTGAAGGTCGGCGGGTCTCATTGGGGCAGGAGGTCGTCGTCGCTCGATCCAAGCTCCTCCCCCTGTCACAGGGAGGAGCTAGAGGGCTGGGCCACCGGCCCTTTGGTTGATGGACGGGTTGGAATGGAAGAGGGGGCGGCGTATTTAAAGGGCGAAGTCGGTGGTGCTGATGAGTGGCGTCGCGGGTTTCAAGGGAGCACATGGGGCGACTGGAGCGGAGAACGGGGTTTGTGGGATGTGCGCGGGGGAGACGGAAGAATGGGCTCGGTCGTGGGGTGGTTAGAGAGAGGAGAGGTGGTCAGGTGAGGCTGCTAAAAATGGAAGGGCGGAAGAGGTCTGCGAAGCGGGACGCTCGGGCGGAGGGTGCGGGAGGAGGAAGACGAAGCCCGAACCGTTGGATCTTGTGATCCGACGGTCGGGAGCGTGGCGCTAAAAAGCGGCTTGGATTTAATCCGAGCGAAGTGATCGACGGGCTATGAAGCTGCCTCGTGTCGCCTTGTAGTTCACGCTCCAGCGGACGGTAGAGATGAGCTGTGGGGGATGATCAAGCGGCAGAGGAATGAAGCGGAAGCAGCGGCTGAGATGAGAGTCGGGGACGCGATCGGGCGGTCTAGGAACGGCCACGTGGCGCACTCTGCGCAAGGCGCTAACGGGCGGTGAGGATGGAGGCGGGCGATGATCTGAGGGCTTAGGAAATTGAGGAGGCGTGGAGAGACGCTGGCCGTTGGATCAAGAGGGCGGATCCAACGGCTAGCCATGGAGGTGGATAGGACAAAGGAGGCGGGCCACGTGGCTCACCCAGATTGGGCCACGTGGCCCAACCAGATTTATTGCAAGGGTATTTTTGATTTTTGAGGGTTTATTTGGTCGAATTTGAGAAAACTCAAAACATGAAAGTTGTAGATCTTGACGAGATCTACAAGTTTCATGTTGACCAAAACTCGAAAAGAGATCAAACAAGAGCCCGAAATATGTTGGAGGGTATTTTTAAGGTTAAAAATACCACAGATTTTTGTTTTGCCATTTTTTTTGTGATTTTTAATTTATTAAGGCCTCTGTTAATTATTAGACACTAGCAGGGATTTATTGACAAAAACTTAAGCAAGGGGGTTAATTATGAGAAATAAAGATGATGAAACTGAGGTTCATCACCCCCCTATACTTAAACTATGCTCGTCCTCGAGCATCAAAAAGAATGACTAAGTTGGATTAACCCCCTTGTGCATGTGAATACAGGATCCAATCTGATCAAGTCGACTCGGCTTAAGAGATCCAAAATTTTAGAGTTCAACCCAGCCTTAATCAAGAGGCTTCCAATTCCTCTACTTCTCTAGACTCTCTCTGGTGTACATATAAACTACAGGATATGAGTTTAATGTTGACTGCAATTCTGAGAGTAGAGTCAAGTCTTCACCCAAAATCTTGGTCCGAAAAAATCTCCTAAGGACCCAATCCTCAGCACTAGGGAATAAATCAAATCTTGCAATCAGTCCACCGTCTCTTTAGTTGTCAGACTTAGAAAATGTGGATGGCAGGCCAGAAAATGGAGGGCATGGGATTGTGTCAATTCTTCTCTCCCTCTCATTGGAACAAGGATTCTCTCTAGTGCCTTTTACGCAACACATTTTTTTGGTGTTGATCAGTGCGTCCGTCAAGAGAAGTTGGAGCCGTCTGCACTTGTTTTCCTGGGAGTACACCGGGGTGTGTCTCTTTTGAGTACCTAATGTACCTTCTACACCCAGACTTGTAGCATTTACGATGCAGAGCCCTTTTTTTTGGTGCAAGCCCGACTCCTGGTCCTAATAGCGGTGGTCCAAGTGGACACTTTGAAAAGTTTGGGAGCGCTCGCCTTTGGTGGAAGCTCTTTGATAATTGACTTTGTGGAATGAGAGCTTTTCTTTGAATTTCATTGACTTGAATAATTTGTGGCTAGCTCCACTGCTTTTACCAAAAGTTGGCGCACACTGATCAACAATTTTTTATTTATTTCACACCCAGGCACTTAGGTCATTGTCAAGAGATTAGTACAAGAATCAAGTTCTCATACTGGCTAAATTGCTGACACTCAGGTTTCCTGAAGCCTTCAAAGATTTTATCCCATCCTCGAGCATCATTAGATCAAATCCAGACTCGACTTCCTCATCCCAATCCCTCAGGTGAAAAATCAACTCATCTCAATCAAGACCGCAGTCGTGCATGTGATGTGCTGATCATATTCTTTCTGTCTGAGACTAAGCATGGAATATAGCATGCAGATCTAGAAACTTAGGGGAATGTGGATGATTAAGTCTATGACCCTGATGACTAAGGCTGGTTAACCGCAAATCTCAAAGACCTCAAAAATCAAGCTTCCTTGACCATTTCAGATCCTGGGTGAAAGTGTAAGTGTAGAGGTTTAATCCAACTCCTTCATTCCAAAACACACATTTTTTTTTTTTTACTTCAAGAGATATGAGGACTGCCTAATCTCCATTAAATAGTTGCATCTGCATTCAGCCAGTATGGATGTAAGTACAGGCCGGAGCCCGTTCCTTAAGGACGGAGCCTTACGCGATGTCCTTTAAACCATCCACTCTGCTAAGGGCGAACCCTCACTGAACACGGCTATTTAATGGGGCTTAGTAGTCACTAATGGCTCCTAAAGGATTTTTGAATTTTGCAATTTTTATGGATTTTAGTTTTTAAAGTTAAAACAAAGGTTAGACTCAACTTCCCTTGATAAAAGATTTTCAAAACCATGTCACACAAATAAAAGATTTTCAAAACATTTTTCAAAAAGATTTTTCAAAACAAGGGCACTCGTTTTTCAAATCATTTTCGAAAATATTTTTATCAAAATAGTGTGAAAAAGCCGTGAAATCATTTGAGTTCTCTTAGTCCAAAGAATTTTACCTTAGCCAAAAAGTTTTTAATTTTTCAAATTTTTCAGATTATAGCTAAAGTAAATATACGGTATATACGGTATACCCCCTATACTTAAACTTTGCTATGTCCTCATAGCACTAGATGTTACAAGAACATAGGTCCATTTAAATATAGAAGAATATACGGGACTAAGAAGGGACCCCCCTATACTTAGGTTAGAAATAACCTAAGTATAAAGGCAAGAAAAGATGAGTAGAGAAAATCACGGGGACTTGGGTCCCCCCTATACTTAGGCTGAGATTAGCCTAAGTATAAAGATAGAATTTGATGCCGGGAGGGACCCAAGGTGAACGAAGAAAAGGGATGGATACACAAGTGAGCGGTTGAATCTTCGGAGATGAAATGGAGTGTCTTCGGATTTAGGGCTGTGTGTTGCAACAAAGGCTCAATCAAGCAAGCAAACCCATAATTTCACCAACTCACACATGAAACCAACCTACGTTGGTTTATTATCTTGTCTATTTTATTGGTGATAAAACATTTGATTTTTACGCAAAGAAAATGTGAATCAAGGCATATGCGCGGGTGTTGCTCTCCCAAAACCGAATTTTACCCCATTTTAAGTTGACTTGCAATTAACAGTCCCAATTTCATTTAAATTGTCACTGATTTAAGGTTAGCCATCAATCAGAAAATCATCGTCTACCGTTCATTCCATTTTCCATTTATCCTAGGTGATCAATCTAGAAAAATGAAAGCCGAGAAAAACATGTATTCGATGAAGAAAAACGCGATCGAGGCTAAGCGAGAAATCATGCAGTGATTTTTACGATAAAAGCCGCGAAAAATCTGGGGCCGTTTTGAAACTCAAATCCAACATGTATGCAAGTCGAAAAAGCCGCACCTAATCATGCATCTATGAGCGGTGTTTGATCTTCATTAATTTTAGCTAAGTGATACGAGATTATGTGCGTCTTTATTTAAGTGTGTCCTAACCTACGATCAAGCACATAAGATATGAAAATTGAGCTCGGAGATCCGTGTGCCTAAGTCCTAGGTCGACACTCAAGTGGGGACGATCCCCACACAACCACGATCGTTCGATTACAATCGCGAGTCTTCGATCGAAGACCGCTGTAAAAGACGAGTTTATTAAAAATAAAAATGCAACAACGCGAGACACAAATTTTTTTTTTTTTCTTTTCTTCTTTTGCTCCAAGCATGCTCCTGCGGCTCCTCGCAGCGGGGAACGTCCTGCTCCTCGCCTCCTTGATCCATCAAGGGCCCTGCCACAGAGACAATGGTTAGAGATCAAGAAAGAAAAATTTTATATGCAAAATATGTGACCATTTAACCTATAAAAAGATACACTAAATTAAACACACAAAAATCCAAAAAAAATAAAAGAAATGAGCCGTGTCCCCGGCAACGGCGCCATTTGACGAGCGCGGAATCGGCCCTTTAAGAGAGTGTTTTTAGCACTCGAAATCATCATCGTAGTCGAGCCGATTCTGGTCGTCAAAAGATCACCTTGTTTAAATATGTATGATAATGAATCAAAACGAGGCGATCGTTATTTTTATTTTACTTGGCAAGAAACCAAGGTCGAACTCAGGGACACGCGCTTCTCTCATATTAATCGGATTTAAGCGTGTTTAATCAAGTGTTGAGTTCAAGGTATATAGGTCAAAGCAACAATATGACAGTGCAATTAAAATAAACATGCATTTTTTTTAAACATTTTTATCATGCAAATAAATGCCATGAAATTCAATGGAAAATATGCCCGAAATGATCATTACTTGAGCCATAAAAAAAATCACAAGTCAATCCAAGTTGAAATAAAGAATCCTCTACTAATATGAAGCACATGGGCATGATAAGTCAAAAAGATTCAAGACACTTCAATAAGAAAATTATACATCACAGTTCATATTGTCAAATCTAAAATTTAAGCATGCCATAATGAAGAGGATGAGACGAGCTTTAAAACGAAACTGGAATCAACTTAATCTGAGCTACGAGGCTCAAGATATGCATAAAAGAAAGCAAGGGCATAAATGCAATAAAACATGAAAGATAACTAGCATATAGGTCCCTGGTAAGGGCCAAATTGTAAATAAAATAACCGCGAGGCCTTCCCTGTAAATACCCCAATGCGCGCGGGGACCTTTCTGCAAATATGGAGAAATTCGAGGGCTCCTCCGCAAATTACCCAGAAAGCACGCGCCTGGCACGCGCCTTTTCTAGGCTCGGACGTTGGCTCGGAATCAACGGAGGTTCGCTGCTGCTTCGGGGTGGCTCGGGACATCCGAGCCTCCAGGCTTGGTGGCGATCAGGCTCGGCGTGGTCTCTGGATGAGCCACGTGTATCAGGACCTGGATGTAAAATGCGGGACATGCGAGGGCACCGATGCAAAAAGCCCAAAACCCACGTGCGGGCGGCACGTGAGCTCAGGCTCGGGTGGGGGCGAGGCTCGGTGCAGCTTCGGGGGCCGTAGCAGGTGGCTCGGGCCACGTGGCGGCTCGAGGGTGACTCGGGCGAGGCTCGGTTCCACCGAGCCTCCGCGCTCCGGATTAGTCGACGTGGACGCTCCTGGGCCGTTGGATCTTCGCCGTGGGGCGAGATCCAACGGTAGCTGCTCTTCCTCCTCCTTCGTCAGGTGGCGGCGAGGTTAGAGCTCCGGCGAGAGGCCTGGAGCTCCGCCGCGCCTCGTCGTGCTCGTTGAAGCTCGGTGCAGGTTGCTGAAGATCTGGCGATGAAGTTCTGAGGTCGGAGCAGACGCGGGGACACCTGGAGTACTCGATCGACCCTTGGTCACCGGAGGCGGAGCTCTAGAACTGAGCTCCGCCCGAAGTCCGGCCAATGAAGGTTGGACCTGCAAAATGGATTAGAGGCGTGTGTGCGTGCGATGCGAGGTGGACGGAGGGCTCTGTGGAGTGCAGAAGGTGAGGCCCTTAGTGGGTCCTCCTCCGCCTCCGGCGGAGGAGGATGCCTGGGATGGAGGGAGGTCGTGACGGAGGAAGATGATGGTCGAAGGGGTGCGCGGGGAAGGTGGATCGATGGTGGAGCTAATGGAATGGTTAATGGAGGGCTAAAACGGCTGATGAAGCTGAATTAAATAAGCAAAATAAGAAGAAAATGCAGAGAGGGAAAAAGGAGCTTACCTGGCCGGAGATGGAGGGGATGGCCTGGGCTGGGCGTCGGAGAAGAGGCCCGGGTCGTCGCACATACTGGCCGGCCGTGCCAGCGAGCTCGAGCGGGGCTTAGAGCCACCGCAGCGCCGCCTGAAGGTCGGCGGGTCTCATCGGGGCAGGAGGTCGTCGTCGCTCGATCCAAGCTCCTCCCCCCGTCACAGGGAGGAGCTAGAGGGCTGGGCCACCGGCCCTTTGGTTGATGGACGGGTTGGAATGGAAGAGGGGGCGGCGTATTTAAAGGGCGAAGTCGGTGGTGCTGATGAGTGGCGTCGCGGGTTTCAAGGGAGCACATGGGGCGACTGGAGCGGAGAACGGGGTTTGTGGGATGTGCGCGGGGGAGACGGAAGAATGGGCTCGGTCGTGGGGTGGTTAGAGAGAGGAGAGGTGGTCAGGTGAGGCTGCTAAAAATGGAAGGGCGGAAGAGGTCTGCGAAGCGGGACGCTCGGGCGGAGGGTGCGGGAGGAGGAAGACGAAGCCCGAACCGTTGGATCTTGTGATCCGACGGTCGGGAGCGTGGCGCTAAAAAGCGGCTTGGATTTAATCCGAGCGAAGTGATCGACGGGCTATGAAGCTGCCTCGTGTCGCCTTGTAGTTCACGCTCCAGCGGACGGTAGAGATGAGCTGTGGGGGATGATCAAGCGGCAGAGGAATGAAGCGGAAGCAGCGGCTGAGATGAGAGTCGGGGACGCGATCGGGCGGTCTAGGAACGGCCACGTGGCGCACTCTGCGCAAGGCGCTAACGGGTGGTGAGGATGGAGGCGGGCGATGATCTGAGGGCTTAGGAAATTGAGGAGGCGTGGAGAGACGCTGGCCGTTGGATCAAGAGGGCGGATCCAACGGCTAGCCATGGAGGTGGATAGGACAAAGGAGGCGGGCCACGTGGCTCACCCAGATTGGGCCACGTGGCCCAACCAGATTTATTGCAAGGGTATTTTTGATTTTTGAGGGTTTATTTGGTCGAATTTGAGAAAACTCAAAACATGAAAGTTGTAGATCTTGACGAGATCTACAAGTTTCATGTTGACCAAAACTGAAAAGAGATCAAACAAGAGCCCGAAATATGTTGGAGGGTATTTTTAAGGTTAAAAATACCACAGATTTTTGTTTTGCCATTTTTTTGTGATTTTTAATTTATTAAGGCCTCTGTTAATTATTAGACACTAGCAGGGATTTATTGACAAAAACTTAAGCAAGGGGGTTAATTATGAGAAATAAAGATGATGAAACTGAGGTTCATCAGGGGCGGTGCGAGCGAGCTGGGCGGAGGGGAGGTGCGGGGGGTGGGGGAGGGGAGATGCAGGATGAGGAAGATGATGATGACGGAGGTGGGGAGGTGCGTGGGCGGAGCAGTGAGCTCTAGGCGGAGGAGGGATGAGCGGTGGAGGAGGAAGAGGAAGAAGATGAGGAGGTGGAGGAATGACCACTGAACCCTTTTTATAAAATTAATTCCGCTTATGTCCTTAAAGTTAACGTCCGTTTGCACTGTGGATGGACGACAACTAACCCAAGGGGTACAACTGATAAAACGGCAAGAAGTGAGGGCACAACTGATATTACCAAAAAAATAGGGGCATAACTGATATTGCGATATCTCGGAGGGGCACAAGTGATAAAAACCCAATATTTTTTCAAACATTTTATTTCACACAAAGAAAATATACTTTACACACAAATATTTTTATAAAGGTTGAAAATATTTAATGAAATATTTTTCAATAGTTTTTAAAAGATTTTTCAAAAAGTTTTTCAAACTATTTTCCAAATATTTTACAAAAATATTTTATAAAAAATATTTTACCTAATTTATTAATCAGTATTTACAAAAGAATTTGGGGAATAATAAACATCTTTTTATTAATTATTTTCAATGAATTTTGATAGGTATTTTTAGCCATAATTATTATTAAACATACAAAAGTATGAGTTAAGGCCAAAGGATATACAAAGTATATACGACCCCCTATACTTAGCTTGAGTTATGTCCTCATAGATCAGAGAGAAAAAGAGAAGACATTACTCGTACTGAGTATAGAAATGTCTAAAGAATAAAAGAATAAGAAACGAATAAACGAATGAGAAGTCGACCGTCCCCCTTATACTTAGGATCAAATAATTCTAACTATACCGGATTGTACACAAGGCAGGGAGGGTCAAGGGTGAGAATGAACAGATCATACTCAGATTGTCTCCCTCTATACTCAGGCTAAGATATCCCTAAGTATATAAAAGAAGAGGACACCTTTTTGGTAGAAAAAGAAAAATGAATAGGAAAAGAAGAAAAATAGAAAAGCAGAAAAGAGAGATGAAGATGGAAAAAAATAGAAGAAAATGTACATATCACCCCGTATACTTAGGTTAAAAGAGGCCCTAAGTATAGGCATCAACAGGAGTGATGAAACAGAACGGCGAAAGAACACTCAGCTCGTCCACCCCATTTATACTTAGGATAAAGTACATCATAAGCAAGGCACACACGAGAATGGGGTGGATGAGCAAAACGGAAGATGGGCAATGGTAAACAAATGGGAATATACAACAGAGTGAATGTACAGAGGTCAAGATGGTTGAAAGTGAACCTTCTTGCGAGTCTGCTGAGGAATGGATCTGATAAGGTGGAGGTCGATATCGGGGTCCACAGTGGACGGAAGCCGATCATGATTGACCTGATGAAGATCCTCAACAGTCGCACAGTGAGAAGGCACACATGAGTCAGCGGAAGTAGTGTGATAAGTCTGGCCTTAGGTGTCTCGCAGATGTCAATGTGAAAAGGGATGAACTCATCATCGGAAGAAGTAAGATCAAGGTCATCCTGTGAGGTCTCTCCTAGGTTGAAACCAAAAGGAACGAACTCGTTAGTGGAAGTAGTCTAGTCATGTTCGTCCTTAAAAGTTTCAACTGGATCATCAGTCTCATCAAAAGGCTCGAATTCCTGGATAAAAGCAACGAGATCAAATTCAGCCTTGGTCTCATCAATATCTGCCCTCCGCTCACATGTGTCAATCATGTAAATCCCGCGGATGTAATCAACACATTGCCAAACACCGGAAGAAGGAACTTCAAGGTCTATGTTATCCAAGTCTTCCTCCTTGGAGAGTAATTCTTTGGTCTCAATAGAATCCAACATACAACAAAAATCTCTCAATGTCCCATCTAGGTCACAGTCCTCGGGGTTAGCTAGGATAGATGCAGTCGCATCAGGTGTAGGTCTTTGAGGCAGTGGGTGCTGTGATGATCACCTCGCTCTCGTCAACAGGATGGAATTGGATCTCTTTTGATCCATAGTCAATAACGACCCTCGCAGAGGCGAGGAAAGGTCATCCCGGGAAGATTGGAGAGTGCTCCCCAGTGGAGGTCTCCATGGGCAATACGACAAAATCCATGGTGTAGCTCATACCCTTAATCAAAACGATGATGTTTTCTAGAATACTCTTCGGCTTATTGACAGATACATCAGCAAACTGAACGATCAACCTAGTTTTCTTGAGAGGCTCTAAGTGAAGAGATTGTACCAACGAGAAGGGTATGATACTAATCGAAGCACCACCATCAAGGAGAGTGTGATCAAAAGTGTAGTCAGAGATAGTGAAACTAATGAATGATGCAGTCGTGTTCCTTTTCCTAGGAATATGACGATGTGTGATGGCGTGGTCAGTGGCCATGGTCAAGATATGACACTTAGATCTGCTCCTCCACTTTCTCTTCTTGGGTTGAGGAGCGAATAATTGGGTCATTGCCTGGTGAAGTGGGGCTTTAATGATCTTATGAATGGTGGGAACCACTTCAGATTCAGTCAACATTTTTTGAATGTTTGGATCTCCTCCATACAGGGGAGGTGATCAGAATCAACATCTACATGAGGGAATTCCAAGAGCAGTCTATACAGTGACATCCTCGGTGTCAAAGGTGGGATAGGGTGTGAATGTGTGTATAGTCAAAGGATCTGGGAAGAAGACCCTCTCCTCACAGTCTGAATCGATCATGTGTCTCCCAAAATGTTTTTTTTTATTTTTAAATTTTGTTCATTTTTTTGTATTTTGGGTGATGTAAGCTCTCAGGAAAATCCTCAAGTGAATTCATATCCTCAAACGGTGGAGCGTCATTCTGGCTCTTATTTATGCTAAATAGATCATTCATCCTTGAGTTCAAATGCTCCATCATCTGATTTAAGGTCTCAAGTGTGGAAATCTTCAGAGGTGACTCCAAAATCTCGATATTGTGTGAATGGGATGAGGGTGGAGGACAAAAATCACAATTCGGATCAAGGTATTCTAAGAAGAGTGGGTTGTCGAAGTGTGAAGGTAATGGTGGTGGAAATGATAGGTCAAAGTCTGAATCTTTAAATAATGGGTTAATAAGATATGTACAAAAATCATTAGCAAAATCCTAATGGAAAAAAGGAGGTGGACCGGCTGGAGGGTACGAGGGATCCGCAAAATCCGGATAAAAAGGTGCTCCAGTCGGCCATCTCGAAACAAAAGGAAAGTATCGAGAGAGCACGATGGTCAAATTAAGAAAAGTGGGAAAAAGACGCAAATGCGCAGAATCGATCGAGGATGCACACAAATAGGCACAAACAAACTCTCACAAAACAAACCGCTCAATTCACCTACTCAAATCGGTGAAGACCGTGAAAGTTCTGTCCTTTTATCTTGTATGTTTTAGAGTTAGGCGAGAAGTCAAAAAAATGTACAAACACTTGGGAAGCTGAATGGAATTTGGGCACTAGTCCTTAGTATGTACGTGAGTAATTAAAAGTGGAGACAATGAGGGGATTACTCGCCCCAAAACAAGGATTTTCTTTTTAGTCTTTTTTAGGGTCAAGAAATTTTAGCACTCTCAATTTTATTTGTTATCATTTTTTTATTTTTTAATGAGAATGCACAAGCCTATCGAGGAGTCTATTTTACTTAGCACCTATGTGATCAAAATCAGAGGGAGAGTCGTAAAAGCAATGCAAGCTGCAAATCGATGATGTATGCTAAAGAGAAATGATCACCTTACCTTCATCACTCTACATGCAAAGGTGCTCAACAGAATTGAAACTTACACTACATGCAAATGCAATCAATAAAATCGCCCTAGATACATAAATTGTTATTAACGTGAAGCACAATATGCTAAACACCTAGAATAGAACCTAAGGGTCCGGTCTTGGAGTCCCCTCGGTGCCCACCACAATGGGTCCTTTAAGCACTTCCTCTGAAATAAAGTGGATTAAGGTCATAAGTAAGCTCCATTCTTCATTTTTATTCCAGACCTAGTTTAAATATCAATACTGTTCTGAAAAATGTACATGCTGATGCAAGAAGTGTATGAAAATATTTTTTTGAAAAGAAAGAAAAAAGGACAGTCTTTTTGATTTTTTCAAAGGATCTTGTAATTTTTTATGGATTTTGAACATTTTTTAAAGGTTTAGTAAATATATATACAAGTATATACAAGGATTATACAAGATTTTACAACAGAATTTTAGATACAAGTTTTTTATAAAAAGGATTTTTTATATATAATAAAGAATTTTACAGGAGGGAAGACGATTCGTGGTTTTATACACACGTGGATTTTACGAATATATTTACATCCTATAATTTTTATCCCTTTAATAGAATACTTTTACAACAATATACGATGTATTTTTATAGCTATTTTAATTAATAAAAGTACACGTTATGATTTAAGTACATATACAATATATATGACGCCCTCATATACTTAGCTCGAACTATGTCCTCACAGTGATCAAAGAGCTACAAAGGAAGACATAACTCGTGCTAAGTATGAAAAAGTGAAAAGAATACTATGCAACAACGTCTCAATGAATAGATAAAGATGATAAAAGTCAGCGATCCCCCTAATACTTAGGATCAAGTAATCCTAAGTATAGAAGATTGTACAAACAGGGAGAACTGAGGAAAAGAATGAACAAACTCAACCACTCGACTTGTCCTCTCCTATGCATAGGGTGAAAGATCCCTAGGTGAGAAAAAGAACATCAACAAGTTGAAGGACAATCGACAGATCAGAAGAAGGAAAATATGAACACGAAAAGTCGGTATGAACAACATTACTCCCCCTATACTTAAGGTAAATGATCCCTAAGTATAAGAAATAACAAGAATGATGAAACAAGACAAATACAAACAACTCATGTCATTCACCTCCCCTATACTTAGGATAGAGAACATCCTAAGTATAGCACACACATGTGAATAGGTGAATGATAAAAACATAAGGAGGAATAAAATGAAAGGATACGTACAAGAGAAAATGTGCTCATATATCAGACGCAAAATATGTCAAGAAGTCATCGTCTCATACCACAGATATAGAATCAACCACGAAAAAGAATGTATCATGATCTAGATATGGCTTCAGCAATTATTCGTTCACAACAAATGGTTATGCATCAGATGACAACCCAGATATGATAATACTAATGTTGTCACGGACAACTCTTATAATGAACATTCCTGACCATTTGCTTTTCAATTTTCCTGGAACAACTTCAACTTAACATTGAACAACCAAACTTTCTGATCAAGGGAGAAAGTCTTCCTTCTAACGTGTCTATCATGCCAACGCCTGACTTCCTCCTTATACATGAGTGAGTTGTGGTATGCAAAATCTCAGAGTTCCAGCAATGTATTCATATTAAACTTCTTATTCTTTCCCGCTTTCTCATAATCAAGATTGCATACACGGAGTTCCCATGATAATTTGTGAATTAATTCTAGTGGCATGTGGCAAGGCTTTCCATACACCAATATGTAGAGAGATATACCAAATGGTGACTTGTACGCCGTTCGATAAGTCCATAGAATCGAGTCAGACATCTGTTACAATTCTTCATATATGGACGTACAAGCTTTTGAAATATCCTTTTAATCTCCCTATTTCAAATCTCAACCAAGCCATTAGTCCGTGGGTGGTAATGAAACACAACCCTGTGCTCAATGGCGTACTCATTCACAAGCTTCTTGATTTCTCTATTAATGAAATGGATTCTCCAATCTGAAATAAGCGTTGTGAGGATCCCAAACCATGCAATAATATGGTCCTTGAGAAAGTAACACTATGTACGATTATCAACATCTCGAATGTGGATAGGCTCCACCCATCGACTAACATAATCCACGACAAGCAGGATGTACTGATATCCTTGACTGACAGGAAATGGACCCATGAAGTCTATGCCCCAAGAATAAAAAACATAATAAATCTATATATATCTCAAGGGCATGGTATCTTTGGAACCAATGGATCCTCTAATTTTCTGACAATCAATACAACCTCAAACATACTATGTAGCATCCTTAAATAATGTTGGCCACCATAAACCGCTCTGTAAAATCTTTGTTGTTGTGCACTTCTCCGAATGACGCCCACCGAACTCTAATTTGTGACAACGCTCAAGTACGCTGGTGTGTTCCTCCCGTGGAATGTACCTTCTCCAGATACAATATGCAACCTCACGTAACAGGTACAGATCCTCCCATTGGTAAAAATGTATCTCAGACAGAAATCTGTCTACCTTGTGCTTCGACCAATCATGTGGAACTTTCTTGGAGACAAGATAGTTCACAATATCAACATGCCATGGAGTGAGTCCACAAACAAAATGGTCTCATATGGAAAAGTCTCAGAAATAGGGATCATGCTCTATTCAGAAGTATCTACATCTGTAATGTGGAAAAGGTGATCTGTCACAACATTTTTCTCGCCGAGTTTATATCGAATTTCTAAATCAAAATCCTAGAGAAGAAGGATCCATATGATAAGATGTGGTTTGGCATCCTTCTTTGCATGTAACTACCGTATAGTAGTGTGATTTGTGTATACAATAACGTGGGAACCAATGATGTAAGATTTGAACTTCTCTAATCCAAACACAAATACTATCATCTCCTTCTTTGTCACTGTATAATTCCGTTGTGCTTCATCTAGGGTCTCGCTAGCATGGTGTATAACAAATGGTATCTCATCCCTTCTCTTCCCTAAAACAACTCCAACTGCAAAATCTGATGAAATGCAAGTAGAACTTTCAGGTGGCTGCAGGACAAGAGCACCAGTAACCATTACTTTCATCTGATGAAATGCAAGTAGAACTTTGTCATCAACAATAAACTCACTCTTCTTGCATAGAAGCTCAGTCAAAGGTTTGGCGATCTTACTGAAGTCCTTAATGAATCATCTATAAAATCCTACGTGTCCCAAAAACGACCTCAACTACTTCAAAATTTGTGGTGGCTCTGGCTTATATATCACATTGATCTTAGCTGGGTCAACCTCCATACCATGCTTGGAGATGACATGGATCAATACAAACCTGTTAGTCACCATAAAGTGGCTCTTCTCCCATGAGAGAACTAGGTTTACCTCACAACAACATTGAAGGACTCGGTCTAAATGAGCAAGACATGACAAAACTATTCCTATAGTCCAAGAAATCATCCATGAGACCTCCAAGAAACTACTCACTGATGAATCCACATTCACCATCTTTATTCTATCATTTTGGCCTCAAAAATCCTGGCAAATGCGTGTAAATACCATTAATTCTAGCATCTTAGCATTTATACATATGCATGTAAATAATGTATAAAATACTGTTTCTAAAGCCAAAAAAAGAAATAAAGAAAAGAAAAAGAATAAAATATTGTAAATATTTTATGACCCGAAACCCCGAGACCTAAGCGTCTTGATGAATAGGTCGACAAGGAATAAAGTAGGGGGAGATAAGGGCCAAAATACAATAAAAATACCTATTCATTTTATTCATTCTTTATACATTTTGGGACCTATTTTTCATTCCACTTTTTATACCTCAAATAAAGAAACTGTGTACATGAAAGTTGTAGATAATGAGATATAGAAAAATACAAAATTAATTTCAACCAGAAATAATATACAGATAAAAGTTATGGTCTGGATAAAATTCCAAAATCCCAACTTCCCAGATCAGTATCTCTTAAATGAAAACTCCAAATGCATCAAACTCACCTTTAATTGTATATAATTTAAAATAAGCTATTTAATGGTGGTGGTTTCACATTTTGTAGAGCCACGATTTGGAAGTTGAGTTTTGAACCCCTATTGTATACTTGTACAGATTAAAATACTCATTTTATTATTTATTCATTATTTTCATTATTTTATATTTTTATAATTTTGTAAATATTACTTATAATAATTGTGTATATTAAAATCAGAATAAAAACTCAAATAAAACACAAAATAAAATACTTGTATAAATAGCATACCTAGGTATAATACCTATGCATATACCTATAGAACTACTATTTATATTTTATTAAATGTACAAAATACATCAAAAAAATCAAATAAAAATATATTTAAGTGTATAAAAATAGTCTATAAATTTATAAAATAATAAAAAAATAAATAAAGTAAATACACAAAATAAAAATAAAATAATAAAATACATAGATATATACCTATATAGGACATAAAAGGTAACTTGTAATTATATACCTCATAAAAATAAATAAAAATCACCATAAAATTCTTTATAAAATAAGAAACATTTTTTATTTTATAACCTAAAATTAATAAATTCATTTACTATTTTATTTCGAATTTACAAATAATTTTGACCTGCATTTTTCTGGTTGGTCCACGTGGACCAACCAACGCCGGTCACGTGTTGACCTCGGTCAACTCCCTGACCGAGGCCTGCCCGGCCTAACACTTGCGATTTTTTCCCGTTTCAAGAAATTTTGGTGCCTCATCCTTCCATCCTTCGGCCTCGATTCCTTCTTGGGACTCCTTCCTTGATCATCACTGATCCTCGCCGAGCACCAAAATCCTCTAAAATCTTCATCATTCGCGCGTGGACCTCGCTTGAAGGAGATGCCACCATCATGTATATAACCAACCCGCCATCTTCTAGCTCCGGTTTGAACCTTTCTTGGCCATCAATCCTCCTCCCTTTGGCATTCTTCACGTTGCTGGAGGTGACAGCTCCTCAACCATACCCTCAGGTGAGTCGAGGAAGCCTTGTAACGGCTCCACCATCTCCGCCGACCTCCGGCGTCGAGGTTTCCCCTCCTCTAGTTCCGGCCATCGAGGTATACACCTTCTCCCCTTCCTTCTACCTTCATTTGCTTCCCTGTAGTCGTAGGAGTAGATTAGCACCTTTAGATCCCCTCGCCGATCGCTCGCTCGCTCGCCGTCCATCAACCCATCACCGGAGCGCTCCTCCGGCCGTATCTCCTCCGCCTTCCATAGCCCACCTCTGATACCCATTCTGCCTCCGCAGGGTCTAGGAAGTTTGCCCTGGACCCTCTCACACCTTTTTGCAGGTCAAAGTGCATTCAACGCACATGGAGAACGTTTTGCGTAGTTCGCTGGAAATACCTGGAGCTTGGAGCTCCGCTGCCCTCGTGCCAGCACCCCGACGCTCCTTCGACGAACTTTGGACCTCCAACACATAGATTGACCTTCCAGGAGCACCCCGGCCACTTCTTCATGCTTCCAGACCGTCGGAGACCCGAGATCGAGCTCGGGGAAGTTCGCCTCGTCGGCGTTCTTCCCCGTTCTTCCCCTTGGCTTCTCCGCCGTTCGATCGGGCCACCGCTCCAGTTCTGATACCAGTCGTTGGATCGCGTCGCGCCACCTCCGTCAGATCTTCGGGGAAGATCTAATCTCTGCCGTCTAGCGTGAATCGTCATCGTGCAACCTTGAAGCGCCACGTGTCAAGTGGGCGCTTCTCAACCGTTCGATCACGCACGAGGATATTAGGCGTGGGTATTTTGCACCTACACCCTCGCCCATTTTGCATTTCACTTTTAGTCTACAAACTTTTAATTGTACTTTAAATATTTATGTAATATTTGCATCCAGACTCTTGTACTTTCATTATTTGCACTTAGGTCCAGTCCGCGTCACCGTACGTGACCCATGCTCGTGGGGTGGTGGGCATTTTGCAAGGACCTCCCTAGGGTTTGTCTATTTCGATTTAGTCCATGAACTTTTTATTTAAGTTGTAATATTTGGGTAAAATTCCATATGAGCCCCTAGAACTCTCTGAAATTGCAAAAATTCCCCTGCCAGGTCACGTGTCCAGTGCGCGTGATTGGACATTTTGCAGCGAACCCCCTCCGAGTTTGGATATTTATTTTTAATCCAAAAAATTGTGTTTTACGGTATATATTTTTGGAAAAATTGCAAGTAGGCCCTTGGACTTCTGTGTATTTACGTTTATACCCTTGCCAACATTGTATTTTTGCTTGGATGTTTGCATTTATTTCATACATCATTTTAACTCGAAAAATCACTAAAAAATAACATGAGTTCCCGTTGCATTGTAGTTTAACACCATATTTTTAGTTTGCATTTTTATTGCATTTTCATATTTATAAAAAATAAAAAAAGCATTTTTGTTACTGTTTGCATTAGAAAATACATAAAAATTATAAAAAGTCCTTATAATATTCCAAAAAATATTATATTTCGTGTGTTTTAGTTTATTCTATTTCCAGACCAAAAATCATTAAAAATTTCAAAAGGAAACCTTTAAAAATAGTAAAACACCAAAAATCTTCATTAAAATCTTAAAAATTCCACAAAAATCCTAAAAATACATTTTCAATTTCTAAATTTTCCCTATTTTATTATCTTTATTTTAAAATTAATTTGAGAAGTTTTGATTCTGTTTGATTTTTTTCATCCTCATTTTAATTTCGGCCATCAACTTATCTCAACTAGTATTTTTGCCCTTAAAAATACTAAAAAAATTAGGAAAAATATAGAAAAATCACAAAAACATTAGAAAAATATAGAAATCACAAAAAAACATTCCATTTCCTGTATTTTGGGCATTTTCCCCTATTTTTATCCCTCTCTTATCTCTAGTGTACATATATATTCCTTTTATACATTATGTCTTTATTAAAAGAAAAAGAAAATATAAAAAATACAAAATATAAAAAGGAAATACAAAAACAGTTAATTAAAAACCAAAATATAAATATATAAAACCAAAAATTAAATAAAAAATATAAAATTCAAAATCCACAAAAAATAGCACTTGTAGGCATTTAACTTCTTTCACATTTGTGAGCATTATTGCATTATTCTACCTGTTTGCTCCCTGTGTTCGACACTCTACATACTTGCACTATACACATATATTGTAGAGTTATAATAAATTTTAACTCCACACTTTGATTTCTATTGCTTGATATTAATTGTGGGTTAATTGTTGATTTAATCGGGATTTATCGAGGGTTGCCGTAGCGACTTTGTCTCCGCCTTGTGTGAGACATTTAGACCCTCGTATACCTCGGTTAATCACCCACCATGTTGGCAAAAACAAAAACATACACCTTTGGAATGTAGTGGGGGCATTACACAATCCAAAGGGCATCCGTCTAAAGGTGTGTGTACCAAACAAACAAATGAAAGTAGTTTTCTCTTGATCCTCAAGAGCGATAGCAACTTGGTTATATCCCGAGTACCCATCCAAGAAAAAAAGAACTCTTTCCCTACAAACTTCTCAATAATCTGATAAATAAAGCATAGTAGAAAGTGGTCCTTCTTGGTAGTAGAGTTCAGGCGTCGGTAATCCACACAAACACGCCATGAAGTAGGTATACGTTCAAAATCTCCTCACAACAGTCACTCTTTACGATAGTAATCTCAAATTTCTTCGAGACCACATGCAAAGGGCTCACCGGAGGGTTTACAATCATCTTCTAAGTAGATATGATGCAAGCACAAAGCTGGAATAATCCCACGGAGATCCAAAATATTCCATCCAATGGCCTTGCGGTTTCTCTCAAGAGCCTCTAGCACACAAGATTCTTATTCATCAGCTAACTGCGAGCTGAGGATGACCGAAAACATTGTGAGGGGGACCACAAGGAAGGCATACTTCAACGTTTGATGGTAAAATCTTGAGCTCATGTGTGATCTGAATCGGCTCTGTGAAGACCACTGTAACTACATTGGTAGAAGGTACATGTTATGTACTCTGTGAACTGTCCACTGTAGCTACCGACGACTCAACAAATAGAATCTCAGAAAGATCTACAATGAATGGTCTCTTCTCAGAAAGGAATGGCTCATCGGGATGTTCAGAATCCTCGGTAATATCAGAAACAAAGGGTTCAGATATCTCAGCAATAATCTCGGAAAGGTGTCTCTCATCAGTGCATATGTCAGTAAACTCAGCATGTGGCTCATATCAGAACTCTCAGAGGAAGGTATATTATTAGTAAACTCAAGATGATGCGTCAAAGGAATATCAGAGGGTACCTCCAAAAACTTAGACTGGTTCTCAGAAATCAACACAAACTACCCATCAGCAAACACATCAATAGGATCAACAAGGGAACTCATGTCGACTGTGCTCTAAAGAAATTCCTTATGAGAAAGGAACTCTTGGGTATCAATGAAATTGATAAAAAGATTTGTCTCTCTGAATTCGGCCAGAAAATCACAATCTTCAGGATATGGTGTAACTGTCTGTCTTTCATCAGTTGCTGTTGGTGGTTGTGATGGTCTAGGATTAGAGATCGCCTCAATTTTCACTACTAGAGTGAAAGATGATCTCTTCAGTACAATGATAAACGACTGCTTCGATTGTTTAGAGGAACAATTGATCTAGTATGATTGGAGTATAGAGTAATAGTGCATGTATGTCCATATTCAAGACAATAAAATCAACAGGGAATTTCATTCCCGTACAGTTACAATAACATCTTCTAAAATGCCACTCGGCCTCTTGATCAATCTATCAACGAACTGAAGGATCATCCTGGTCAAAGTGGTCCTATCCCAAACTCTTTAAGTAGAGAGGATAGCATGAGATTAATGGAGGAACTGATATCGAGAAGAGAGGAATCAAATTCTTGATCAAAGATGTGGTAGCGGAAGTGAGATGCTCCCTTATCTTTCTTTTTGGTGGGAGGTTGCTGGTGGCATGAATTGTGACCATGGTCAAGATGTGCTTTTCTGTCTTCTTTTGTCTACTTTGCTTTGACATTTTTGTGTACACACGTCTTTCATTCCTTTTTTCACTGCGGGAATGCACTCCATGGCCTCAAGGAGTGGCATTTCTAAAAAGATGTTCTGTAAGATCTCAACCACTCTAGGATCAGATAGGGCTATTTTTAATTTTTGGATTTTTTTGGTTTTATTTAAAGCAGAAGGAAATGGCACAGAATCGGAAGAAACATTCAAATGCACATTTCGATTATTTAGAAGAGAATCCTCATGTACAATTGAACAATCAAAATTAGATTGTACAGTATTGTCCAAAAGAGCGGAAGGAAAAACAAAATCTAAAACAAGACGGGATGATGTTGTTGTTGAAGAGGAAGAATCCATGACTGGTATGTTCTCCCTTTCTGACGGTGATCTGCATCTATCTGGTGAAGTTGAAGATAATGAAGGTGAGGAAGATGATGGTGAAACTCCATGCTCAGGTGATGCTACACTGGTTCTTGACAATAATGGTGAAGAACATGATGTAAAAGGTGAAGCTCTCTCAGTAGCATGATCTCTCAATCACAACGGTTGTGAAGGCGGATGCAATCTCCTACCGCTCCTGAGATGAATAGCATCTGATAAACATGTAATATCAAGGGCCATACCTGTCTCGAGTGTAGATGGATCTTGGGCTACCTGCTCCTTGCATCTGAAATTGTTGGGATTTGGCTCAACCAGTGTTGGGATTAGTGTCTTTGTGGTGGTCAGGTCATCAAGCCTTTGAGTAATATAATTCATATTCTTCATTAGCACTGCCACTGATCACACGGTGGATTCATTAAAGGTGTCTCGGGGGTTCTCAATGATGGGTCGTTGTTGAGATTATTAATGAATAGGTTGTTGGTATCTATACTGCTAATAATGCGGATGAGGAGGATGTAAATATTGTTTGTATGATGCATTCTACTGCTGGTGGTAAGATTGTGGAAAATATGCAGACAACATCTGCTGCTGGCCATGTCTCCAATTCTGAAAATGATGTGGAGACTGATACTGAGGCTGGAACTGCTCTTCTTGGTATTGCTATGGTCCGCCTCCATGAAACCGGTGGGCGAGTCTCTAACCCTGTAGGGAACCGAATTGGCCTTGCCTAGACGGATGGGGTTAGATTAGGGTTGGGCATTGGGCTGGGCCGGCCCGACCCGGCCCAAAACCCGACCCGTATAACCCGACCCAAACCCGAACCCGAAATTTAATGGGCGGGCCGTGGGCCCTAAAATGAGCCCATATTGATTAACGGGCCGGGTTTGGGCCTTAGAAGGCCCAAACCCGTTAGCCCGATAGCCCGATCCATTCTAAAGCAAGTATATTTATATCCAGTACGGTATAATTATATCAATTATATTCATGTTCATTCCAAATACCATGTTCTAACTTTACTATCCTTATTCAAGTGTAGAATAAATGCTTAGATACATTAATAATCATATCCAATAGTGGATTGAGGATATTATTACATTAATATACAAGATTATTACATTAATATGCAATAATGGAATCTGTGTCCTCAAGTGTTACAGCATGTACAACTGTAAGTAACCAATTTGTATTGGGTCATAGTGCCCGCATCTACAATAGAATATGTAATGGTGAATTGAATGGTGGTTTAAGTCGCCATATTTTTACCACATTTGTATTTCCAACATACAACTAATGTTAAAATCACAAATTAGTTAGCATACTTTATAGTTTTAAACATGCACACATGCATAAGAAACAACCACACAAATGCAAGAAGAATGGAAGACATGATATTTGTATACATAGGTGTTAAATTGGGCCGGCCCGACCCGAACCCGACCCATTTTATTTGGGCCGGGTTTGGGCTTGGGCCTAATTTTTGAAAATAAAATGGGCCTAGGCCCGACCCGTTAGCCCATATTCTAAAATGGGCTTGGGCCGGGCCAAGGCGAACCCGGCCCGAGCCCGGCCCATGCCCAACCCTAGGTTAGATGCACTCTTGGTTGAACCAGATTTCGTTAACCTCTTGAATGATAGGTGGAGGAGGAGCCTACTGCTCAGGAATGTATGAACCTTCTTGTTGGTACGGGACAATTTGTTGTGAATGTTCCGGGACCTGATCAGGGGTCTGCACGTAGTAAACGTGTTGAACTATGGATGGTCCTCCGATACTCTGCTGGGTGGAAGTGGAAGAAGTCTGCTCCTGGGCAGAAGTGTCGGCTACTGCATTCATGGTTTGGCATGCGTTGATCGTACTCATAAGAAATTCCAGATGCTTTGTTATCTCATCCATCTTGTCCAAGTTCTTCATCCTCTATTCGATCACTTGGAGCTTCTCAAGCTCCTTGGATCGTTTCTCAATTATATATACTCCGGATAGGTGATTTCCAATAATGGTCAGATCAGAACTGTCCACCCTATCCACTTCATGGGATGCCATCATGTTGACATCCTTGTGGAGTGTTGTAGTTGTAGAAGAAGGCAGTAATGTTTCTAGAATGCACACGAAGAAGAAAGAGTTGCGGAGCTCTCTTCCATCTCCTCGAAAATCTAATATAGGACATCCTCGTCCTTGTTGAAGTGACTACACCCACAAGCGGCATCTACCAGCTTCTGATTTTCACGACTTAAACCCCCCCCCCCCCAAAAAAATTGCACTAATATTGTCTTTGGAATATCATGATTTGGGCACTTATCTATTAAATCTTTAAATATTTGCCACACCTCGTGAATAGGCTCATAGGATAGCGGGGAGAAGTTTGCTATCAACGATCGCATTTTGTTGAGGCGTCCAAGAGGGTAATATTTGCTTAAAAAAGCAGACCTCAACTCTTTCCATGTAGTGACTACTTTTCCTAGATGATTTGTCCAATAAAGGGTTTTGTCCATCAAGCTGAAGAGAGAAAGTTGTCATCTTAACTACCTCTAATGGGATGTTAGGGTAATGGATTATGTTGCAGATGCGATTGAATTGCTGGATGTGTACATATGGTTCTTCATTAAATTTGCCAGTGGAATATGGGGAGTAAGGGTAATATAGTGGGATTAAGCTCGAAATAACCATGAATCACAGGAATTTGAATCCATGTATTTATCTGTCCTGCTCATGGATTATAGGATTCCCGTAATGAGAGCTTAGCTACTGGGTTTACATGCACTTCCCTCCCATTCACACCTCCTCCATTGTTTCTATCCTCCCCTCTCATGTCTTGTCTATCCTATCTCAACTCGAGAATCATATCTCTTGTCTATCCCCTCTTCTCCATTATTTCTATCCTCCCCTCCTCCACCATTTCCCCTTAACCTCCCATTCAACTCCACCATCCCATCATCTTGTCTAACCTCCATTTTTCTTCTCTATCTATACATCTCATTCTCCTCATATTTGCCTTTAATCCACCTTTATACGAGAGAGAATTGAGAGCTCCGACCAATCAGTTCAGTGACAACGAACAATGAATTAGAGCGATGACCAGCCTCCTCTCCGGTGAGACCCGTTGGCATTCCATCCAACATTACAGCTGTCTCCACATGCTGCTCGAGCTCATCGCTCGCCGACGATTCGAGCGGAGGATCGTGCTTCTCGTGGGCACACCATAGGCATCCTCTTCCATTGTAGGTAATTTCCCATTTCTATCATTCGACAACATTTTTATCTTTGCATTTTTTATCACATCACATTCATCATCCATACTCCATCACTTTCCATTTCATTACCATATTTCATTGTTCTTATTTATTATCCACCTCCATCATCCTCATCATATTATCACCAACACCACACCATTATTCTCATCTTTTGTCTTTATTCCTTATTTAATAAACTAAAAAAATTTAAAAATAAAAAAATCATCAATTCAAATAAAATAATAAAAAAACAGAAAAAATGGCAGCAACTGCGACCAGCACCCACCTCCGACCACCGTCGCTGCTTCCCACAGCTGGCACTGCCCTCGGCTCCTCCATCTACGGCTGACCGCCGCAGGCCCCTCCTCCATCTGCCTCCAGATCCAGTTACCACGGTCCCCTCCATGTTGCGGCTCCTCTAACAGCGGTTCCACTGCACTGCCCTCGACTCCACCACCTGCGACCGCTCGCAGCAGGCCTCTCCAACCGTCGCCCCTCTTCCACGACCCCGCAGCCCCGACCGCCGTGGCTGCATGCCGTTGTTCCCTCCACCACTGCACCCCTCCCACTTCCGCCTTACCGTGTATCCTACGGCCTTCTTTGCCCTAACCACCCAGTGCAAACGAAGAAGGACCCTTTTCCCTTTTTTATTTTTTTTTAAAAGTTGCAACATTTACCGTATTGTTTATGATACTTTCAAAAGTGTGCCTATGCACAGTTGGCATTATTAATTTTAATTTCTGAGTTTGCACATACACCCCTATGTTCATGTATTACGTTGGACATCAATTCCGCATCATTTATTTCAATAGAAAATTTCATGGTGTTGAGCAACTAATTGTTTATCATTTGGATATTTGTTTGTATTTTCGTGATCTTTGGGTAATTTACCAAAATTACTTGAGTGAAAATTTATTATATTTTACCCAATCTGAGGTATTAAATCCATATTTAACTCACTGTTACTCCAAAGATTCTACAAAAATAAAAAATGTTGCTTTGAAATATGCTTTAATTATTGCCCAAATTTTATCTTAATTGGAATTGTTATTTGCCTTAAATAAGTTATAGAGAGATTTCAATAAATAATTTTTTATTAAATCCACATATAAGATTTTTACGAAATTTTAACTCTCATGGATTGTTCATATAAATATCATTTTGAGATAATTCACATTCTGGCTATTTTATTAATGTGGAGTTATCAAAATTAATTACTTGGAATCGCTCTGTTTCCATTAAAAATCCATAAAAAATCATATTTTGTCAGAAAATTCCAAAAAAAACTGTAATATCCATGCATCATGTGTATGCTTCAGTAAAATTTTCATAATTTTTGCATTTTGTTTGTGTGAAAAATTGCATAAAAACCCATAAAAAGTGTGCATTTTTCATTGTTGCATTTTTCAAAAAAAGTGTGCTGCATTCATCTATGGATTAGGTCTGTAGAAAAGAATATAATTTGACTAAATTAAATTCATTTTAAATTAAAATTAATTTGGCTAACTTGTATGCTTTCTTATTGACTTGATTCAACCGTATTTTTTTGCATTCGCATTTCATTTTGCACTAAAAAATACAAAAAAAAATCCGCATTGAAATTCTAGACTTAAGTTTTCTGAAGTAACCCGACGTTGTTCCTTTGCCTCCCAGTGTTCGATCTTAGACTTGCCCATGATATAAATTAAAGCCGAGTCACTCTTCACGGAGATCTTTTCTCGGTTCTGAAAGCATTACAACGAGTACAAATTATATTACGTATTTAGCGAGCCGTCACAGGGCCAGTGTAGGGACATAAGGAGAGCTCATCTCTCCTTCGAGCTCGCCTACGACGGTGGTTGAACTGAGATGTGAGATGATGTGCCTGATGAGTTAGTACATCCTAAGTATAACAATGAAGAAGGGGTGACACCTTTTTGGAAGAAATAGAAAAATGAAAAGTATACCTAGGATTTCAGAATGCTGAAATCAAGGTGTTGATCACTGCTCGATTGATTCAATAGTGAAGGAAATATGCTCCTGCTGAAGAAGAATGATGAAGCTGTAGCACTCCAAACGTTCTAAGTACCTATAATAAAGAATTAATTGCTTAATTTGCAGAGGAATAAGGCAAACGATAAAGCTATGCATATGTAAAGGTCTTCCAAAAATGTGTCATTTGAAAATGAAGATTCGGGTCGATTTGAGATGGAAGGGAACATAAATATTGCATGCGAATTAAAGAGGTGATTAAGAGAATCTAATTGTGTGATTAAGCCACCAAAATAGACATGAAACTCGATGGAAATTCAAAAGGAAATTGAGGAATACCTGGGAGTGCAGGGTGTAGGGACCCCACCGTTCTTCGCTAAACAGGTCGGTATACCTAGTGCTCATGACGCAAGGTGGCGATTCAAGGCCAAGTGTGGCCTTGGAACTCTCCTCTGATGGTCCACCTTCCATGCGGTAGCGGTCTTGGGAGTTGTCACCACCAACGTTGGCTGGAATCAAGGGAGGAAGTTCATGTCTCGAACAACATGTTTATGGAGATATAAGTGTTAGTTTGAAAGGGTGGTTTGTGATCAATAAATAGATCAATCGACAGGGGATTTGTTGAAATCTAAGGGTAGGTGTGTGTCTTGGTAATTAGGACAAGGGTCTGGAGGGTTAGGATCAGGTAGAGGTGGTAAGGATCGACATAATTATCTAATTGAAGAAGAGAAGTTAGAACAGAAGCTAACAGCTTCTTGATAGGGAAGAAGGCTCCATGTGCTGACACGTGTGAGCATCTGGTAGGCCAAAAATCGAAACGAGGTTATTAATTATGTAATAAATAATGGATAGATTTATTTTAAATAGGCATAAAAAGGAAAAGTGTAAAAAAACAAATTACCTAAATTAGAAAATAATTTATTTTAATAAATAATAAATACTTAATGAAATAGAAATATTATATTAATAAATATGTATACATAATACTTGATAAATATATATTGTATTTTTAGTTTAATAAATAATAAATAACATATTAATTTTATATTTTATTAATTATTAGAATTATAAATAGGGTGTATGTAAATTTTTATATCTATTAATAAAATAATTTAAATATATTAATAAATACAAATATATACTTTACAGTTCGAATTCATCTATAAATCAGGGGTTTTGAATTATTTAAAATAATAATTTGTGTATAAAAATTATGAAATACTTCGTGGATAAAACACAAGATAAAAAAATATAAAAAATTATAAAATCATTAAGACTACAAATAGTTTGTGTTGCAGAAAATAAATAGCCCAGAAATCCAGTTGTCATTAGGTCCCAAGATCGACTTTTTTTGTAATTGAACTTCGATTTTACTGAAAATAACTTTCAACAATTAGAAAATATTATTTTATGAACTTTAAAGGTGAGTAGAGTGAAATCGGAGTTCGTTTGAGGAAATTATGCCGTTCGGAAGTTGATAAATTGATAATTTGATAGTTAGATTTCTTGGCATATATAATGTAATATTTTTAACTTATTTGTATATTTTCTATATATTTTTAGAAATAAATAGGAGAAGAGTTTGATAAAAAAATATGTTGGAATGAATTAATAAAAAATCTTTGAAGTTTGGTATTTGTTTGATAATTAATGAAGAATATGTGAAGTGAATAAATGTTTTTTTTGTGATTTTCTTCCTTATATTCTCCTACTTATTTGTGTGTTGACCATCCATGCTGACATGGTCTCGAGGGTTAGGTTATATAAATATATTCTTCAGCTATATTTATATTTTATAAGTCATATGGTGTATATATATACACAATCTGCCTTCTTTTTGTTCTTTATTTTTATTCTTTTATTTATTTACATGTTTTTATGCATAAAAGGGCATTTTTATTCATGAATGTAGTTATGATAATAGAAAGAAATTAATGAATATTTACATGTTTTTGTTAAGGATTTTAAGATAAAATGTAGACAGAATATTAATGAATCATGGAATCATTAGTTGACGGACGAGTGCACCTAATGAATGATGATCATGTGCTAGCAGTTGAGGATAAACATTCCAGATCAAGGGAGTAAGATTCAAAGGTCATTCTAGATCATAAGGTACGATGAGATGCTTTTATTATGACAAGGAGGGTCACAAAATAGCCGATTGTCCTATACGTGAGAAGGAGAAAGGAAAGAATAAGGTTGAAGATTCTGAATTCGATAAAGAGGATTCCAATGCAGTATATGAAGGAGACTTGCTAGCATTATTTAGGGATATTAAGGCACATTAAAGATGGCTTCTGGACTTGGTATGTTCAGATCATGTGCGCCCGTCCAGGAAGTAGTGCAATACATATCACGCATGCAATGATGGTACGATCAATATGTAAGGTGGAGAGGTTCAACACAACAAGGAAACTTAATTTGTGTAATTTTGAATGTTTGATGGAGAAGTACGAACTCTTACAGGTGTCAGACACATTCATACAACCAAGAAGAATCTGATTTCACTAAGAACGATCGAGTCACGAGGACATCGAGTCGCCGTTGAAGAGGGAGTTATCAGAGCAAGCAAGGGAGCATGTGTGGTGACGAGTCGGATGATGATGCCGAATATGGTGTATATATTCGAGGGAAGGTGCATGATAAAATGGATATTCAATTATTCCCAAGACAAGCAATACAATGAAAGAGCAGCATGTTATCAAGATCTCTGTTGCATAAATATGCAACAAGGAGAAGCGGATACGATTTTCTTTACACGAGGATGACGACACAATCTCGAGTCGCGAGATATTTGTGGTGTCACGTTAGGGAGGTACAATGTTGAGTTACGCGAGCGTGCCCAAGAGGAGGCACATCGAGAGCACCCAGCGACTGGTGCATCACCTAGAGGCGGTGGATTTCTCCTAACGAGACCTACATATGACGAGGATGGCCTAGTGCAGATTCAAGACATGATGAGATCATGATGGAATTCAACTCAAGGGAGAGATTGATAGGAAGAGGGTCATATTAGGATTAGGAATCATAATGGGATTTGACTCCCAATCTTGATAGTAATTGAGTTGTATCCTATGATGAAAATAGGACTATGGGGTTGTAAGGGAATTAGGACATTGCCTCCCCACCACAACAAGAGATAATACCACAAATGGAAAATACAGTAGGAGAGAAGAGAGAGAGAGAGAGAGGTAATGGTGAGAGTTGTACTCTTTCTATGTCTTAGTGATTTTCTTTTCTAGTGATAGCGAGAGGTGACCAGCTATCATTATATATAATTGTCCTCTCCTTCAAGTACTTATACGGTGGTGGCGGATTGCACATTTGCATCTGTATCCGATGGTTCATTCCCAATCCAACTGGTACCAGAGCAGAGATGATATCGATTCATCCCCAACACTGATCATGTATCACGTTCCCGCTATCGAATGACCTCTAATGTAACTTTCTTATAAAATTCATCCGATTTTAGTCCCTACCATCAAACTTAACAGTTTAACCGACAACTGATGTTGGGAAACGGAGCAAGATTGCAATGTTTCAGTTTAATTATGTAAATTATGAAATTGTCGGTTAATATCTTAGGGCATGGGTGTAAAAGCAAACTTTCTTTAATGATATGTGCACAATTTAATTCCTTCTTTGCAAAAGTCTTTGCAAAAATAAGTGTATGCATCTTAGATTAAAGAAAATCCACTTTCTTCCAAAGTTCCAAAAATATTATCTTTGAAAATATTTGCATAATATTTTAAACTCTTTTAATCTTATGAATTCAAAAAAGACTAACGGCGTATTGTCCCCTTGTTTCCTATTTCGATGTAATTCTCTTTGAATGTTTGAATGAAAAAATGGAAGCATGCTCTGCTTGCTATCTTGTGATGCCCTGTAACGATGAAGAAATGCAATATATATATATATATATATATATATATATATATATAGGCCGGGGAGGCTGTTTTGAGTAACAGCCAACATGGCTGTTACACAAGGCAGTTTCCCCTCCTTTTTTATTTTTTTTCAAAATTTTTTTCATATATATTCATCTATATATCCCTCCTACATGTCATTCAAATTTCATGAGAAACAAAGACTCCTAAGCCCTTCATCTAGAAGGGGTAGATTGCAACAAATTTCAGACCGTTGAAAATTACCCGGTCTAGATGGAGGGCTTAGGAGTCTTTGTTTCTCACGAAATTTGAATGACATGTAGGAGGGATATATAGATGAATATATATGAAAAAAATTTTGAAAAAAAATAAAGAAATGGGGGAAGCTGCTCCGTGTAACAGCCAAGTTGGCTGTTACACAGAACAGCTTCCCTTTTCTCTTATTGTATGTATGTTTAGTTTCCAAAGAAATAAATCACTCGCGATGCAAACGATTCTTTCAATTGGCCTCTGTCAAGATTTATGTCATCTTGCTACTCTAGAGCACCTTAACTTTTTTCCCTACAACATCCCAGTTTAACATCGACATCGTTATCGAGAAAAGCGAGCTTTAACAACTGCTTCAATTGGACTTATTGACGACTATCTGAAAAGCTTAAATCAAAAAGTTATCAAGTAGTATTCCCCACTCTATATAATCGTACTTTTATAAACATTATGTGTGGTGATATGTATTAAGGTGTCACAACCCGTTTTATTTATATTTGCAACATCTTAATTGTGATACAATGCATCACTTCTTCCCAATAATAGTGGCAATCTATGATCCAGTTATCATTTTCCTCCCATCTCTTTTTAGGAGTGTCTCCATCTCTCGAACAAATTTTTTTACTGTTAGGGGAAATCATACTCTGATTGTTTTTTTGGTCTCGAGCTATGACGTGAGCTGTTATCGAGGAAGATTGACCTAAACAAGTTGTGAAGAAAGTATCCCTCACTCTCACAACCCACACTTACACTTTGTGAAAATTAGATGTGAGATTATATTTGACGTGTAACAATATTCCATAAAAACGAAAATCAACTTTATTTATAAAATATCACCGTATTAGTATCACACAACCATTTAATGCAATTTATTATAAATTGAAATTTAAAATACATTGCATGCACATAGTATCTCCGTCCCACATAAGCAATTAAATTATAAAAAAGAGAAAATTGTGACAAAACGCCTCATGGGAATTCGATATTCGGTAAAACATTGCAATTACATTTGCACCATTTACCTATTTAAACCATGACCCCTCATATTGGCACAAATAAACTTCTCAATTTACATCTTTCACCCCTGTCGGGGCTTGGCGATATGTCTGAACATGTAAATTCAGAAACTCTATAGGGGTCATTGGGTAAATATAATAAAGGTACGGGTACATATGTAATTTCAACGTTTTATACGAGGAAAAATTGTGAAAATCCTTTTAATTTTTTGATACTCTCTTGAGACCCCAGCACTTCTTTTCTCAAGACATGGTCATGCTAGCCTGACCGGCAAAAAGCGTTCGACTCACCATAGATGTGCTTTCTAATAGGAACAACTCTTAGATTGCATTTGGTACGCGGGTTAGGGTGGATTATACTGGTAGAAAGTAACTTGTTTTTGTGTTTTGGTTTTTTGATAGAGTGTTAAACTGAGGGTGGATTTGAAGTGGGTTTCTTGTTATATGAATGTATCGAAGTTTGAAAAATGAATAGTTATTGTGATGTGATTGTATTGAAATTTGAAAAAGTGATTCGAAGTTGAATAGTTTATAAATTTTATATGATATGATGGTAAAATATATTGTTTTTTGATGGAATTGATAAAAAATTAATTTATTTAAGGTATTAAAAAAGGAAAAATGTGGGGCCTATATTATAGAGAAAAGGAGTGGGTTAAGGCTTTGGGACTTTACCCCACCTATCGAACGACACCTTAGAGATACTCAGATCATCGACACCTCCATACATGAGATCATGTTGCATTCAAAGCGACGCAAAAGTTGGAGCAACGCGGTAGCTGCCTCATCGACAAAAGGTTGCGGTCGCACGACGAGCACGAACAGGTCTAAGATTCCGCCAGCCTGTGGATACAGTGCTAGATTTTTTGAAGCCAGTCATGGTGCTCACATGTGAGGTGGACCCTTTGAGCAATTAGCCTTTTGAGCTGGTGGTTGTTAGGTTAGTTGGGCGTTGCAACAGATCCCCTTGAGTTAGCCCTGACAAGAACAGCTCTAACTTCATGATGACATTCCTCTTACCCTGTAAGCTTCCATCTTTGATGATTTGATTTTATTCCATTTCCTCAGAGATTTGATTTGATGATTTGACGACTTGATTTGATCCTGGAAGAAATGCATTTTTATAAAATCCTGAAATTAGAGAGAAATTTAATACAACACATTACTGGGTATTTTATGTGTGATTCTTTTGGATTTGGATCACCCAGCACGGGACCTGCTGAAATAATCCCAATCGTCCATGGAAAATCCAAGGGACGAGATTGGTTGGGGGCAAGAAACCGCGTGGTTTTAAGTGTTACCATGAGATGCATCATTTACCATTCAATGCACATTTTTGCCATGCAGCGCGCATTTTTACCAGTGTAACCACAAGATGGATCCACATCGTTACCGCTGAATGCGATAATCGGTCTTACCTCCATCTCATGGTAACATTTGGACGTTCGGCCGATATTGTTTCCTTCTTGATCGTTACGTCAAAAAATGGAGCAAAATGGCGGTTAAATGGCCTCTTTCATAACCTGCCAAATGCACCATAAGCCTCCAGACCAAAACTTTACAACTGGTGAAGTTGCAAGGAAATACTCAGAAAGTCCAGTTGTTGATGTTCCATATAGATAAGCGCGTGATGCGCACACAGATAACATTATCAGTGCAACCAGGACTGACAATCCACAATGACATACAACACCAGCAAGTTTCAACTGTTCAGGTGACGTCCAGGCGACTGCATGATTTGTACATCACAAGCTAGGAAACTATGGCAAGCATAAAACAGACAGCTTTTGCAGCGCGAAAAGCATAAAAATAAAATAGACAAGTGAAAAACAGTTACAAAGATTTAGGTGACAAGACATGAACTTCATTAGAAACAAGCAAATATCAAGGAAAATGAAATAAAGAGAAAATAAGTATATATACTCGACCAGGAAGCCCACCAGAACAACTCTCTGTTCTCTCTACAATGAGGGCTTCCTTTCTTTTTACCATCGCTCGCATCGCCAAACACCAATCATTACGATTGATACTATGCACTCCTTGAGAATGCCCAAATGCTCTAGGCTGGCATGAGGCCCAGGTTTGTGGCTTCACGTGCAGGCTTAGGCCTCCATTCAGTCCGCCCCCTCACAACCTCTGCCCCTGAATCAAGGCGGAGAAGATGCTGGCATTCAACACCAGCTTCTGTGGAGGCAGCATCCTCAGAGACTGCAGTGAGGGACTCTAGCACGCTGTCCCTTCCGCACTCTCTCCGGTATTCAAGAGTCAAGCTGGCGAGCTCATGGTTCTCGAGAACAGATATGGGGGCACTCTGTGAGATGAAAGAAGGAAGAGTATTAGGAAGAAATGATAGAAGATTGACTAATGTAAAAGGAAAGATGATATGCATCAATGCATGTTTAAATTCTGACTTAAGATGCTTTCTAGCCTCACTTTTAACCTCAGAGAAAAAAATGACGAAGCCTTCTCCAACTATAAGTAGGGTCGGCTATATGGATTCTTGCTCAAATACATGTTGAAAGATTCGATTATTGTTTACGCTGTTTGTAGACTACCTAATGCAATAATCCCAACAAGGGGAGATCTGAACCATGTTCTTTTGAGTAGTAGACCGTTTAACTTTAGATAAAAAAGAAAAATATCTTAATCGCAAGAACAAACTTTATCAATGAACCTCCAAACTGACCTAGGTTTATGTTCTTTAATGAAATTGTCTCAACTTAATTGGAATTAGGAATGACCCTCAGTTTTGTTATTTCTCATATTGCATTTCTTTAATTCTATGATAAACATCACAAAAAGTTCGCCTTTTCTTATTCCATCAAAAATATCATTTCCCAATTATTTACTTGACTATGAAAAACCCATCTCTCATGTAATGTTATCGTTTCCCAACCATGAAAAGCCACCACTAATTTGATCAAAAATATTGTTTCCCAATTTATTTGCTTCCAAATGCTGGAGCAAAAAAGTCGAAAACTATTAGGCCACGTTCAAATTATCGACATGTAAAGCATATATAGAATTCTTTTTGGTGGAAATGCAATTACTAATCACTGTTTTTTATTATTGGAAATTTGCATTTTGTTGCAATTAGGTTACAAGCACCGGATTCCATGAAATATGTTACATTACGGTAATTAAGCATGGCCTAGTGTGAACCATCCCATAAGTGGAGCCAACTGCTATATAGAAAAAACAGAATACAACATCTAATAAAGAAGTAGAGAGAGGTGTTATTCAAATTGGGAAATAAGGAGCTTGTATGCAGAGCAGTGGTATTAAAAGATTCACTGCAGATGTACAGTTTTGTTACTTGTAGTAGTTAAAGTAGCCAAGGTGATAAAAAATTATTTTGCCTTTTCGCACCAATAACAATAATCAATAAATAGCTTATCAGTTTCAAACCATGAAAAGCAAATACCTCAAGAATCCAACCAATGTATTTGACATTGTTCACGTGTTGGTTGACATCTAGATCTCCCCATCTTGGCTGTTGAAAAACAAGTTGAGCAGAATATGCACAGTGAGTGCTCTATGCCTCACACAAAAAGGGTTGACGTAAAAGAAGACTTCCATATCATAATAATATCAACATAGAAAAAGAATTACTTACAGTTAGCCCTTTACGAATGATATCAGCAGACTCGTCATCAAGCTTTGCAAGTTTCCTACTATCATCCTCGGCTATGGCATAACGCTGAATGAAATGTGGTCCAATCTCTTCTCTTACTTCTTCTGGTATCTTAGATAACTTCCTAGTCTGCTTATTCATCATAACCCACACACTGACCGCAAATATATATAGAATGGTTAGCAAGATAAGTATTTCTTCCCCCATTCAGTAACCTTAATAAAAGGGAAACAATTAGACAGCTCAAGACATCAACCACTTAAAACCAACCTGGTAGCTCTTGTAATTGTTTGGCCCGTTCGGGAGTCACGAACATGCCAATCACGTCGCATGCCATTCTTGCCAGAAGCACTAACCCACGTATCCACCTCCACAACGTCTCCCCTGTGAGTTATGAATATATAGTTAAAAACATGTATGAAACATAACACTAAGGCCCCGTTCGGATTGGGGGTTACCCCCCACTTTGGGTGGGTAACCCCCCAAAACCCCCATTTTTAACCCACTAGTGGGACCCACCCCCTTCCCATCAAAAAAATTATATATTATACCATCATATCATCTAAAAATTATAAAATACTCAACTTCTACTCAATATTCCAAACTTCAATACAATCACATCACAAAAACCACCCACTTTTTCAAATTTCAATACAATCATACCATAATAACTACCAACTTTTTCAAATTTCAATACAATCACATCACCCAAACCCACAAAACCCTTAACCCACCAACCAAACACACTACCAAAAAAACGGGTTATCCACCCCTGGATAACCCGCCAGCCGAACACCACTTAAGGGTTGGTAACTGGGTTATCCCCGGGTTACCCTGGGGTAACCCGGTTTACCCCCTTCTTTTCTTGGGATGGAATTCTATCACAAATCATAGTGACATCACATTATATTCTTTATTCCAACCCTCCCCAACTCTTATAACCATCCCAAACAGCTACTATTCCCATCAGGTTACCCCAGCCCACCTCAACCCGTCTCAACCCAGCAACCAAACGAGCCCTAAGGTCTGCTTGATAACTGCACCATCTTATATCTCCATCATCGCCAACCTTAAACATCAAAAAAGGAAGCTACTATTAAGGCAAGTCTGATTATTGGAGATCTCCAAGCCAACTATTTTTTTAAGTCTATATAACAGAAAGGAAAAAGTTTGAAAAATCTAACTAGTTGTTTCGTAGACCTAATTTCAATGCTACAAAATTCCAAACCAAATTCATTAAAAAGTAAGGTGAACCTTTGTACAGCAAACACTGTGATATGACTAAGAGGTTACAAGTTGGACGTATGAGGAAAATCTCTTGCAGAATGCAAGTCGAAACCGTGTGTGATAGACCCAAAACTACCCGGGTTTCCCCCAAAATCCCGTAAATATTGGGTTCATTAAAAATCATCAGGAAAATATCTATGAAGAATAAGGCTTTAACACTGCCCTACCATAAAAGATTCACTGGAAAAGCAAAAAATGATTTTTCACAACTTCCAATAAAAACTCACCATGAAGGATATTTCTCTACCATAACTTGCATCTTCGTAACAACCCATATGAGATTTCTCTTGCTCATCTCAGGCGTGGAACCAAACCCATCACCTAAGAGTCCTGCTGTTTTCACGTGATTTAGTGCAGTTTCCTGTAATTGTTCATCACAGTCAACATCAGGGTTCTAAGAATTGACAAAAAAAACAGAATACAGACAATGTATAACCACACACTTGTAAATGATTCATTAGCGTATCTATAGAAGCCGTTTTATCTGCACCAATTTCATAGGATCTGATCGAGAAGTTTTGCCTGAAGATCAATTCATCCTGCACAATCCTTCCAAGGTCAAACGCATCGGCCAACATATCCGGTCGTTTTGGCTTCCAATCAACTAACGTCAATTGCTTCTCTGCCGCCAAGAAAATGGTCGTGATGGCTGCAAGGAGGACGCTCCAATCGGGCAACTGGTTGTAGAAAGTTCTCGGGGCATAAGATGGAATAATATCATCCTCGGTTCTCGGGGCTTCCAACTTCAAGACTTTGTTTCCATTGATCTTAGGAGGTGCTTGTGCATTGGTTTTCACCTGCATGGCCCCTGATGGCGATGTCGTCTTGGATTTGAGACCCCCAGCATCTACGTTGTTTGGGCGACCCGGAAAATTCACAGGACCCTTTGCAGAAGACGAGTTCTGCGGATGAACCACACAGAATGCAGAGGCCGCTGCAGCGGTTGCAACCATAATTGAAATACTCACGGACACCTATCAAACCTATGCAGATCAAATATATATAAACCTGCAGAGTCCCAATAAATTCTATTAGCTGATGCACGCGAGGCTTGAGCTGACTTCCCTTTAAAAAAGAGATGTTCATGGAATTTACAGTTACAGGTATCATTCGTAGCTAACCAGATTCAAGCAACAAATGTTAAACTTGGTCAGGATGTCAAATTTACCCAATTTTCATACAAAGAAACACAAATCGTAGGACAGTTTTAAATTCAAAAACCTCCACCTGAGCCCTCTGACACCAACATCAATAATGGACAATCAATTTCAACAACGCACTAGCAGAAAGAAACGCAGGTGTAAAATACCCAACATTCCCAATATCATAAAAAAAGATGGGAAAACACCCACTTGCCGGTGAAAAAATATTAAAAAACAAAATTTTCTTGTCACTATCTTATTTTCAAACGCTCCCAAGATCTGCCCACCAGAACAATGCCGAAGCAATCACGTTTCCAGCAGAAACGCCTCGATGCGAGACGAAAGGTCCCTCCTTTCTCCCCAGACGCAACACCAGACAAACAATTCCACGCGAAAATTCCGCTGACACGGAATAGCCGTGAATCACACCATCCCAATTCTCATAAAAATGCCAAACCACGATTTTTTTTATTGAAAAGGGCATTTTCCCGTCATTATCGTATTTTTCAAATGCTCGATAGATCCGACCAATAGAGCGATGAGAAAACGATCACCTTTCCGGGAGAAACGTGTTGATTCGAGCCGACAGGTCCTTCCTTTCTCCTCCAAATCTGCTCACCTTCCTAAGGCCCCCCTTCTCGCCTCCGCAAGGATCCAACGAGAGGGAGAGAGGGAGGGAAGGGTGTAATGTGGAACCCTAGAAATGAGGGGTGGAGAGGTGGGATATGGGCAGAGATCGCATCCCCTAAGTTTAGAGAGAGAGAGAGATGAGGAGGAGGAGGAGAGGGAGCAACCTGAGCTCTCCCAGTGGCTGTCATTTGAGCTATTTATGGGAGGGAGGGCATTGTGACTACGGGATTACCATTATGCCCTTATTCTTTTATGGATTCTTACACTGAGGCCCCTGGTTTTACAAAGATATTACTGTAAATATAAGATATTACACATATAGCCCTATGAAGGTTGAGTTAATTTTATCTTTATTTTATTTTGATGCCGATGTGTGAGTTCACGGAGTTTAGGTAATTAGTTTGGTCAAATAGGGACTTGTAAAGCAGTTTGTGGACTTTTCAAGGGTCTTTTTGCTAAAAGGGTATTGGCGTGGGAACTTTTCAAGGGTATCTTTGAGATTTAAACGGTTTTTTAGGTGACATTTACACTTATGTCGTATAATTTCATAATTACTCACTAATCTTTGTATATTTTATATTGACATCAATACCATGGAAAACATCTTTGCATCTTTATTTTGCGTTGATTATTCTTTTCATTAACCTTCGCCAATCAAGTCATTATGTTTGACCATAAGGAAGGAAATAAATTTATATTATCTAAGAGGCGACCCTTAAAACTAGCGTATTTTTACCTCCTCCTTCCTCCACTTCCTCCTCGTCTTCCTTTGTCCTCTTCCCCATCTCCACTCTTAATCCACACTAATCCCTCCGCCCTCCCACCCCCTGCCAGATGTCATCATCGGCAACAACCTCGATTGCCCTACCCCTATTCTCCTCCTTTTTCCCTTCGAAAACCTCGATTGTTAAAGTCCAGTTTCCTCCTCACATGCAATGTCACCTCCTTCGACCCCCTCTCCCCTTCCTCAAGACTGACAAGTTCTTCTTGATCGAAGCCATCTAAGTCTCTTCAACTCCATCTTCTATGCCTAAATCGCAAAATTGCACCCACCAAACAAATTTGTCAAGGAAAATCGAGTAGCGGTTTGACCTTGACCATCATTTCCCTTATGTCATCTCCATCGCTAATAGCAAGCTCATCGTCGTTGGCTACATCGCTTAGTGATTCATAAACTCTAGTATCCACCAAAGGAAGTATCGGTTCTTTCTCAAGTTCAACAACTATGAATTCTGATTGGAAATAGACACGTGGTTTTTATGAGGTGAGGACAATCCAATACCATTTTTTATGTCATGGGATTACTTGGATAACTCAAAAATAATTTTACAAAGAGAAAAAATTACACTGAAACATGAGACAAGCTGGCAACAAGTTGTGCCGCTAGTCATTTTTAAATTGCAAAGCCAATCCTCATAAGCACTACATCCATAAATTTAGGAACCATCGCATTACTATTCATCACTTTTTGGATCATCCTTAAAAGCTCAACAACTTCCGGTGCTAATAAACCAAAAGTATCAAAATCAAAAAGGATGAAGGCATGTTGATTCTCCGTGCATGCATTTCCTAGATTATTTTGATAATATATTATCATCATTTCATGAAAAGGCTTTTCCTAGATTATTTTGACATCGTTTGACTTAACTAAGAAAGGCAAAAAGTGAGAATGGACAAAAGACTATAAACAGAGATTTCACACACTCGAGGAGAAGTTGATGACATTGTCAGTTCTCACCATACCACATGGTGTATGAGGTTTTATGGATATGCATCTAACGAGTGATGAATGAAAGTATCATGTTTGCCTCTCAACGAGTGCAATAATGACAGTATAATGTCTACCTCTCAACGAGTGCACGAAGGTCCTTGAACATGCCAATGGCATGATCCTCCCTCTTTAAGGTATAAAAACACGGTTTTTTGAAAAATCACCAATAAATATGATAAAATAAAGTGCACCACCAAAAGAGCTAACGTTCATATGATCATGTAAATCGACGTGAGCAACTCTAAAACGTGTGCCTTCTCCGAGGGTGAGTTACATTTGAATGTAACTCTCGATTGCTTTTGGATCAAGTAATGAATGCATAGCTCTGTCTTTTTTCTTCATGCATGAAAGAAGATTTCTCCTAACTAAGGTATGCATGCGCTTCTCGCTCATATGATCGAGCCTTTTGTGCAACTACTCAATCGAATTATCTTCAAGAGTTACATTCACTGCAATTTTGAAAAGTGATGCATGTATAACATAGAGATATTACTACACTTATGCGTTCGAAACATAATCAAATCACCATTGGTAACCTTCTATACTCCACCACTAAAAAATACTGTGACAACCTGCATCATCAAGTTTGCTCGTGGATATTAAGTTCAGAGGCATATCATGAGCTTGCCTCGTTTCTTAGCTCCAAATGGACTTGTGTAGTCTGCCACCCCATTCTAAGAATTCCAAAATCACAAAAAATATATGACACGATGAACTCTTGTTGGAAATTACATGTGAAGTACCACTGTCAACGAGTTAGTAAGTGTGACCAACTACTACATTCACTATTGAAACAATATTCCTCAATATGGATTTCTTCTTGCAATATTGAAACTATTATTTTTTACTTTGATCTAAACTTGCTTCTGTTTTTTGATCTCTTCCTTTTTATCATTCTTGATTCAGTTATCTGCCTATATTTCGTGATTCAAACATTCGAATATGATTAAGAAACTTCAGACTTTTTTCTCATCTTTTCTTTTTGAATATCATGATGATCTCCAAGGAAACAATTCTATAACATGTGGACTTAGTAAAAGAAATTCAAAAAGATATATTAATCGTTTGATGAAAAGCACATTTAATGTAATCGAGTTGTTGTAACATTGGATTCAAAGACCAATTCAAAACCACATAAAAAAGGCAAATTAATTATATGGGGTGTACTTATTTACCCCAAAATCTTAATTAAGACAATCAAGAAATCAAGTTTGCAAGATGATTTTTAGAGTTTTTATTAAAGATACAAAAGGTAATATCGATGTAAAATGATGTGCAAATATACAAGTGATTGTATTTTGAAACCAAAGATAATATACATGTGTGGGGTATTTTTGCAAGTTGATTTTATGGCTCAAAATACATAAAAATGAGATAAAATTATTTTTAGACTTGGAATAAAATAAAATTTCGAGATATTTTGAAAGTCATTTTTTGCAACAAATTAAGGAATGAATGCTAAGTCAATGGTATAGTATCTAACTTCCCATTTATTTAGAAAATAATAGATTGTATATTTTCACTTTTTCCAAGACATGGAAACATAAGAGGTAATTCATTTACTATTCTCATGCATGAAAAATAAAATAAGTCTTTTTTATTTTTATTCGATTTTTTGGCAAATAGTAATGAAAATTAATGAGATTTTAATCAAAGATGTCATTAGACGAAATACATAGAGTTTAATTATGTAAGACCTCAAGTTTAGGAAATTCACTGATTTTAAGTTTCTGACATGATCCAGTCCAAATGAGTCAAATGAAACTCTACCTTATAGTACTCATCGAGACCTTTCCAACGATCTAAAGAACATCAAAATTAAAATCAGTTTGAGAGAGTTATGAGGAAAATACGAATGGTTTACGGTTTTCAGACTTGGATCTGGATCAGATTAGGCCCGACCCTATAAATATAAATACGGCCCTAAATGGTCTGTTAACCAGACCACTTGCCTCGCTGGAGCACCACCGCCTTAGCCAGAGCTCCACTCCACCATCGAAGAGATTTTCGACAGTCAATCACAGACCCAAGTATCGATGTAAAGATCTCGAAGCGTGGAATCACGTGGTGGTAGTTGAAATAAGTTCAACATTGTGAAATAGCCATTCCGAGAGAGGAAATGTGGTAGGAGATGACCTATATGTATGATTTTTATCCATATGTTTGCTGCAGGATTCACGATGTTTTTATACCACTGGGTTACTAGGGATATGAGCTGCATATGGTCAGGATTTTTATCGTGTTTCGTCGCAGTTTTTGTTGAACCCCCGAAGATCCGGGTGCCCGTTTACGACACATTCGCATTACCACATTCATAAATATCGCATTAAGTAACTGGAAGTTCGGGAAAATTTTTCGCACCGAAGCTACATATGACATTCACATTCACAACCACAAAGCTAATAGAGACAAATAACACCAAGATTTCATTTCATTAACTTTCATTTAATTTACAACATGTACAGTGACTGACAGTACATACAGTAATTCCAAAAGGAAGAGAGCTGCAGATGATTCTTCGGTGGAGAGAAAAATTTGGGAAATATGAGGAGAAGAATAAAGGTTTTGGGTGATATTTATAAGGGCAAAGAGGTCTTGGCTATTTGCCAAATGGAGGCACGATTGTCCAAGTATTGGAGAAAAATTAGAGCCAAATGTGGCTGTCTTGAAAGCCAACGGCAGTAATCTGTTACTGTTGCTACAGTAACCAAAATTTTATAATATATTATTATTATTATTATTTTAACCAACTTATCTTTATTTGTTATACATAAAAATCGACTGCATTCATGCCTCAAGCGACGGATTTCGACACGCGATATCTCGATTCGATCGTCTCTGAACGACGATCAAAATGAGTATAATATTGATACATTTCCGGTCGGGTTTTGAATACCCGAATTTTCGAGATATGGTTTTTGGTTTAGATTTAAATTTTGCGAACTAAAACTATCAAATGACCTCTGATTGACGAACGATCAATTCTGTTGGTTTTGTTTCGTCGAATCGGATCTAATGACGCTCTCGGTTGGTTTTACGGTTTCCAAATTTGTGTCGTGATTTTATCACGGCACATTACGATGCGATTGTTTTTTTGTCGATTCCGCCCGAATAACTTTTGATTCACGATCAATTGATCGATATAAGTCATCCGATACTGACCAACAACTTTATTGGGTTAGACGGACCCTAATCGGGTCGGGTTTGGGTTCCTGTAGATTCCGACTGTTACAATATAAAAACCTCAAAGGGAGTCTCGTCCTCGAGACTCGAGTCAAGGTCATTAAGTGTCTTGTTGAGATTTTATATGTCCATAAAAACCTCAAAGGGTTTTAAACCCATAAAAACCTCAAAGAGAAAACAAGTCATATATTTATCATGTATCTAATTACAAAAGCTTGTTTTGCTTATTACATTTAGAAAAGCTGTGGATATCTTGCTCTCATGTCAGCTTCAGTCTCCCACGTCGCCTCTTTGACGCCGTGTCGATGCCACAACACCTTGACCAATAGGATCTCTTTGTTGCGAAGCTTTTTCACAGCACTGTCAAGTATCTGTACCGGCTTCTCCTCATAAGTCAAGTCTGGCCCCACGTCAAGATTCTCGTAACTGATGATGTGTCGAGGATCGTGTACATACCTCCTCAGGTTGGATACATGGAAGACATCATGGATAGCTGAAAGATGTGAAGGAAGGCTACTCGGTATGCCACCTTTCCCACTCTCGCAAGGATCTCAAAAGGTCCAACATATCTTGGTGCCAGCTTTCCACGAACACCGAATCTTTGTATTCCCTTCATGGGAGATACACAGAGAAATACCCAATCTCCCACCTGTAATTTACAGGGATGTCATTAGTATGTGATTAAGTTGAACATGTATATAGATGTCATAATTGAATGGATTAAGAGGAAAGAATTGGATTTCCTGGAACTCGAAGTTTCTTCTCCGACGGTCTGCATAGCTCTTCAGACGGCTCTGTGCCGTCAGAAGCCTCCGTCTCACAAGATCAACAGCTTTCACGGTCTCCAACAAGAGATCCACGGAGTAAAGAGTATGATCACCTACCTCACGCCAACTGAGGGGTGTGAGGCATCTCCGCCTGTATAAGGCTTCGAATGGTGCCATGCCGATAGTGGAATGATAGCTGTTGTTGTACGTGAACTCTACTAATGGTAGATGGTCCTTCCAGGACCCTTTCCACTCTAAAGTGCAAGCGCAGAGCAAATCCTCTAGTGTCTGAATAGTGCGCTCACTATGACCGTCGGTCTGTGGATGATATGCAGAACTCATTTTCAGCTCTGTCTGTAGTGCTCACATGAACTGATGTCAATAGTGCGATGTAAACCTTGAATCTCTGTGAGACACTACCTCACGTGGTATACCATGTAGCCTAATGATGTTCTGTACATACAGCTTGGCCAATCTGGATGGAGTGTAAGTCGTGTTGACATGTATGAATGGGCTGACTTGGTCAACATATCAACAACGACCCAAATGGAATTATGGCCACCTGGTGTCTCCTGTACCTCCTCTCGCATGCCGCCAATGAACTTTTCCAGATTCTCCTCTGGAAATGCGCCAGCTGCTCGTGTATGTCGTGACAGTTCTGTGTATCGGATAAAGTAATCTCTGGCTGTCATCTGTCCCTGACAAAGCTCTGCAAAAAGTCAGCGCTGGGACTCCTTCCACTTCACAGAAAAGAAGTGGACTCTTAACTTCGTCTCGAAATCGTCCCATGTAGGCTCTCGACCTAACTCAGATACTACAGCCTCCCACCATCTCTCAACAAATTCTGTCAAGGAATACTCTATGAGAGATAGCCACGTGTTTCGTGGCGCATGAATCATCCTGAGTACCTTCATCACTCTCTTCAGCCACTGCTCAGCAACATCTAGTGGACATGTTCCCTCGAACAAGGGTATGTTGTCCCGTTGATAGGAAGTCGAGACCGACTGATGCCTGTGAATGGCAGAATACTCGTGTGCATCCTTGTCAGTAAAGTCAACAGGGTCATGCTCCCTGTCAAAGTCCGTATCATATGCTCCATGCTCAGGTACCTCCTCAAGTGAATCATCATGATAAGGCTGCTCTACCTCAACAGACCGGTGCTGGTCCCGCCATGTTCCATCCTGTGATGGATGGTACGTGAAATCTAATAGGTCCTCAAACCTCATCTCTATTTATATCTCTCTATCGACAATCTCAGTCTGTTGTGCCAATATCTGCTCTTGCTGTCCTCGCATGGCAGCCTGCTGCTGCTGGAGGTCGGTGAGGGCAGCCAGTATGCGTGTCAACTGGTCAGCCGTCTCCTGATCGGATCGGGATGCCATGGCTCTGCATGAAAACCATTTATTAGTCATAAAATTTATTGTTCACAGCTACTATGATATATGCTTTTTCTCTTCTTGGGATATAATATGAAAATTAATGAAATATGTGACATATGTGGTGATTGAATTTGAATGTCATATTTCCCTTCTCGGACTCACGACAAGTCAGAAGATTGTTGTTATCCGAGAACTTAATGCGATTGGAATTGTAATACTGCGAATGTGCATATCGAGGTACCACTTCTCTGACACCAAACTGTTGAACCCCTGAGGATCCGGGTGCCCTTTTACGACATATTCGCATTACCACATTCATATATCGCATTAAGTAACTGAAAGTCCGGGAAAATTTTTCGCACCGAAGCTACATATGACATTCACATTCACAACCACAAAGCTAATAGAGACAAATACCATCAATATTTCATTTCATTAACTTTCATTTAATTTACAACATGTACAGTGACTGACAGTACATACAGTAGTCCCAAAAGGAAGAGATCTGCAGATGATTCTTCGGTGGAGAGAAAAATTTGGGATATATGAGGAGAAGAATAAGGGTTTTTGGTGATATTTATAAGGGCAAAGAGGTCTTGGCTATTTGCCAAATTGAGGCACCATCGGCCAAGTGTTGGAGAAAAATTAGAACCAAATGTGGCTGTCCTGAAAGCCAACGGCAATAATCTGTTACAGTTGCTACAGTAATCAAAATTTTATAATATTTTATTATTTTTTTAACCAACTTATCTTTATTTGTTATCCATAAAAATCGACCGTATTCATGCCTCAAGCGGCGGATTTCGACACACGATATCTCGATTTGATCGTCTCTAAGCGACGATCACAATGAGTATAATATTGATACATTTCCGATCGGATTTTTAATACCCGAATTTTCGAGATACGGTTTTTGGTTTAGATTTAAATTTTGCGAACTAAAAATATCAAATGACCATCGATTGACGAACGATCAATTCTGCTGGTTTTGTTTCGTCGAATCGGATCTAATGATAGTCTCGATTTGTTTTACAATTTCCGAATTTACGTCGCGGCTTTTTCGCGGCACGCATTACGATGCGACTGTTTTTTTGTCGATTCCGCCCGAATAACTTTTGATTCACGATCAATTGATCGATATAAGTCATCCGATGCCGACCAACAACTTTATTGGGTTAGACGGACCCTAATCGGGTCGGGTTTGGGTTCGTGTAGATTCTGTATGTTACAGTTTTGAGTGCATAGGATAATCTGTCGCAATATTTTCTAAGATATCTTTTAACAATAAAAATAACCAATCAGTTTATAAGGAATAATATGTTATATAAGTGATATTTATTGGAAAAAATTAATCCATATCATTTTTGACAATTTAAACATGTATACGATAATGTTTCATAAAAAATCACATTGAAACATCAATATAGTTCTCGCTAATTTTTAAAAATACTCCAATACGAGACCTTTTATATGAGAATATATTTTCTATTTTTTTGTAAATTAAGATTGTTGAAGTATAAAAACATGCTTTCTGTATAGTTTCAAGCATACTTATAGCTTTTTTATATTGAAGAAGTTCTATATGTACGAGACCTTTGTAATATTACTATATCTTTTTAACATGAGGTCTCATATTGGGATTTTTACTATACCTTTGTAATATTTTAATACCTTTGTAAAATTTTAAAATACTACGTATCATATTGGAATTTTAAAATACTATGTATAATATTGGGATTTTTACTATATTACAAAGCATCAATATTATTATATTACTACATTTAAATATGAGGTCTTTGAGTATATGTATGAGACCTTTGTAATATCACAATATCTTTTTAAATTGTAGTAATATTTGTTATTATAAATCGGCAATGTTAAATAATATGATATAAAAATAATAGTTGATAATGAAAAAATTCAATCCATATCATTTTCACCATTTAAGTATGTATGGAAAAATGTTTCTTCGAAATTCTATTTGAAGCATTGATATATTTATCCACAATACCTTTTTTGAACACTCCAACATGAGACATTTTATATGAGAACATATTTTTATTTTTTATAAATATTAAGATTGTTAAGATATAAAAATATACTTTGTTTATAATTTTGTGTATAGCCATATCTTTTAAAAAATAGAAATAGATCTATCTTTAAATTTGAAAATACAAAACTAGAAATAACATGTATAAAGAATGAAGTCTTATTTAATTAATACATTAAATTTAATTTTGTTTTTAAATTTAACAAGTTATAAACTGTCTATTCCATAAAAATGAGATGATAGAATCTGTAAAGAAATAAATATGAACTATGGGATCTATTGAAATCATTATTCTAATATATATATAACACACATTTTATTAATATTATATATAAACATATACTATAAAGTTAGATATAGAACAATAAAGTGAAAATTAAAAAATAATAATATATAATAAAAAATATTTATTATACATAAGTTATATAAGATAAATTATAAAAAAATGCAATGAAGTTTGTTTTTTAAAACAGATATCATAAATTTAATAAATAACAACTATGGTGGGACTAGCATTGGATATAAAATCTATAAAATAAGTATACTTTTTGCAACTGAATCTCCCTTTCCTTCATTTATGTATTTGAAATTTTATTCTTTCCTTTGCTCTTATTTTAATTCTATATCTATTTGTTGAAGATACCATTATGTTTTTGTTTATGAAAATGAAGCATACTATTTGAAAAATATACCTTCCGGACCAGCCAACTTTCTTTGCAATATGTTCCTACATATTTTTCATATGCTTCTAATATGTTCTTATATTCTTGTCTTTTAATTTCATAGATTACCCAAAAAAATTCTCACTCTGCGAAGTACGTGTATGCACCCTAGTTTTATATCTAAAGCTAGACATTGCGTAGCTCCAAATGATATCTAAAGCTAAACATTACATAGATTCAAAATATTTATTTTGATGTGAGGTGATTATATGAACATTGTACAATATATATGCCTCTATGAGTATAACTTTTTCTATGCAATATTTGAAGATACCTATTTAAAAGAATTTCGTTTGTGGTCCACTATTATTTATCATCGTATTTTTTCCTAAAAATATTTTGTTTGGGGTTTTTAGGTTTATGTCCTTTCTTTTTTTACAATATCGATTGTATCCTCTACCTTCTTTTAGTTTTATCAATTGTGCATTTATCGACGATTCAATCTATAGGTTGGATTTTGGGATGGAAATTACAGAGAAAAAGAAGTGATTACAGCACCTCCGTTGTATAACACTAGTTATAGTCGCGATACAAGCATGCGTGTTAACCTTGGCCAAAACCGCACCAACTTGCGCCCCTCATTCAGCATGTGCCACGTATACTCCATTTGTTGACCAATTCTGGTCAACTTTCCCATGTTGCGGTGGACTTGTTGCTGCTCTGCACTATGAAGCTTAGCTACGGACGAATCAAATATCAGTGACATATAATCTGCGGGGATCTCGATCTTGCACGAGGACGGTGGTCTCCTGCGGTTGTCAGTCCCTGAGATATATGCATTTTATTTACTTTCAAGGACAAAGATGGGTTCTTAACTTCTTCCCTTGCGATGCACTCCAGGAGATGCTTTCCTACAACTGCTAGAATGTGCTTTGTAGAGATGGAGCAGAGAACCACCTTCCCTCAGCTCGCCCTCAGGAGGTGCAACAAGAAAGTTATCTTATGATGGAGGTCTTCCGACCTCGACTCGCCCAAGTTGAGGTTCGATCAACGAAGCGTGGTGGCTCCCAAAAATGCTCTCTAAGTAGATCGACGAAGCATGTTGGTGATGATCGGATCAAGATGGGGATTGGGACCTCATCTTCCCCAACGAAGCGTTTACTTGCAACTAAAGCTACCTCTTGATGCAGTCAAATCGAAGGTTGCTGGGGAGAGCCATCACATCGAATGGGTAAAAGAAACTCGCGAGATTCCCGGTCTGTTCCCAAATGCCACCCTCGATCCCTCTCCTCTGCCAAGACTGGCTCCTCGATCCCTCTTCCGAGTGCCGTCCCTGACATTTTGTGGGCCCTAGGCAAAAGAAAAAAATGGGCTCTTATAATGTGCCCTAATATAATTTCACGACTTTAACATTGAATTGTTCACAGAAATTTCGATTTTATAAGTGTTTATTTTTTGACGAGTTATTTCATAAAAAATGATTCCATAAGAGCTCATTTTTTAACAAATTGTTTCATCGAAAAATTCGATTGTTCATTTTTTGGTGAGTTATTTTACTAAAAGTTTGATTCTACAAGGCCTCATTAGGACATATAATATTTTTTCCTAAATTAAAGGCTGAATACATGTAAAAATAGACCCCGAAGTTGATGGAGCCCTGAGCCATTCCACTCGTAAACTACCCAAATCGACGTCCCTGATATTACCATGAGATTCACATTATTATTACCGAATAAATAGCTTGCTAGACAAAATCATTCTTAAGCAAATGGTTTGCTATCCAAACAACTTCCTCCCTTCAATTAATCTTCAATCTACAATTGCTTATCTCTTTGGAAGAAGGAAAAGTATGGCCTAAAGTCATTATGCTACATGGAAATGCAACAACTACTTGGGTATTTGAACTCACTCTTCTTTTATGAATACAGAGAGGATATATATAGTTCAATATAGCATATGCCTTGTTATCTTGTATCTATATTTATTTCACCACAAAAACACAAGCCATATTTGTTCATTTCCCAATACAATATATGTTATATATTAGTTAAGGAAAAAAATGGGGTTGCCCTGCCCCCATTTTTCCACATTTTTTTATTTTTTTACCATGTATATTCATCTATATATCCCTCCTATATGTCATTCGAATTTCATCAAAAACAGAGACTCCTATACCCTCCATCTAGAACATGTACAATTACAGCAGTTTTAAGATCGTTAAAATTACATGTTCTAGATGGAGTGCATAGGAGGCTCTGTTGCTGACGAAATTTGAATGACTTATAGGAGGAATATATAGATGAATATACAAGGTGAAATTTTTCAAAAAAATAAAAAAATTGCGGAAAATAGGGGTGGGACAGCCATGTTGGCTGCCCGCAAGGGGCGGCCCTATCAATCCCATTAGTTAAACTTATTACAATCTATCTTGATTTTAGCAGTATCCAGAAAAATATTGAAGATAAATTAAACAGAAAATCACACATCTTCCATCCATTGTTGATAATCAAACAATAATACGTCAATCTTAATTAATTCACATGCAATTAGCCGCGTTGAATCTCAATTAACAATCCGTCCGAAGCTATGTAATTTGTCCCTCGATCTACAATGCACGCGTGTCCCGCTATTAGTTAATAAGAAATCCCTATGGAAAGATGCAGTCCTAGAAATATAAAAGAATTTCGAACTGCGAAACAAGTAAAGAATAAAAGATTTTAAAAATAAGATAACATAATAATAACAAAAGAATTACCGAATCCCACAAGACCGCAAACCCCTTAGCCACAACGGGCGCCTGCACTTGACCAGTGCCATTCATCCCTTTCAATTTTTTCGAAAGAGAAAGAGACATCAAGAGAATAGAGCAGACGCCTGCACTTGACCAGTGTTGTTCCCATTCGAATTTTTCGGGAGAGAAAGATCGAGAGAACATAACAACAAAGATACCGAGAAAGAGAGAAGGGGTGATGAATTAAATTAAGAATTGCTTGAAAAAGTAAAATGTGGTCGTTGAGTAGAGGATTTCATGGGAAGAGCAAACATCTTTTCCATATTGAGAATTTGGCAATAGAAATGTTGAGGTAGATGGAGATCTAAAGGGCCTATTTTTTTAGATTTTTCAACATGCATGAAAATGGGCCCCTTAAAATAAATGGGCCCTGGGCAGTTGCACTTCCAAACAACCCCCAGGGTCGGCCCTGCCTCTTCCCCACTCGCTACTCCCACCGCCTTTGCAGAGCCCATCGACGCTCCTCCTCTACGATGAACCACCGCCATGTCGTAGGGGTTTCTCCTTGCTTCACCTACCCCGCTCCACTGACATCGATGTCGTGGGGGTTCGTTCTCATCTTGCAAGGATTGTCAGCCACCGCCTCTTGACCTTCGTTGTGTCGCGCTGCTCTACCACGCTACCCTAGCACATCCCCTTATCACCATAGAGTGTTAAGAGGTGAATGAAAAAATAAAAATCTTAACAATACATCAACTCATTGGTTGACTTAACTGCTAAAGTAACAGAGGGACATAAGTGATAATGATGTAGGAAGGTAAGGACAAAATTGAAATTTCAAAAAACAATGGAGGCATATATGATATTGAAGAAGTTAAGATGGACATAAATGTAAGGTTGACAAGTTTACATGATCAAGTGGGAAATTTGTTATTTCAAAAGTCGAGAATGTAATTGACATAATTTAGGGATTTTTACCTCACGAACCTTATAAACTTTGTAAATTCTCTTCTCCATCTTGAAACAATATAACTCTCCCTTCGACCTCATAAACTTGCTAACTCTTACCCAGTGAACCATGCGGTTAATCTGTTTGAAGGTTGTGAGGATTTTTGGAGTAATTTACAAGGTCAATGAAATATTTACGTTGTACAAAAGATTACAGAAGAAATACAACAAGTTTCTAAGGTTCGTTTGGATAAAATCCCTATAATATGTTATCTAACTTTACTTAGGGCGTTAATCTATCTTCTCTTTAATGGTTGAAGTCCAACGTGGTTGCTACCGACCATCACATGATAACATTGGTGAGGGTTTACATAGATATCCCTGGAAATCTTGCAAATCATAAAATTCTCAACTGCCTCTACAGGTTAAATAATAGGAGCAAATACCCTTTGCCACTTAGGCGGCAATAATAACGTCAAATATGTGTGAATAATAAATTAACTTTTATATATACCCTTCTATTTTCCATGTCCTTTTTATACCCTTCAAAGTAACTATTGTACGTCATGTGATATTACATTCCTAGACTCCATGTTGGGGTGAAAACGGATACGAATATATTTTAATATCCGCTTGATATATTCGAAAAATCATCGGATATGATATCCGTATCCGAATATTAATCGAATACGGATCGGATAAGGATATAGGTTGTAAAAAAAATTCTGAATATAAATACGGATATGGTAATGTTTTGAATATCCAAATTTGGATCTGTATATCCGAATACAAGGTTTAATATTATTTTATATATTATTAATATAATATAAGACACAACTCTATGCTATTATATCAGTATTATACATTATATAATACAATATATTAATGATATTAGTAAATTCATGTTTCTTTGTGGATGGACACGAACAAAACTTATGAAATCCTATCCCCTTTTTGCTTCCGATCAAGAATGTATGTCACCTTGATAATTCCTTTTGTCATGATGCAACTTATTTATATTTCATTGTCATTTTTAAAATCATTATGAAATTTGATAAATTCATATCCGTATGTGGTCTTTATTCGGTCTATATTCAGATTCCATGTTTATTGGATCCATATTTGGATTTCAGTCTTTATTCGATTCATATTTGGATTATCTATTTATTCGATATGTAATCAAGACCGCTCTTTATTCGATCTGTATTCGGATTCGATAAACATCCGATTCGGATTCGTATCCGTATTTTTAAGGATATAATTTCCCTAATGTATATCTGAATCATATCCGTATTCGTATTCGATACGGATGAAGCGAATATGAATTTCCGTATCCGATCTATTTTCATCCCTACTCCATATCCTTTTTATTCTTATGCTCGGATATAATGTCTATTTGCGAGGGTAGCAGAGTCGCAAACCCGAGGGATATAAGTGTTCTTTTGTAGTCACCTTCTATTATTACACTTGTGCTCTTATATTACACTAACAAAAGGACAATGGTCAGTTTCATAAGAATATATGCGCACAAGTGTAACAACAAATGAGATAGAGATAGGTGTTATTAGAAAACCTTGAAAGGGCTCCGGTGTAAAAACCCTTGGTTAAAAACAACTGAGCGACTTTAATCAAATGCAGGATAATCAGTAGGGACTTCAGTGCAATTGCGCATAAACTTCAAAATTTGGATGCGGAACCGGAGGCTTTGAAAAAGCACGCGGAGATAATGACGACTTAGTGGCGAGCGGCAATGTTGACACATAGAGGCGGGACTCATTAACGCCACGTGGCCGTCCATCTGTTAAATATGCTGCATACCGTTCTTGAAAGGTCAGGCAACGTGCCCCTTAGACGTCAAGTTTTTTCTAGATTTCTTTTTAAAGATTTCGTGAGAAAAAAAATATAAATATTTTGAACACGTTATTTTACCCTATTGCCATATTCCTACCAGGAATTCCAAAATTAAATCACAATTCGGATATTTTATATTTACACCGTTCATGTCCGTTGGGTTTTTTTTTGGACTAAAATATAATCGCAAAGTTTGTCTAAAGGTCCTCAAGAATTGTAAAATTTAAAGCCTCGTCCTCCTATCTTTGTCATCCTTCTACCTCCGCGGTATCCTTTCTCCTCTCTTCCTAGTAGCTCTCTCGATATCTCCTTTTCCGATCCTTACTGACTACATCCTCGCAAGATCAAAGTGCATCTCACTGTTCTTCGTCTCATTGGATAGTGCGAAAAAGAGGGTGAATTGAATTACTACAAGGACTACGTGAAGTTACACTAGCAACACGCAACATGTGAGGACCACTTAGAACATCTGTTTGACATAGTTCTAAGGTGTTGGAGAATTTGGAGGCGAGCAACAAATGCTTGTGAGGACGAGAAGGATCTTGTCATTGACAATTGACTAGTGAGTGGCTATGTACCTAAAATTACCAAGGGTATAATGGTAATTTGATAACATCTTCATTGTAACCTTAATATTAAAATCAAAGTTGTGATAGTGATATTCCACGAAATGAAGAGAATAGAGTCGAAAGCGAGCAAGGGACATTGGCACATTGTTGAATCACCGTAAATCCTTGCATTGTGCGATTGTGCATGTTTTCCTCTCTTGCTCATTGTTATGATAGTGCACGGTTGACATGATTTGTTTCCTACGTTTGGAAGAGAGGTTGAGGGTGTGGAGGTGGAATCATTAGAGAGGAGGTTGCCAATGATGTCGAGGAATTGGATGGAAAAAATGCTGGAGGGAAAGAAAGAGAGGAGGAAGAAGAGAAAGTTGCACTATATAAAAGATGGCACAAGGAGAGTGTTTTTTCATTTGGGGGGACGGGGTGTTAGGATGTTAGGATTTTGGATGTAGTAGATGATGGAGTTAGAGGAGGAGATGAGGTCAGCGAGGTGAAGATGTGGTAGGACAAACTCGATGACGGTGGATGGTGGGAAAGGGACCTAATATAAGAGCCATACCAAGGGCATGTTTGGTTGCAGGGTTGGGCAGGGTTGGGTTGGGCTGGGTGAATAGTAATCTGTGAGGAGGAAGTATCCTTGTGAATAGTAACCAGGGTTGGGCCAATCCTGCCCAACCCTGCAATCAAACAGTTGGTTGCAGGGTTGGACAGGGTTGGGTTGGGATGGGTGAATAGTAATCTGTGAGGAGGAAGTACCCTTGTGAATAGTAACCAGGGTTGGGCCAACCCTGCCCAACACTGCAACCAAACAGGCCCCAAGGGTGGGAACGGTTCCCCACCAGGGAAGATGTAGCTAAGGTTGTGGAAGGTATACTTGAAGGCCATGAAGGTCTTGATCTCATAGTATTACCGAGCAAAGGTGACATATAAAGGAGGAAGAAGAATAAAAGGATGAATTGAGGGCCTCGATTTTGCAATACCACGTAGCGAAATCGATAAGGAGGATAAAGAAGGGGTACATGCATGAAGATAAAAAAGGAAAGGAGGGATTAAAAAAATGTAAGTTTCTAGTACTTTATGTTAACTATTCTTCTAAGTACTTCAAACCAAGCATAATGATACAAGTAACATACATCAACAAAATGGGCATACGATATGACAAGTGAGTATTTTTCAAGTTCAGAACATAATTAGCCACTAAGACGATAAATCTCGACATGATTCCACTACCATAATCTGCATTCTATTGAGATAGATTTCTATGTTATACTATATATTGCATGTATCCAATCTCTTATGGAAGAGTAGGGATCCGATAGACTATCTGGGGTTAGGGGAGAACAATTTGGCCCCTATTCATGGAGATCAACCTCTCCTTGTATAATTTAGTACATGACATGAGTTAAACGGGTCTACACAGTCTTGCCTATTTTCAAATACTAATGTTGTGATGGAGATTTATGATATGGTGAAGCGAGGTAATGTCGTGTCAGATAGATTTTTTTACGAATTTCATTTCAAAATCCATCCTTATAGATTTATTCCCCGATTAATGTTCTGCACATCCTCCAAATTTTGCTAAATCTGATATAATTTTCTATTTTATCTTAATGGTCAAATATTTGATCAATGTTAAAGCAACTTAAATCCCATTTTAAAAAGGAAGCAGACATTCGACTATTACGATAAAATGGCAAATTACATTGAATTTTAGCGAAATTTAAAGGATACATAGAACATTAAACGAGGATTAAATTTATAAGGATGTATTTTTGGAACGAGATTCACAAAAAACCCCATTACAACACCTCTATTGAAACTCTCGTTACAACAGAGGATCCGATCTCAGATCTTCGATCCATTCCAGCTTAGGTGCTTAGTGCAACTTAGGTTGTCCTACTTAGTTGGTATTATTGACTATATATATGTAGTGCACATGATGAGGGTATGTTATCCCTCATTTATTAGATGAATTGGTGTTACTAGTGCACCAATACACACTACACATATACTAGTGCACATGATGAGGGTATGTTATCCCTCATTACATAATATGATACTAGTGCACACCCGTGCTTTGCACGGGAAAAGCTCGCAATACACACTACACATATACATACATATATACACACACAAAATTTTAAAGGGGTTTTTACCCAGCAGACCCTATAATCTTTCTCAATTACCTCTACGACCTTTGAAACAACCAAATTCCCTCCTCGACCTCGTAAACTTGCTCCGTTTTACCCCATAGACCCTGCCATCAATTTTAACTTTATTTGAGTCAATTGCTTGGATTAGTCTCGAATTAATATAACCAATGGAAATCCAATGGTGGATATTCCACCGTCATATATGTGGGTTTGTCTCTTCCAACTTCAAGAACAAGAAAGAAGACTGGGATCTTCCGCCAGCAACAACGGTGTTGGTGGTAAGCACCTGGATCTCCGACACGTTCCACTTGCGTTGCTTGTACCGGAAGGGGCGGCTGGGCGTCGGGCTCGGGGCGGAGGTGGTACGCACCCGGATCTCTTCACTTTGATTTTTTTCTGTCCCATCCCCACCGCCCATCCCTAGAGAACTCCTGTGGATCAATGAAGATAGATGGTCCAGGGACTTGATCCAGTCCCCACCTCCCCGTCGATGTACTCTTCTTCCACGAGCCGCTTCAAGCACCACAGGTAATCGGCGCGTGATAGCCTCCTCAAGTGCGGTAACCCGGCCCTCAACGGCTCCCGCTCTACCACCTCGGCTGCTACCACCCCGCACCCGCCTTCTTTCGCCATGTTGCTACTCTTGTGAGCAAATCTACAGGAAGTGGAAGCCATTGCTGATGGCGAGGAGCAGCACTCATTAAAAATGGGAGTCTTTCGTTGGCTACAGAGGTTTAGCACGAGATGCTCCTGCACTCATTAAAAAAATAGCAAACAAAAGGAAAAAAAGTGCTTTGTTGTACTATGCTCGATTGAACTGGATGATTTGGTGGGAAATAAATGGGAGAATCAATTGAGTGATGCTTGTAAGGAAGGAAGTGGGATTTAATTGCATCCATTTTTGGTAAGATTCCTTTACTGCATGAGGGGATGGAAATGCTTGCCTCCATTTAGGATGGAAGATGGAATATATATGGTAAATGGCTGTATTGGCTTTATGAAGGCCTTCGCCGACATCCACATGATCGACGCCGGCGGGAAGAAGCCGATCGACGTCATCGTGAACCAACACGCCTCCTGGAAGGTCAGGGCTTCGTTGGAGACAGCTCTGCGAGGTGGGTCACTGATGGGCAGCGGAAGAGGATGTTGGAAGCAGTAGAAGAGCTAGGCGGCGAGGAAGGAGAACCCGATTTTGATGCGATGTTGTATGACATAAAGAAAAGAGCGAGGTATATGGGACGGACGAGTTCGAGATGCATAGCTTCAAGATGAGGTTGTGCTCGAGGGCGGCGTACTCACATGACTGGACGAAGTGCCATTTCATATACCGTGGGAGAATGTCTGCCGTCGCGACCCCCCCAACTTCCGGTACAGCTGCATCTCATGCTCGAACTTCCACAAGGGCTCGAACAAGTTTGGCACAAAGGGTAGCCTCAGCCACGGGATCGATTTGTCCATAGCCCTGCTCGTCCTCGCCAGCGCCTTCTTCATGCTCGACACCCAGCGGACCTCCAATCTGAACACCTCCTTGCAGTTCCACACGCTCATCACGGCCCACGACTCGAGGGGTTTAGCCAGGAACGCCTCCATGCTCCCGGGCCACACCCATCTCCGCAGCGCCACCAAGAAGCTTCCCAGCGAGAGCAAGTTCCGCAGCACGGCGTCGATGTCACAGGGGAAGAACTCTGGTACAACATCTCCGACTCCGCGTGCTCGGCAGAGGAAGGAGGGAGTGGAACTAAATGTAAATTTCATAAATAAAATGGGTATAATGTAAAAGGACATAACAGTCGGTTAGTTTTAACGGGTAAATGGATGTGGTTTAACCAAAGGGTTTGTAGGGTCAGAGTTATTACAGGGTCGAGGGGGGAATTAGGTTGTTTCAAAGGTCGTGGAAGTAATTGACAAAGATTATAAGGTCTGCCGGGTAAAAATCCATGTTATATTAAATGTGTGTATTGTGTCAACAAACATATATTTCCTTTAAAATTTTGTGTCAACAATATATATCATCCGCTATTATATATAACACATATACATCGCTATTATATTTGTACTAATACTAATGTACTATATATAATAGCGGATAATATAGTGATGGTTGTAGTGTATATATCCATATTATCATAAGATGAAGACCATATCCATATATGTTTACGTATCTACGAAAAAAATATGCGATCTTTAGGATCGTAGGAATTAATATATATACTATTGAAATGGAAATAATAAGAAATTAGAAAATTTGATGTCGATAATATTACCAGCCATACGCAGATCTATTTATCATCAAAATGTTAACATTGAGTTTCGAACGAAGCAATATTCCCGATATCATCACCATCGCACCATTGCGAGGAAACATGGCTTTGTGCCATAGGATAATTAATAAATAATTTAAGGGCAAACTGGTCACACGAAAAATAAATGGACGGTGGATTTAGAACGGTAACCTGACATTTAACTAATGAAGGACAAAATCGGAATTTTAATGCCCAAAATTAATAGCCGACATTGAATGAAATTTGTCTGCCACAATATTGCTACAGTGGCATCCCCACACGCTATAATATATAGTAAGATGGTGTTGAGCACATCTCTATATCTATATCTATATTTTATTTATATACTAAAGCTGGGTTCTCCGAGCTTTAGTTTTTGCATTGACATGTGGATAGGGGCTTTAGTCTTCCCCTCTCCATTCTGTCCTCCCATCCAAAGACCGCTCCTCGCCCACCTTCTACTCCCTCTCCACCTCCTTGCCTCCATAAATTGCCCCCTCCTCCTTCCCGCTCACCTCCGGCGACCTCGACGATGCCGTCCTCCTCCTAGGCATGTGTCTCTCCCTTCCAAGACCTTCCTCTGCCTCCTCCCCTACCCCCTCCACCTTCACCTCCGCCAATGGCTCCCTTCTCTCCCATCCTCCCATTAAATCACCATCATGATGAGCCCTCTCACAATAAGCTCTTTGTATCAAACCTCCTTATCCTATTCATGCACTTGGTCATTAGTTTTTTGTTCAAAAGATAGGTTGACTTGAAGAAGAATAAGATAAATAAGATGATGGTGCTAATGGTGTACCTGGAGAGTCGTGATTCTTAGTTCAGGTGGGAGCACTTTCTTACGGTGATGTTGGTTTGTTGGATATCACCAGAGATTTCACTCTCGAATCATGGCTTCATCTGTTGACTTCGTTCTGTCACAAGGAGGAGGAGTTGGAATATATGCATCTAATGACGAAGGAATTTAAAAAGGCATTCCCTACTTCATCGCCATTGTCTGCAGTCCAAGGAATGCAACACATTCCAGGTAACTATTACTTCATCTTTATCCTCTTAGATCGTTCCCTCTTCATAACAAGAGCCACATGGCCTTCTTCTATTATTTTGCCGAGGCTGAGATGGATCCCTCCTCCAAACGTCTGATCCTCATGCTCAATGGGGGCAATGGAGCTCCTTAACCTGTTATTCTACCAGATGGGCAGTCTAAATAATGTGGGTAACTATGCATCTGGTACTACAGGGCTTGGTTGTTCATCTCTTGGACTTGAGGCATTCTTTGACAACGTGCCATCCCGACCGAGTGGGTAGGTGCTGGTAAGGAACGGCCGCAGTTGGAATCGAGGTAACGCCAATGGATTGCTTTTTGGACTGTTAATTTCTAACTAAAGTTACTAATGTAATCCATTTATATTATAATGCAATTACCAATATGTTGTATCTGGTAACACTAGCAGGTCGCACAACTCCTGTTCGAGTTCAATAAGAGAGTACACATCTTCAATCTCGAGGGGATCAGAGGGTCACTGTGAGTACTATAGGTGAAACATGTCTCCGATTTGCTCCATAATAATGGGGCCGACTTGACTTGATCGACATCTCCGTGGGGGACGAAATGGTGAACTACCTCAATAGAAAGGATGTCCAGAGCCCAATCCATGTGCAGCTAACCGTGGTCTTGAATCGGACAATTTGCAGCAGGTATGATAACAAAAGATGTAGTTCAATTGCGACATTTGAATGCACATTTCGATTTAGATCAAGACCACGCTTTTGGTATATTTGTTGCAGTATTCTGAAATATGATTTCCTCAACTTGGAGATACCTGCCACTCAAATTGTGGGCTCATGTGTGAAATCCAGAATCTCGGTATAAGCTTATGACAGATGAACCACACATGATATAATAACATGTTGTGACTTCTTGCTGACAACGGTATCAAGATTCCGCCATCCCACTGACGAAAATCTCATCATGAGTTTTCTTTATATAGAAAGGATGAGGGAGTCCCATTTTGGTGCTACTGAGTATTTCACATGATGTTTGTGTCCTAAGATCTAAAATTTATCATATGCTAAAAGGTCGCCATCTCGACGTTGTTTTTGCTTCATTGAAATAAAATCTTGGAGATCGGTTATCACTAGCGCTCTAGATGTTCTTAGAAGATGATGGTGATGTACTTCCAATGTTTGATTGGTTTATTACATGATCTCCATGTGTGAAGTCTATTTATAATTTTTAAATATCAGGTACTATACCGTAATTGAATATTTCATGTTTATATCCTCTTCCATATTGTATATATTATCCTTTTGTTACATGCCATTATGTCTGATTTGATTTTGAGACTTTAATCGATACTATTTCTATTTACTACCATATGAATTAAAATAAAAGTTGAAGACATCATTTAAATCTACATCTATTTTAATGCTTATAATATTCCTGAAAAAGATATCCCGTTTGGTATCCTTAATATACATGAATGCTTTCAAGGATACAAGTTGGTAGAAGCCTTCATTGTAATAGGGGCTTTCATGAGCATGGATTTTACTCATAATACAGGAATACCATGAGACTAGAAATATAATCAACATGTATGAGCAATTTACATGTTAATTTTTCATGAGCATAGTGTTTACTCATAAATTACCATGCTTTCATGAACACGATACTGTATTTTTGTTGACTGCCATTGGTATGTTACAACATGGTCTGATTTCAGTTTAAGGTTGGTGTATTGCCTCTGTTTCCAGTTACTTCATTTTAATAACCTGATATGCTTTCAATAATTATCTATCTGCACAATAGTATCAGCAGTCCATTTTGGATAAATCTCAGGTAAGTATAGGTACATCCCTATAAATGTTATTTATAATATGTGTATATTTTCCTTGGTTCACTTTCTTCATTAAGTGTGTTTTTTAGTTATCAAATCAAGTTATTTTTCTATCTTTATAAGTTGTATTTGTATTGTACTAAGCATGCGTTCTTATGTGTTCATTGCATCATGATTTTCAAAAAAAATTTGCAAGCCCAATGAACAAATATCCACATACAAGATACACAAGTAGGTAAAAAGTGCATTTTTTTACAAAATATACATGCATTAACTTCCACATATAAACCAATATATTTCTAATCGCTTTATGAAATGTATTTATACAAATATATCTGCATTAATTTCCCCACTTTTTATTTTGAACTATATCGGGAAGTAAGTTTCTCTATATTCATGATGTATATGTATTTGTAATCAAAATTGTATTTGAATACTGATCAAATTTATAATTTCAGTTTGGAAATATTTTTTTACATTTAAATGGTTCATAGACAAATATTAAAATCATTAGTTTATATTTTATCTATAACATTTTTAGTGAAATTAGCTTCTTAGATATTTTTTATAATTAATAATATTAAATTAATTTTGAAAAATAAATGCAATAGATGTTTAAGAAAACAACGAGTATAGTATTTTTCCAATGTAACAAACTCGAGTATTTGTTATTTTGCTAAAAAGGGAAATTTGGATTTCTTATCTAAGAAAAAATACAACATTTTTATACTTAATAAAAATAAATAAATTTTATGTTACAAAAAGACTGCATATTTGTTTACCTTTATTAGTCGTATAAATGAAACACTGTAATCACACATATTCATCCCGTCGGCGTATCCAATTTTTTATATGAAAGTTGGATTGTTTTTATGTTCATCAATAAGACTGGCTTTACGAATGGGGTGAAATTAACATGTTTATTGCATATTCTAAAAATTAATATCCTGCAATTTCATCTATATTTTCTCTTTAAAATATTTTCCATATTATTATTTTCGAAGATCATATTTTTTTATCACATATACAAAATTACACAATGATACTATTATCTTCCTTTATATTATTTGCAACATGATGAGTCTATTTTAAAATATTTTTCATATTATTATTTTGAAAGACCGTATTTTTTTGTTATGATATATAAATATTACAAAAGATTGAATGCTTTCCAATCTTAGCATATTTAATAAATGTAGAATCATGGCTTTATGATAAGATAAATATAAGATGTTTGTTTTTTATTTATACAAAATCTTCCACCAGAAGATAATTATAAACGAGCAATTTCCATAATATTTTTTTTTGAAATTTTACCATAATTTCAATATGTACTCTAGATTTTTTCGAGTGATAGTAAATTAATAAGTAGTTGAGCAATTCGTTAATTTTTGCCTTATTGCATAGTAGAATTATTCTGTGTGTTTCCTTGGTATAGTTTTTCCCCTGGACATTTCTTCAATAATATATTAAATAACAATCAAATAATAACAATTTGTGTTTCTTACTATTTATGCACATTGCAAATGAATGTTCTTTTCATAAACCGCAACGAAGCGCGGGCAAAAACACTACTACCTTACTAAAGCTGGGTTTTCTACCACCGGCCTGGCACGTGGCATCCAAATAACTCTTCTTATCCTTCTTTACATACGAAGCTCTCGCTATCCTTTCATTCCATGATCTCCCACAGCTGCAGGATTGCTAATGTGTTGACACGCTACCACCTTTCTCGATTCATGTTCTCAATCCCATGCGATTCTCTGGAATCCCCATCCTGTGAGTACGTATGCTTGGTCTTTTGCTTTCTCAATACGACAAGCATTCGATCACCTCACACTGCCAACATAGAGCCCCCATCTTTCCTTGTCGTGGCTCTCCTTCCCACACTCCCTCCTCATGCTCCTCTCCGTCCTTGTCACCAACCTCCTCACCCTCTATGTCGTCATCCGATCCCTCTTCACCACCCGATCTTGGCCAACACCAACATCTACAACAACAGCAACCTTTGCCTCATCTCCCACCACCCCCTCCCCTGATCCTTCCTTCCGCTATGAGATCCTTCCTTCCGCTATGAGCTCCGCTTCTTCCTCTCCCCCTCCCCCTCCCTCTCCCCATGGGCCTCGATTCCAAGTGCCACCTCTCCCACATGACCTCCTCTGTCTCCCAACTCTACTCCAAACCCATCTACCCCTTTGTGTCCTACCCCCGTACCACCTCTTCCCCTCTGCCCCTCCCTCACACTCCAGGCCCTCTCCCATCGTTGTGATCCCCTCTCCTGTTGCTACTGCCTCTCCTCCTTCTCCATCCCTCACCTCCTCCTCCTCCCCTCCTCTCACTCTTCTGACCCCGTCGGCAGCTTTGAAAAGCTCATGTGGATCGAGCCCCTCGACAAGAATGCTTCCTTACCCATGACATCATTGCCCGCGCTCGCAGCCCATGCCGCATCGATCTTGACCTCACCCCGACGTCGGTAATTCGTCGCTTGAATGGACACCGTCATCAGCATCACTGTCAATGGAAAGAGGAGCGAGATCATCTCCTCCCATGGTTTGCTCCCCCTTCAGATCGCCGTCGTACAACGGTTCACGTTCTACGACGATGTGTTCAATCGATGACTTCCTCCCTTCTCCTTTCACCTCTCTTTTAGTATACTCCTCGTCCCTTTCTACATTTGCTTCTTCTTTTATAGGATTTCGGTCGTACACCGTGGGCTGCAACCTCTATTACGGTGATGAATTAGGAATACAAGGCCTTGTCGAAATCATGAGCACCGGGAATGATTAAAGCGAAGGTACTCGTGCTTTTAATCTAATTGCTTGGTGTGGAAGTCATGATTTCGGTAAAGTTTAAATTCTATTTTTTTCAACCATTTTAGCTTTTTCTGCGGTTTTTAACTCTAGATAGATGTACAGAGGTTTAAATATTACCCTCCACACAATCCAAATATTCGATTCAACCCTTCCTCTTTTGTACGTAACTTCCTCTTATCATCATTTACCTTTTGTTTTTTCTCTAATTTTGTCTCTACTTCTCCATGCTTATATGATCAAAGACAAGGACGGATTTAAGGGGGAGCGAGGAGGGGCAAGTGCCCCCCTTAATTTTAGAATTACATAATAATATATGTAGAGATTAATGGGGCTGCCCCTAGGGGCAGTCAAAATGGCTGCCCCGCGGCATTTTCGACGTTTTTTTTTTATTTTTTTTTTCAAAAAATATCGTCATGTATATTCATCTCTATATTCCTCCTATAGGTCATTCGAATTTCGTCAGAAACAGAGACTCTTACAACCTCCATCCAGACAATCATTTTTTAACGGTAACATGATTTTTTAAATCGACACCATCTCGATGGAGGTTGTAGGAGTCTCTGTTTCTGACGAAATTCGAATGACATATAGGATGGATATATGGATGAATATACATGGTTTTATTTTTCAAAGAAAAAAAAATAAAAAAACGTCGAAAATAGGGGATGAGGGGGCAGCCCCATTAGCCTCATATATGTATATGTATCTTTTTCCCTATAGATTTTAAGGTAAAAATAATCATAATATTTTATAATTATAATGCCTCATTTGGATTTTTGAGGATAAAACTCGTACATGCCCTTCATTTTTTTAGAAAAAGTTCAATAATTTTTACCAATAGATAATATGCCTCTTAATATAAAATTCATATCCAAAATAATAGATTTTACCTCAAATCAACTATATTGGATAATTTCTTCAATTGATCAACTTATAATAGATCCCTACCCTAATCTTATTGGTTATCTATATTTTTAGAGTTGAACTATAGAATGAATCAATCTTTCATCCAATCTCATTATCACTTACACAGATAAGGGGTTTAATTCACAATCTAAAAAAATAAATTTAAAAAAAATCATTTATTGTCAAGTTTCATATATTATTTATTGGTCTTATTTATTATCTAGTAAAGTAGTCAAATGCACATATATTCTTGATCGGCATATTTTTCTTCATAGGTATCGATATTTATTGTTATTGATAAAAAATACATAATTAGGTATTTTATATTTTTGATTTGATATAGATTCGGAACAAGTGTAGTTTATGTTGTAATTAATCAAAATCCGTATACCGAATTTAAAAAAATTAAAATACTTGAATGCAACTTACTTTTTTAAAAAAGATATAAATATCATTTACAAAAAATCCTGACATTGTGGAACATATATGATATCAATTTATTAAAATTGAATAAAAAGCTATAGTTGATTAAAAAATAAGTTCAAAATTGATTATTATTATTATATAATGAATAAGTTCAAAATTGATGAAAATATACATGAAAATTATAGATATATTTCGTCCATAACAATTATTGTTATATAATGAATATGATTGCATTGTAATTGATAGACATGTTTTTTTTTAAAGCTCGTGCCCCCTCATAAAAAATGTTCTGGATCCGTCCCTGATGAAAGATAGTTTGTTTGCTATAATGTAGTAGTTACAAGTGATTATAAACTTAATATTTTAGCTTTATTTTCTATTTTATATAAAAGAATATTGAGAACATGCATAAACATGCTTATTTCTTCTCCTCCCGCCGCGAAGCGCGGCTATGCATCCTAATTATCCACTATTCCCTGTTCTCCAACGTGATCACAATCGAATTGGAAGTTTAGCAAGAAGCAGTGGTAGAGTCAGAAGAAGGAAAGTGGGTGCAGAATATATTAGATTTATATGTTCAAATTATTTTAGATTAACACGAACACGTTGTTGGAAACAAATTCTCATTATAGTCTATAGATCTAATTGTGAGTGACACAAAGTTGCTTACATATTGTATGTCAATTACAAGACATCAACAAATATAATAAATCCAACAACAGAAAATCAACGACATATACACGAAACAACTTTAACAAAAATAACCCTCAGTGTGATGATTAAAAATAAGGAGTTGAATCGCGATCCAAAACAGGACACCGTGATAACATTGGTATATTGCAAGGGTTTATACAAAGACAAACCTTTATATGTATTACACGTCACCATATAATTGAATACGATAAAAGGAGAAATGCACCAATCCGGTAACTCTACTTCCAACCTGCGGGGAAAGATGCCGGATACCAAAGATCGTTCATGTGAAACTCTGCATTTCCGTCTTAAATTTTAGAGTATTTTTGGCATTCAAAAAATTTAAATGGCATCATTTCGTAGAGCTCATCGAGACCTTTCCAAAGAGCACAAGAACATCGAATTACGATCTTCCTAGTTCAAGATATTGATGTTTTAAGTCAAATGGTCGAGACCAACATATGAACTCGAATAAGATCCGGACATGATCCGAATTTGGATCCATATTCAACTCTTCTCCTATAAATAGGAGATGGTAGCTAACCTCTCAAAAACCTACCCATCACCATCTTTCTTCCTCATTGGAGCACCACCACCTTGGCCGGATTAGTCATCGGAGGGCAGCCATTGATGTTGGCGAAGGTGATCTGATCGAAGATCCGCAACCACCATCGCATAGGAGAGCTAGAGATCACCATTGTGCACACGTTTGGGATGCGATCGGGTGACGGAAATACCATTTCCGTGCGAGAGCAGATCCCATGGAAACATCATTGGAGGTAACGATTTATCTCTCCTTATTGTTGCTTTTACAAAATTTTTGATCTTATATTTTGAACATTCTTAGAGCCCTAGAAGATAACGATTCTAAATGGTTGATACCATAGTATCGCAATCTTGAACATCCTCAGAGGCGATCTTTTCTTTTTCCCTCCCATCGATTTCTTTTAAATATAATACTTTGGAAAAATAACTGTAATTTTTTAAAACTACTCTTCATGTCATTCATATATAATGATTTTTTAGCAGCAGATTCTTTATGTTAAATGAAATTACATTTAAAATTATATATATATATATATCATATTTTCCCTTTATATTTAATATATTAATATTATATATATACATATATGTTATATTTATTAAATTAAAATATTTATATCTCATAAAAAGTTACATTTTTTTTCCAAACTTAGTAATTTATTCAAAATTCATTTTTTCTTTTATATTTGTTATATTAATATTTATACACACATATATATGTTATATTTATTAAATTAAACATTTTAAATTTAAAGTTAGGGCTATGGTTTTCAAAAGAAACTATATAAAAAAAAGAAAGGATCTTCTCCAATCCACTCTGCTTCTTGATCCCCTTTGATCCGCCTCCGCATTTGATGTGAAAGAAAAGTAATGGAAGGCCTTTAATAAGCTCTCAAGCTGAGTCTGATATAGGGCATTTCTCGTCAGTAAGTATGCTTCTGCATGTCTTCCTTGGGGGTGACCTTGTTCATCCGATTTTCCGACACTAGAAAAGTCAGGATTCCCACGGAGGTTGACTTTCTCGATTTGCAAGAATAAGGAATAGCCAGCTGGCTGGTCAGTGCAAGAAAGAGGATGTGAAAAGACCTCTTCCAAAGAAGCTTCGAAGTGCCTCAAAAGTCCAGACTCGCGGTCGTCATATCCGATTCAGGTGAGTTGGTGCCTACTCGCACATCTACCGGGTGGCGTCTTTACGTCATTAGAAAAGCATGCCTAGTGACTGAACACGGTGTGTCATGGATAGAGTACGGGTTTTTTTGTAAATGTAGTAATTTATTCAAATTCAAATTTTGTAATCAATGTGGGTAAAAATCCATGTAGATATTTTATATTGTACTAAACTTAATTATATGTATATGTGATGTTAAAATTGTGAAATACAACATGAATTTAAAAATAGTTTAAAACAAGCTTAATTGTGAAAATGTAATACTAATTTAAAAATATTTTAAAACAATCTTAAATTTGTTATACTTATAATAAAATAATAAAAAATATAATTTGAAAATAATTTCAAATTGATTCCTAAGTTATTATGTATTACAAAATATCAATAAAAAAAGAAAATAAAAATTAGCTTTTGAATATGATAATGATAGATTTACACTTATATCAATAGGTTATTAATAAAAATTTTAAAAATAATCCAAACTATATAACAATATTTTTTAAATGTAATACATACATAACTTATTTTTTCCTCGTCTTTTTTAAATCAAGGCGACATACAAATATTAGATTTTATTTTAACTATATCCATCAACTGAATGGAATTAAATCTTTTCACATTATTTCTTATACATTTTTTATCTATAGAAGTACTAAAGTATATTTTGACAATAATAGATCGATTAGTTATGGTAAAAATAATAACTTTATTAAAACTGATATCAAATATATAAAATATATCAAGAAAAATAATGAATATTTTTATCATAATAATTTCAAAAAATAATTTCAAATAACAATTTAATCCATTAATTTTTAATAAAATCCATTTAAAGTTCTTAATCAAATATATAAATACTTTAATATAATAGCTTAAATATACAAATTATATGAATTTGTTATTACAATTTTTTTTAAAATAGTGGCATGCATGTATTGAGTTTCATTTTTTTAATGTATTATATCAATATAATTAAACAACAAAAATATTTTATTTTTAACAAAAAAATTATAGAAATAAATATTATTATATTAAGAAAATATATGCCACTTTTTATCTCTCTTTTCTACCAACTCCCTCCTTCTCTCTATTATTTTCGAGTTACAATTTTATCAAACTTAATAATTTATGCAAATTTGTATTTTGTAATTGATGTAGTAAAATCTATGTAGATATTTTATTATTGTAGTAAAATAATTACGTCACACTTTTATCTCTCTTGTTTGCGGCTTTTGCCCACTCTCCTCTCTTTCTCTCTCCGTTATTTCAATGTTACAATTTTTTCCAAACATAGTAATTTATTCAAATTCAGATTTTGTAATCCATGTGATTAAAAATCCATGTAGATGTTTTATATTGTACTAAAATTAAATTATGTTTTTATGTGATATTAAAATTGTGAAATATGATACGAATTTAAAAACAGTTTAAAACAAACTTAATACTAATTAAAAAAACAAACTTAAATTTACAGATATAAAACTTAGAGAAATAAAATATATATTTTGAAAATAATTTCAAATTGATGCTTAAGTTATTATGTAATATAAAAAATTCAATAAATAATATAAATAAAACTAACTTATGATTATGATAATGATAGAATTATGCTTATATTATAGTTTATTAAAAAATTGTAAAAATAATGTAAAATTATATAATTGTAATTTTTTAAAATGTAATGCGTACGTAACTTATGTTTTTCTTCATCTTTTTTTAATTGGAGTGACATATAATATTAGATTTCATTTTATTTATATCCGTCAATCAAATAGATTTGAAATCTTTTCACATTATTCTCATACAATTTACATGTCTATGAAATACTAAAGTATATTTTAGCAATCATATATCGATTAATTATTGTATAATTAATAACTTAATTAAGACTAATGTTGAATATATAAAATATATTAAAAATGAATGAATATTTTTATAATGATAATTTCAATAAAAGTATAAATTTAAATAAGAAATTAATCTATTATTTTTTTAGTAAAATCTATTCAAAATTCTTAATCAAATATATAAATACGTTAACATAATAGTTTATAAATATACAAGTTATATGATTTTTTTCTTATAACAATTTTATTATTTTTAGTTACTTTTTTTATGTTGTTTTTATTATTTACCTCACAGACAATTCCTATGTAAATTGTTACCTTCACTTTTTGACTTGATGCGTACCATTTTCTTGCAATCATTATTTGCTTCCCTAACACTTCTACTTAAACTATACATATGAATTCAATAGAAATCTATTTGAAAAATTAAATCTATAACATGCATTCTTACTAATTTCATTATTAAATTTATTTACCATTAAACTTTATAGTATTATTAAAAGTATCAGTCGTCTGATCCCGTCGCGAAGCGCGGGTATGCTCCCTAGTTATAACAAATGTCAAACTTTCAAAGAAATTGAAAATATAGATATCTTTTTTTATCACATGTGAATTAAATTGCTTTATAACTAAACCCTCACGAAGCAAATTTTGCATTTTTGGGCACCCTATCAACTTTGCTATTAAATTACTGTTAATATTTAGGATACATTACATATGCCATGATTATCAAGTGATAAGAAATTAATGGGTACCAGTCATGAAGTATATATACACCAATGACTGTATCATATGATTCAAGCACCAAAGGTTGTTAGACATTAGACGATATTCGATATATGTTGTCGTTATTGTTATTATCATATGTAAGCAACACCTCACAACGATTGGGTAGATGGATATAGGTGCCGCAAGAGATTGGACATGCATCATTGGGTCTCGGGTAGATGCCTTGATGGTCGCGATCTCAGCAGACGAGTTGGGTAAAATATTTCACCTAGCAGCTTGATTGCATTTGTAGTCGCTCGACGAAGTAGGCATGCGGCGTGGTTGACGTTCTTGGTTTCACACTTATACGTGATATTAAGACTCGGTTTGGATTTTGATGCAGATGCGTCAAATTCTACTTCGATTATTATTATTGTGAGAGGCGTTCCGGAATTTGGTTTGAAGGGTTCTTGAGGGTATACTCAAGATAACTACCTAATTCCCATGTAGCGGAGGTCCGTGGGTCGTGTATTTGCGTGTGCTAAATTAATACGAGAAATGATTCATTATCAGATATCAGTGATTACAATTATATACCGTTGTAGACTCTAATCAACGGTAGAAATATAAAGATCAGTGTGGTGGTACTAAAATGATATTAGATTATTAGATAAAATCAATTGCCATGTGATCCGACGTAAATTAAGATAACTTGGTAATTCAGTCTTCATCGTATATGCATGTGTCACTAGATAGAGTTAAGTACACATATCTTGATTACCCCTACATTAGTTATTATATTGTTATTCTCATTATTGGGCAATTGCTAATAACGTTATCCTCGAGTGAACTCAACACGTGTAGCTGAATATGAGCCACAAAGTAGCAGCTTTTGCGGATATCAGACTTTCCACGTTGTACTTGCACCCGACAGGGTGCGTTTTATTTAGAGTAATTTATTGCTTCCATATTATTTTTTGTTCCATTTGAGAGATAATATTATGAGATATTTAGAAAGCCTCTGCTACACTTTTTATGGTTACATATTGTATCTCATTTTGTTGCCATGAACTTGTTGGACATTATTAATGAGAATGATTGATGTTGCATTTAATTTTTATTTTATATTATTCTTGATATATATATATATATATATATATAAGTTGGGGAGTTTGCACCATCGTGCATGTAACTGTACATGCACCGGTGCCATAAGCATCATTTTTTTTTATTTTTTTGAAATGAAATCATGCCAGATTTGAATTACGATATATCACCACAATGTCATTCGAAAATCAACTTATTCAAAACTTCTAACCCATCCATCAAGATTATGAAATTTTAATGGTCTCAGAATTTCTGAAATTTAGCCCTTCCAGATCGACATGTTAGGAATGCCTATTTTTCACAAATTTTGATACACATATTATGTTAATAATTCACAATAAATCCCCATGATTTCATTTAAAAAGATTTGTGTTTGGGGCACCGTTGCGTGTAAAGATACATGCACATGGTACAAGTTCCCGAACCTCACAAACATACACACATACATCAAATGTTAATCTAATGTACATGAGTCGATTTGCTAAGTATCAGAGATAATGAGTATATTTGGACCATAGTTCCGACACCTCCATCTTGTCGGTTTCAGTAGTCAGAATGGCGAGACGTCACTGTTCCCTCCAAACTCTGTAGCAACATCCACAACCTTCTTTTATTTACCCGCTTTCTTTTTGATTTTTTCTACCGTGCCATGAGAGCTTGTGAGAACTTATTTTACAATCCCTTTTTGACTGGGTTGGTTCTGAAAAAATGCAACATTTCATTTTGTATAGCATTTTCAGATTGGTCACTTTTTATTCATAGTATTATCCCTTTTGTCCTGATGTAGTCTCCCTCAAGGAACCTAAACATTTAATCGATAGATAGATGACCACATGGTGATAAGAGAGATAGATGCCCACATGTTGATAAGAGATGTATGGATTCTCGAGAATAGATGAGCCATGATGAATGCACCATGCTAGCTTGCCTACGATAATCCACATCTTCATCTCGAGTGTTGACGAGCACATCGAACTATCCATGTGACCAAATAACTTGTCGATAAATTTATACAAAACTTCTATACATATGACACATGAGACTTGAAATCCAATCTATAAAATTAAGATTCAAGACATCATGAGACACTAATCAATAATCTGTTTTGTGATTGTGAATCAAATAATCAAATTTCCATTAAAAGCATGATTGGTTCAAATTAGAATAAGTTCTCTTATGAACCGAAATCTATCTAGTACATTATTAACTTGCTGAATAGAACCCCATCAAGTAAGTGTTAGATTAACATGAATTTGCACATACGGGCGAAGAATTCGATGTGATGAGAGTAGTGTTGTTTTTACGAAAGAGGAAGATGAGATTTACGATGCAAGGAAGAAAAAGAAAATGAAAGGGGCGGAGTTTATATATACCTCATAGATGGAGGCATCGCCATCATTGAGGATAGATGCAACAATGTTGTCGTCATAGGATTTGGAGGGAGGCATCATAGCACAAGGGGAAAGGACACACAAGTTGGGGTAGGAGGATATTGCTTATGTGGTCTCTACAAGTCAGTTGGGTTATGGATGAAGTTCTGCAGATGTGTCCGCATCCCCTAGAGTGGACGAGAAAGAAAGGATTCCTCTGCGCCCCTGGAGTTCACTTTCCCGTATGAGCATTCGGTACATGTATAAGCCCGTGGAAGAGTCAAAAAGCACCTGGCTCTGCCATATCCTGCCTTGTCTTGATCGCTCTATCAATCAACACACTACCCTGCGCATCTTGCTTGGATGGATGCCCTATGAGTGGACTCGAGCTCACGTATACCAAGAATGTCAATCATTCTCACTGAGAAGAAGAAAGGGGCTAGTGCGAACTCCACTAAGGAGAAGAAAGAAGTCGTGTTGCAAGTTTGACTACAGGTCGAAGCCTGTGTTGTATTCCAGGTTGGAAGGATTTCTGTCGTCCTTCTCTCCGCATCCTTTATCTCGAGATAAAGGGGTGTTTATAGTTGAATAAACAATTTCAAAATAAAGTGGTTACATCGTGATTATACAATTCATTATTATATCGTGTACAAGTATTTATCTCCCCTTCATCACTCAAATCGACCAAATAAGAACAGGGACAATCTTCTCTACTCTATATCTCTTCATATTCCTTATCCCTCATATGAGCATCACCGTTGTATTCTCATATTTGTGTATACACCTTTCTAGGTCACCACTATTATGCTATGTATATATGTTAAATACAAACATTACAAGGATTATAGTGTTACCGGAAAAGATTTTAAGGGCAAAATGTCAATGAAATTTCTTTCCTGCTTGTCAAAGTGAATATATTTTTAAGTTTTACCGTTTTACCCTCTTCCTTTCAGCAACATCACCTGTATCCCTATCATTCTAAGTACTAAAATAAAATAAACATACTTACAAGTCAATACCCAAACTACAATCTTTTTCTTCTCGTCCGTCCTTCATTTATCATCTTCCTTTAATCGTGTTATGTTTATGTTTGTAGTTTGAAAATTTTTATTACTTCCTTCCATTAGTAGGTTCACTTTAGCTACTTGCTTCCGAGATAATCGACGACTTCCTAGGTCAGACTACTCGATGAAGATTAACAATATACCCCACTAGTCAAAAGCCCCTTGTGGTCAATCAGATCCCTCTCTTTTCTCAATTTGTGGTGACGATTCATCCTCCCTTCTAATCCCCATAAGTTCTTGAATTTTCTATCTCATCAAGTGAACTATTTTCACCGTTTACCTCATTTCAATTCCATCTTCTCCCGAACCTTCATCATTTGCCAAAAGCCTAAACCTAAACATCATTCTACTAAGTTTCTTTAGATCATGGTATAAGCTATGTAGGATCACAAAGGAAAAGTCTAGAGAGGTAAGATAGATGGATCCAACCAGTGGAAGTAGCAAACTCGGGATTTTACTAGGACTTTTCTACATGCCATTGAAAATAAACCTATTGAAAATCAACCTGGATTTAGATTGTCTAGGAGAACTCTTTTAGGCGAGGCATCGCGTGAACAACTCATGGGATACCAGACGTGGGGAGAGTACTTCTCTTTTATTAAGTTAAGGGGATACGAATCCTGGATATTTGGGAGAGTCATCTCTTGTTATTCTCATTCTCGCACCGGCATGCTGGTTAGTGAGTGAATGTGAAAAGTACAGTAAAAAAATCATGCTACGATACTTTAGTACCTATCATCGTATGCGGCTGATGAAGTTGAAGCGCTTCTAACTATAGAAGGCTGCTCTATAAGTCAAATTGATTGCTGGTGTACACCGATGTACTCCTTGTTCCAACCCTTCGCACAATCTATACTATATATTAAGCAGGGGGTGTTGGCCCCCCGCCTATTAATTTTTTCTCAGAAAATTCCCATTCTGCCCTTCTGATTCTGCCCATGTCACGCCCATCGTCATTCCAATTTCACCTCAGCTTGTGAATGTGCCCTCTCTTCCTCTCATCCGCTCATATCCTCCAAGTAGCTCATCGTCTCCTAAACCCCACACAGCACCCCCACCCCTCCGCCATCCACGTTGTCATCCCAGTCGATCCCTCCCCCTAGGCCTCTCTGGCTGGTCCCCATTCCAGGATTTTCTTCGTTGTTGCCGCACAGCCTTCTCCCTATTTCTTTCTTTCTGCAATCCCTAGGTCCCTGCCCTCGGCTCCCTCCCTCGCCGACCTCTGTACCGCTTCCGTCCCGTCTCCTCCTCATCCACCTCAATCTCCCTTCGATGCAGCATCGCGGGGAACAGAGGAGAGACGAACGCGCTGCCGTGTTCTAAGCGATCTAAGCGATGTTCTTTCGAAGGAGAGGAACATTGTCATTCCCGTTGGTAATCAGAGCTGTAATGTCAGTATTTCAAGCCGTTCTTTCTTAGAAATCTACCTCAGTAGTTGTCACTTTTCTCACTACTGGACTTTAAATCCCACTTCTTGATTGCCATCAATTCTCTTCACCTCTTTTATATTTAACGTTTCTTTTTGTATGACAGTAAAATGTATTTTTGCCCCTCTTTGTTTTGCTGAAATCAAATATATGTTTTTTTGAGAGAAAAATATGTATAAAATTTGCCTTCTTTTTTGTGTACTTAAACTTAGCAACGAACCAACACATCTTTTCTAAGCATCCATATGCATTATTTGAAGCATGTTCTGCATGGAATTTTCCGTGGCTCAGGAGTGGATCTAAAGTATTGGCTTACTAATACACATCTTTTAAATACTTGTGATCTTTTCATCTTCCAAATGTGCAGCTTAAATTCTCCAAAATTCACGAGCTCTCAAATTTAGCAGCTTAAGGTTTACATGTCCTATCGAAAACAACATGAGATTAAGTTTCTAAAAACAGCGCAACTTGAAAAGTGACTTCATGATTTATCTTTCAAATCCAAAAAATGGGCAATGTTACCTTAATGTTAATAATTGGTTATGCTTGAAATGGTGGCAATAAAAGTCCTCTTGGGTTAGAATAGGGTGGATACTGTGAAATTGCACATATTGGTCGTAAATATAACAATTTTAGGTCTAATTGTTATCTAGATTCTATCTATATAGATTTCACCATTAGCTTTTGTTATATTCATAAATTGAGTTTCCATGTAGCTGGGCATTGCCTTGCTAAAGTAGGCACATTAATATCAAATTGAGATTGTCATACAACTTCTCTTTGTGCTAATTCCAGACAATGCTAAAGTATGAACACTAATATTGAGTTGAGATTGTCACACAACTTCTCTTTGTGCTAATTCGAAACAATGAGTCCACAAGAGTTGGAGTTTAATTAGGAGACATCTAGCCTCTATATTGTGATGTATGTTATATGAACTCAACATGTTTTTTTCTTCAAAATCTAACGAAATCTTTCTATTTTGGTCATATATTTCTAACTGCGATTAAGATTTATATGTCCTCTGTTATCCGATAATAAAAATGTTGTAGGAAACAAATATCGCTTGGTTTAAAAAAAATAGGAACATGATTCTGAATTTCTAAAAATCGATAATATTGCAGTAATGACAATGTGGCAAGAAAACATGGCATGTAATGTATATTTATTTGTCTGTCATAAGATTTCTTTTAAAAAAATACAGATCTATATACTTAAAGTTAGTAAAAAAAGGACTAAATATGAATACTAAATAAATAAATATGTCAATTATATGCTATCAAAATCCTCTCCTCCCTATAAATGTAACATAAATCATCTCAAATGATTAAAATCCTCTCCTCTCTGTGAAACCTCGAAAGACACCCTTATGTCATTTGTTGGTTAGAAAATTTTGAAACATGTAGTTTGCGAATACATAATATTGTTGAAACTGACCTTTATGACAAGCCACTATTTAATAATGGATGAAAAACACTATTATGAAAGCTAAAGTACTGGAGGATATTACAATGAATCATGAAATACCTAATATGAAGGGGGACAAAAAATAAATGCAATCTCTTCGATAAATGGAACCTCTCAACTTCAGATCAATTGTTAGCTTATATCCTAAAGCTGCAAATTCTCATGAAAAGATCCAAACATAACTTTTTCTTGTAGTTTCAAAAATGTTACTTCGAATTCAAAATTCAGATAGAATTTTTGATGGGTATTAAAAAATGTAGACTAAATCATACAAGCATATACATGTTTAAAATGAATATATGGTGTAACTTGAATAATATGATAAATTATTTTATAGATTACTTTAAGTATATCCTTATTTCATAAATTTTCCATGAAAGAAATATTTAATATTATGAAAAATTGCATTGAATTATGTGGCATAGTTGCAATTGACTTCGTAATTAAATGTGTATATTATAATGGCCATATAAATTTGAATACTAATATTTACAAATATGAAGTGATAATATATGAGTACAAATCAAAAACAAATGTGAATATCGACATCAACGTATAAAGGAAAACGATTGTAGACCAAATATGAATATAGGTAAACATGTTTACATCATCAAATATATGTATTTCAACATAGTTTGCATATTTATTGTGTGGAGAATGGATTCAAGATACATATCAAATTTATGATCTTCAAAGTTTCGACAATAAGTTATATCAACGAGAAATTTGACTGTTCAATGTTATCCTTTTTCTTATGATGGGAAAAAATCTCAACGGATAATTATTGCCACACAAATCATTAGATGAATTGGTGTCATATATTTTAATGTTAAAATTACAAAGTTCAATGAGTAGTCCTTATATAGATTGTTACCAATGTAATTAATATTTGTTACAGATTTAAGATATAAAATACATTCTATATTGTGTAGTAGTTTGATAAATATATATGTGTAATCAATAGTATGGTTTTTTCTCCCGTGCAAAGCACGAGGCATGCACTAGTTTACTACTATTCACAGGAGTAGCCTAACCCAACCGAGTTCACTTCAATCTTTCAATAGTCATACCTAACCCAACCCAATTTTGCATCTTTTATTACAGTAGCATATTTGCTGGGTGCTTGTGTGCTCCGGTGATCCGTGTAGAGACCATTTCCGACCGAAGCAAAACGAGATGGGGGGCGGCGTCAAGTACGAGATCGGCCAAACCGCCTACATAAAGCTGCTCCTCCACTCACTCAAGCACCTCTCCTCCCCCGTGAATGGCCTCCTCCTCGGCCGCCTCCTCGGCACTCACGACGACTCTCCCGTCCTCATCTCCGACGCCGCCCCCCTCTCCCACTCCCCCTCCCAGATCGGACTCCTCCCCGCCCTCGAGCTCGCCCTCATCCAGGTACTCGTAACCTAATCCGTCCTTCGTCCTCCATCGCATCTAGGGTTTTCTGATTCCATGTTTTGATGCAGGTGGAGGAGCGCTTTGCCGTGGATGGGCTGAGCGTGGTCGGGTATTACCACGCAAACGAACGATATGATGACAGGGATCTCGGCGGCGTCGCCAGGAAGATCGGAGATCACGTCTCCCGTTACTTCCCTCGTGCAGCGGTGCTTCTGGTGCGTCTTTATCTTAAAGTTGTGTTCTTCTGGTTTTTATGTGTTGTGCTACGTTTTGCCGATTGTTTGTTGCTTATTTGATGAGCAGGTGGATGCTAAGAAGCTCGAGGCTCTGCCGAAGGAGAAGGGGAGGGAACCGGTTCTTCAGGTGACACGGCGGTATTCTGCCTTGTTTTCTTCTTCTGAATATGTTTTTTTCATGACATGTGCCTTTTTGGGGATATTAGCGCCACTATATCTTTTAAAGAGAGGGGACATATGTCTTGAGGAAAGATTTGCCGAATTTTAGTTAGGTATTGGGTCATATGGGATTATATACACAATTCAGCTAAAGAATGCCTTCATGCGCTCTTTGAATAGTGTCAAAGGACACATAACTAGCAAAGGTTGTGCCTCTCTATCAGGCAGCAGAGTTTTTTTTATAGTACAATAGGGCATTAAACTGATTTTGGGAATCCATGAAAGTTTTTTTAAGCTAATATATAACAGACCTCTTTTTACAAATACATTGTCAAGGCAACGCCACTCATTGACAAATATAACAACCTCACATTGCGCACTACATTCTCAACTTAGCACTTGTTACCTATGAAAGCCACCCCATTCCTCTCATTCCCAATTGCCCACAAGCCCGCCAACAACATACTTCGGTTTGTAAGCTTTGGTCCGCACTATCAATCCTTCTTGATCCGAAGGTTGTCTAAGACTCGTTTGCCTTGCTTAGATCCATCCACAGGAGCCCCATCACCCCCGAATCAAGATCATGTATGAATAGGAACATAAGAGGCAGTTTCGGCTCTCGTGCGAGCGTTGTGGTTGGCAAGAAATGAGATGGTGTCTCAACAAGAGAGATTTTATATTTAGAATGTCTTAGAGTATGATTTTTTAATTATTTATGATTTGTGAACATCCAAGTTTAGGTGTGCACTATTTGGGGTTTTCACCTTATTTATTTATATTCAAAAAAGAAAAAGAAGGGATGGTTCACATTTTCTTCACATTCAAATAGAACGAACATCTTTTGTCCATGCCTGCTCCCTCCTTTGAGTACCATTGTGATGAAAATGATGATTTAGGATGTAAGAAGAAATTTGTAGGGTGAGAGGAAGAAGAAACACCCTGATTGCACAATATTTTGGAAGGGAAAAATAATGATGCGTGTAGGGAGAGATAAAAAGGGGAAGGATAATGGATAAACTCTAATTTTGATTATAATTTGAACTCTCAAAACAATAACAACCTTTAGATAGTGTGTGGAAGCACAAAATAAAACAAAAGGGAATGAAAAGTCCTAATTTGAATCCTTGAAAATTACTCAACCTGCTAATCAATTCACATGCGATTTTTTTAAATTTAAAATGAATAAAAAATAAAAAATGCGATGAACTCAAATTGGACCAGGTTAACAACCATCCCTAAATCCAATTTGATTAGACTCTAATTGGACGAATGCCAAACCCTAGTTATATAAAAACCCTATTGTTATCTCTAACTAGGATGATACCCACTCTTTGCTGTGTTATAATATAATATTCAGCGTAAATGGTGAATATTTGAGAGAGATGTCCAAGCAACAATGGAAAACAATATAATTTACAGTGACAGTTTTTTTATATTTCCATTACTATATCATCCATATTAAATATATGATTATATTATTTGCTGCAATATGATTATTCATAGTTGAAATTAGCAGTGAGTATCATATCTATTGTCATATCATTATTGATTATTGACGATCTATATAACATTGCTTATCTGTTTGTATTTTTCAAAATATTAAGTAATTTTTATTATACAATAGTGAAGCATTTTCTCATTATAAGCAAGGTTAGCTGCATATATTCTTACCTGTAAATAAATTCCAAAAAGGTCCATCTTCCTGAGCTATTTTACGGTATACTCATTTATGTGTAAGTAAATTTATTTAGCAATTTGTTATGATATTTTTATTAAGACAAAATATTAATTGTATATGTTATTCCATGTTTCAAAACAATAATAGTTTCATAATGAGCATAGTAAGCTTTTGCAATATATGCACATAAAATCTACACACACACTTTCATAGTTTTATTTTTCCTCCTTAAGATGAATGCGTTATTAACTCTATGTTTTTTCCACATACCCTTTATAATTTTTTTCGTAAAGTTCCTTTCAAAATGTTAATAATCTCAATCATTAAAGCATCATAATATATAGTACACAAAAAAAGGTAAAAAATAAATAGAAATTGTATTTCAAAAATTGAATACAAAAGAAGAGAAAAGAGAAAATATCTCCTACTGCCAAATTGATCAGTCAACGAATTATTTGAATATTTGTTGCCATATCTTGCGATCAATTGCGATCAATGTTAAATATATGACAATGAATATTATTCATTGTTAAATAATATTTTGTTCAGAATACTAACTGGTAAGAAAACCTTTTATTGATGTTTGTATTTTATATATAATTAAAATACTTTTAAACCAAGGTCTAAAGTTAGTTATTTTTATAAGTTTTTGTGTATATTTGAATTTTAACAGTTTTATGTGATATTTTTAAGTGATTTTGTATGTTGTACTATATAATAAAATCTACACAATATATTTTTTGGACTTTTTAAAGAAATATTCAAATTTTTATGAATTTTTAAAGTTGAAGTGATTTTAATGTACCATTTGTTATTTATTAAACATATTAACTATTTTTATTTTTTCCAAAACCAATTTAATATTGTATAGTGTATATTAATAAGTATTTTTTTATGTATTTTTATTTAATTTTACACATTTTATTTATCATAGAAACAATAAGGATTATTATTAGATACACTATATAAGGGTAGGTATGCAATTATACTAAAATAAAAACATGCTCTCGTATTTCTTCAAGCTTCATTATGGCACCCGTAGGGAGTTGATGAGCTTCCTCTTCATCTTGCTTGAAGCGTGGAGGCAATGTCCTGATTATTGAGAAGTAACTGCTGCACTGCAATCATATATCTCATTTAGGTAAGCTTCATTTTCCCTCTCCTTCTTTCTTCTCCTTCTTCTTCATCCCTTATTATTCATCCACTCCTTTTATTTCCTCTCTCTCCACTCCATCTTGCTTCTCACACCGAACCGTTGAAATGACTACTTTTTCAATGTGAAACCATCTCTCCTTGTCACAAATTTCAATATCTTTTTTAATTTTTCAGGATGACTTCTTTGAACTAATTGAGCTGTTATTTGCAGGATTATACATGTACCATGCAAATCTAGATTGAGACTTTCAAGAGTTATAGCTTACTGTAATGATTTTAAAGCCTCTAGTAGTAAGTATGATCACACATAATCTCACAACGCAACCTTCGATTGGTGTCCCAAGTATATGCCCTAAAAATATGAGTATAATCACAATCCGTTCCCAAATTTTGTGAGTTTTTATCTGCATTCCTATTCTACAAAAATTAAATATCCATATTTTGCTTCAAGATAATATAATACCATACAAATATAAGTATCCGATTGTGGCACTATAATAAATCATGTTCGACTTAAGGACATGTATTGAGAGGACATCTTAGAGGAAAATATATTTTATATTTGCTCTTTATACCAAATAAATACATGCCTATTTACAGACATATACGGAAGTAACGACATTTAACTTCGCATATGCCATTTTTGCCCTTCGTGTCCATTTCATATTCGGACTAAACACCGACTTCGTGATCATAATGCCACGGAGATGCAATCCTTGGGTGGTGGGTGGAGCCCGTGGAGGGGAGCTCTGGTTCTTTAGGGGTGGAGAAGCCTTGGCCGACGTCGGGGAGGACAATGCTGACCTTGTGGAGCTTGTCTATCATGCCAGATCTGGAGGGTGATTAGTTCCCATATCTGTTTGCTTTGTTTGGAGAGCTTCTTCCCAAGCCCTCGTCTGTCAATATGCCTTTAGGATTAATGGATACCATTTTTAAGGTTTTTTCGTTTTGTTGTGTAATATTCTGGAGGTTCTTCACATGGAATCTCTCTGTGGGGATTTGTCCCAAGATCTCTTATTGCTGGGAGGGAGAGTCGTTTGTGGTTATCGCAACAAGGGCTTTCTTTTGGAGCAATGGCGTCCGTTCTTTGTTGCGATTGAAGCCATGTGATGGGAGCTTCGTCTGGGAAGATCTGTAAAATCTTGTTGATTTCCGTGCTTAAAGGCTTCTGAAGTTCTCGAGCTGCTGGGTTTAACCCAGGCTGTTGGGTCTTGCTGCTTGATGCGGAATGAAATCGGCGACGGCGAATAAAATAATAATATATTTTTTGGCGGATTTTTGGTAGAAGAAAAGAATGGTGGAGAAGAGAAATTGGAGGGATTGAGAGGAAGAACACGCCGGAATGCGCGGGGTTGAGAGGAAGACCACGGAGATCGCGTAGGGGGAGAGAGAGAAGGAGAGGGGATAGAGATAACAATCTCAAATTTTACTTCATAATTGACTGACTAGAACAATGGACTACCCTCTCTTTATATAGGAGAGAGGGGTTTACAAAAATAGTAAACCAAATTAAATTGACAACCGACTTGCCTAATTGGACTCTAACAAATCCTAATTGACCTCTAATTAATTAATTAGACTCTAATTAATTAATTGACCCATAATTGCAATTAAAATCTACGAAATAACGTTGAGATCACAGGCGATCTCAATTATTCAATTAGACATTTACGACAACTTAAAAACGTAAATAAAATTGACAATTAACTAATTTAAATAAATGCGGCCCTATTAGTTGCGATCACGCTGCATCAACTCTCCACCGCTTTAAAAATTCGGCTCCTGACGAATTGCGTGAACTGCAAGCTTGGAGGATGATTCGGCGGCTTCAATTGACTGCTGGAAGAACATGTGGGGCGTGAACGGCGGAATCCATGTGCGGGCGGGAGAGGCGCGGCTACCGTGGTTGAAAAACATATGCGGTGCGTACGGTGGCGTCGTCTCGATCGTCGTCTTCTTCCCATGATGCTCAAAGAATTGATGCGGCATGGAGAATATGGCCCTTGGATAATCCATGATGAAGCAATGGCACAAAGAGAGGAGAAGGGGAGATGTGTCTAAAAATTGAAGCCATGGGGTCCTTAAATAGGGAGAACCCAAGATGATAGTCCTATTTGGATAAGGAGTAGCCCCTGATTTTCCAATTACAGCCTTGTTTTTCAAAGATTTCGGCCGCCGGGGGCGTTGGCGCAATTTTCGCACCTCTTTCTTTTTCTCTCTTTTCATACTGCTCTGGACCTTTATGTAAATAGCGGAATTTGGGGTTTTTCTTCTGCAATTTTTCCCATTTAACTCCAATTCCCACCTTCCACGGGATTGCAATCCCGTAGAACTCGCAAACCCGGTTAGGGTTTTCGCTATACGCGCGCGGGAGGAGATCTTCTTGGAGGCGCGACTCGGGGTGGCGTCGAGCGGCGAGCAGGGCGCCGTGTCGTGGACGAAGGGGCGGCGTCGAGCGGCGAGCCGGCCACCGTGGCGTCGACGAAGGGGCGGCGAGAACTGGGGGAAGAGGGCGATGGTGGGCGGCGCGAGAGGTAGGAGGGGCGCTGGCAGCGCGGGGCTGCTGGGTGCGGTGGCGCGCGGGAGGGGAGATGGTTGCGGGGAGGGGAGGTGCGGTGATTGGGGTGCTGCGGGTGGGGTCGGCTGCAGCAGGGGTGGGGTTGGGGTTGAGGTGCGGCGGTGCAGGAGAGGGTTCGGGGCGTTGGGTGCGCACGGGAGGGGGTAGGAGGGGAATCGGGAGGGGAGGCGCGGCGGTTGTAGGGTGCGGCTGGCGGCCGCGCGGACTGGGGAGGGCAGGGGAAGTACCTGGGCGACCTGGAGGGGTGCCGGGATGGTCGGCGGGGGCAGCGGGGTCGATTCCGGCGGCGAAAATGGTTCTGGAAGGTGCTGGACAGCAACTGCAGCTTCACGGAAATTGATTATTTCATAATTTTCCTCCGTAGGATCTTCATCAAATGTTGGTCCTATGTCCTCCTTATCTTGTTCCACGATTGTCTCACTGAAATCGATATTAAGACTGGGAATACATTCGTTTTCATGGTTGAAATCGACTTGAACTGCAGGCACAACGTTCTGATTTCGGTTGTCGACCGGCGAGTCTTCGTCGATTTGTTCATCCAACCATGCCTGGACCTTCAAGGATGCCGCAATACGCTTTTTGTACTTCCGTTGACGCGAACGCGCATGCGTCCCATAAGATACGCGGTTGAGATCGAGCTTGAGACGCCAATATGCCACGGGATCGTTGAATCGTAGGAACGACTCAATATCCATGCTCTGATACCAATTGATGCGGAACGAAATCGGCGACGGCGAATAAAATAATAATATATTTTTTGGCGGATTTTTGGTAGAAGAAGAGAATGGTGGAGAAGAGAAATTGGAGGGATTGAGAGGAAGAACACGCCGGAATGCGCGGGGTTGAGAGGAAGACCGCGGAGATCGCGTAGGGGGAGAGAGCGCGAAGGAGAGGGGATAGAGATAACAATCTCAAATTTTACTTCATAATTGACTGACTAGAACAATGGACTACCCTCTCTTTATATAGGAGAGAGGGGTTTACAAAAATAGTAAACCAAATTAAATTGACAACCGACTTGCCTAATTGGACTCTAACAAATCCTAATTGACCTCTAATTAATTAATTAGACTCTAATTAATTAATTGACCCATAATTGCAATTAAAATCTACGAAATAACGTTGAGATCACAGGCGATCTCAATTATTCAATTAGACATTTACGACAACTTAAAAACGTAAATAAAATTGACAATTAACTAATTTAAATAAATGCGGCCCTATTAGTTGTCAATTTTATTTACGTTTTTAAGTTGTCGTAAATGTCTAATTGAATAATTGAGATCGCCTGTGATCTCAACGTTATTTCGTAGATTTTAATTGCAATTATGGGTCAATTAATTAATTAGAGTCTAATTAATTAATTAGAGGTCAATTAGGATTTGTTAGAGTCCAATTAGGCAAGTCGGTTGTCAATTTAATTTGGTTTACTATTTTTGTAAACCCCTCTCTCCTATATAAAGAGAGGGTAGTCCATTGTTCTAGTCAGTCAATTATGAAGTAAAATTTGAGATTGTTATCTCTATCCCCTCTCCTTCTCTCTCTCCCCCTACGCGATCTCCGCGGTCTTCCTCTCAACCCCGCGCATTCCGGCGTGTTCTTCCTCTCAATCCCTCCAATTTCTCTTCTCCACCATTCTCTTCTACCAAAAATCCGATCAAAAACCTAGCACCTGAGATCGCCATTGCCCCAATGTGGCTCACCACCGCAACTACCACCTTAAGAGCACCCGCCACTGACGTTGATGCAAACAATGACCCGTCATCCACAGTTGAATCTCCATCATCAGAGCTTCTGAGGCCAACACCGCCACTTCCTCTAAAACTCCCACACCCATGATAGGGAGCAAATCGTAAAGAGGGTTGATGGTTTCTCTCAAGGATTTTATAAACTGAAAAGAGAATTCCATACAAACTAAAATCGTGGGTTGTCATGGGAGGTTTATGAAAATACCCATCCAAAATTACTTTACCAATGGTAAAATCAACAAATGCACAAAAGGATACTTTATTTAGGTTACGGGATAGAAATATTGCAAACAGTTACAAAAGGAATGCTGAAATAGGAACATGAGAATCAAATCCTAATCCTAATTCAAGGATGCATCTCATACTTCCCATCCTAATATTTTATTTAAAGCCCATGACTTTGGAACTTTCGCAATGCAATGCACTTGTAGAACATGTTGCATCAATTCTTCAACCATAATTTGATGAATGGCAATAATTTCAGGAGGATTGTAGCATCTCTATGAATGCCACGATATATGCAATATCAGTTCTTTAATCACGATCTTCCCCCATATGATGGCAACTCTAAGAGGGATGCATCAACAACATGGACCCCATCGTATGCACCTTATCTGTTCGTTCAGCAAGTGCTAGGCATCACAGGCAAGCATTCATGCATGAAATCAGAAGATCAAGTGATTCCTCATAAGATGATTTTTTCAAAGTAGTAAAGAGTTGATGTAACACGTAATTGAGAATATATATGCATATTTTAAAGTTGGGTTTTACCCCAGCTTTGTGCCACGCGGTACGCTTCTACGTCGACCTCTCCCAATCTCCCACTATCGCTCCCTCTATTTCTCTTATGTGTCCTATTCTCTCTCCTTGTGCTATGTGAAACCCTTCTATTCGCCTTTTCCTGCAAACCACACTGCACGACACACCTTCTCTCTGCTACTTCTACCTTTCTCTCTCCTTCCTAAGACCACACTCTCTCTCTCCCTCTACCAAAGAACATCCTTGCCATAGCCCTTCTCTACTCTGTCGCTGCCTCTGGCGTCTGGTCATCGCCCCCAATAGACCCCTTAACGACAAAGACCACCACCTCCTCGAAGGTCACTGCCTCATCGTCGTTAAGTATGAGTGCCTCTCCTTTCTTCCCCTTCCTCAACCCCCACCTTCACCCCCTCTATCGTCCCTTCTTCCTCCACCCTCACTAGGCAGTGATCGAGTCCTCCATCTCCCCTCCAGCAGTGATGCAGCGTGATGAGCGAGGTTGGTGGGGTGCTGCCTATCGTGTAGGGAAGAGATGGTGGTGATGGTGGGAGTGCCGCTGGTGGTGGTGTTGATGCAAGGACCATTGGCGGCAAACATGGTTGTAGTGGCGTTCAAGGACGGCCGTATTGATATCGATATCGTTTCGGTCAGCCCGAAAATGGATATATCAGGATATATCGTCGATGCATCGATGATATCAATATAAATGTCAGAAATGGCTTAAAAAAGCTATTTTTTTGTCATTTTTCCAGAAATTAAGATCATCCAAGCAATAAATAACTTACAAATACACACTTATGTGACACATATCGGTCATTTATAACCCATATATCACACATATCGGTCATATCGAACATATCGCTGTTATTGTTTATTTCTGACCTATAGATATTGGAAATGGAATCCATTCCAAGTTCTTATAACATTAAATAAGCTACAAATATACACTTAGATGACACATATAGATCATTTGTGAAGACTATGATCCTTATATTGCACATATCGGTCATATCGAAAATATCGCTGGTACTGTTAGTTGTTGTTGACTTATATGTATTGAAAATGAAGTTCATCCAAGTTCTTATATCATTAAATAACTTACAAATATATCGATCATTTCAAACATATCAATATTAGGGCTCGTTTGGTTGCAGGGTTGGGCAGGGTTGGCTTGGTCCGACCTGGGTTGGCCCTGCAACCAAACAGGGTTCTCCTCCTCACAGTTTACTATTCACAGGGGTACCCCTGCCCAACCCAACCCTGTCCAACCCTGCAACCAAACGGACCCTTAATGTTGATTCTTGACTTATAGATTTTTTTGAAGAATCGACTTATAGATATTGGAAATAGATTTCATTCAAGTCCTACAATATGAAATAACTTGCAAATATAACCATTGTATGCACCCTCCTGTCTCACCATACCCTACTAGTACGGGGGTCTCGCTGCCCGGTCAGCAAGCCTAGGTGGGCTGTGGGGGCCCAGGTTGGCCCCCTTGCGAGGGTACGGGGGTAGCGCCCCGACCCGATACGAAATATATATAAACCATTATATGTTTTATTACTATGTGTAGCTAGATATGTGTTTTAATACTAGATGTAGCTAGATAAGTAGTGGAATCAATCTTGCATGAATAATATCATTGATATATAGAGATATCGGTGAAATATGACGATATTGATCGATATCTAGGATTTTTTGTACTAAATCCATCCATTTTTGACCGATGTGAGCTGATATGGCGATATCGTCGATATATCGGCGATATATCGTCGATATATCGGCGATATATCGTCGATATCCTTGTAAAAGGAGATACTGGGTGATTTCGATACCTTTTCCCTGTCGAAACCGATATATCGCCGATACAGCCTTCTATGGTGGCGTTTGTGGGGCCAGTTCCTTGGGACCATGTGACAATGATGAAGAGTCGTGGGCCTTGCCTTCTTTGTTGTATTCTTTTTTTTGATGGAATAGAATATGATGAGATCAACTTTGGAGAAGGTTCGTCATCTTTTTCTTTTTATGTTGGGCATAATGTTGGAGAAGATAGAATTTCTTTCATTCTCTTTTGTTTTGCTTAAGGATATGTATTGTTACGTGAATGGCACACTTCGTACTTTTCTTGCAAATGCTCGACAGGATTGTCGAATCGTGGAGATAACTCGTAAGGCATACTCTGATAACACTTAATATAGATGATAATTTAGGATGGAAGAAGGAATTTGGAGAATAAAAGGAGGAAGAAACACATTTGTTGTGTCTAGTTTTGAAGGGAAATGTAATGATGCGTGTATGGGGAAAGAGGAAGGGGGAGATAATAGAGAAGGTTTAATTTTGATTATAGTCCAGACTCTCCCAAAACAATGACTTATAATCCCTTTATTACAGAGGCATGGAATTACAAAATAAAATAAAAAGGAATAAAATAGAGCCTAACAAATGCTACTTCCAATCCATAAATTACTCAACTTATTAATCAATTAAAGATCACATGTGATCTCCTTATTTAAATAAATAAATAAAAATTACGACGGACTTAAACTGGACATTAACAACTAACCTTTACTCTAATTTAATTAGACTCTAATTGGATGGATGGCAAACCCTAATTAAATAGATTATCCAATTTTAGCCCTAATTCTCGACATAAGTCTGGGTGAGCCCACATGCTATAAGCCTCACATTGTAGCGATCCACACAACCATGTGCCCGTTGCTTCACCATAAAGATTCATTTACACCCCACAACAAAGGCACCTGGAGGAGTAGAAACAACACTTCAGGTACCACGAGACTGCAAAGAGATCATCTCCTCTTTCATGGCAAGTCGCCAACTACTATCCTGAATGACCTCCTGGTATGTTCGTGGATAGTAACCGTAGAGAGTCCCACAACAAACCTCCTGTACTCCTATCAAAGATGGTCTAAGGAAACATGCACAACTAGAGGATAAGTGGCACAGTTGTGACGCAGCTTCCTCAAGGCCAGAGGTACATTCAGGTCATCAGCTTCTCTGTTCTCTGGTATCAGCTCCTTCTGTACAGTATCCTGTGGAACAAGCATATCACCAGTACCATCAGTAGAAACAATGTGTTCATTACATACATGGGGCTTGCTAGATGAAGGGAAAGGTGCATGAGCAGAGGGGCGAGTAGAGGATATGCGAATGTAAAGCTGTAGCATGAACTGTGTCAGGGTAAATGGAGGTGGAGGTGGAGGTGTAGATGGAGATGAATGAGACTCAACATGGGGTGTTATTGGTGGAGATAACAGAGGTGGTGGAATAAAGACATCCTCGTCAGAGTCAGCATTAGACAACCTGTCACTTGTAGGAGAAAAATACATAATAGACTAAAAAAATGTGACATCATCACTCATATAATACTTTATCCCTACATGATCAAAACATCTATACCCTTTTTTGGTACGAGAATAACCAACGAACACACATTTGACAACTCTTGGAGATAGCTTATCACGACTAGGAGTAAAATTGTGAACAAATGCCACCGACCCAAAGACCTTAGGAGTAAGGGAGAATAGGTCTTTCTCGAGAAACACAATCAAGAAAGGAACCTTTTCTCCAAGGACAATGGAAGGCATGCGGTTCACCAATTAACATGCAGTGAGGATTGCAATACCCCAGAACGACTGAGGTGCCTAACTCTATATCGGAAGAGCCCCCATAACATGCAGAAAGGAACCATTCTGCTGTGAAGTGTAAGCAAAAGAAGTCTGATGAACAACACCAAGAAATTTGAGGAATTCAGACAGTTGTAAAATGGAAAACTCTAAGGTGGTGTTCGACTGGTGAGTTATCCAGGGGTGGATAACCCGTTTTTTTGGTAGTGTGTTTGGTTGGTGGGTTGAGGGTTGTGTGGGTTTGGGTGATGTGATTGTATTGAAATTTGAAAAAGTTGGTAGTTATTATGGTATGATTGTATTCATATTTGAAAAAGTGGGTAGTTGTTGTGATGTGATTGTATTGAAGTTTGGAATAGTGAGTAGAAGTTGAGTATTTTATGATTTTTAGATGATATAATGGTATAATATATATTTTTTTATGGGAAGGGAGTGGGCCCCACTAGTGGGTTAAAAGTGTGGGTTTTAGGAGGTTACCCATCCAAAGTGGGGGGTAACCCCCCAACCGAACAGGGCCTAAGGCATTGTCAGTGCGAATAAACTTCACATTAGTAGAAAAATGCTTTTGTTAATAATATTTAAAACATTTGGTTCTTATTTTATCATTGTAACCTCCACTAGGGATATTCATGTATTTTTTCTTTTCGAGCTCTCTAAGATTTTGTCCTATATAAAGGACCCCTAGACCTCTAGAATAAAGCATGCTCTTTCATTCTCTTATCGTTCTCAACATGGTATCAGAGCAGTAGTCCTAGACTGGTGTTCTGACCTAATTCCCTCCCCTTCACACCAGCCATCCCTGTACCTCCAACAAGACTTGGGCCACCGAACCCGCGACCCCGTATCGCCTTGTGCGACCTCTCCCTGCGCGTAAGGCCCCCCTCCCCGAGTGCTTCCTCTCGCGCGTGAAGCCCTGTCGCCCTAGGGTGTGAAGCCTCGTGCCTCGTGCGACCTCTTCTCGTGCATGAAGCCTTGCCCCACGCTTGTCCATCCTCACACCTCTCCCGCGCCTCTCCAGCCTCGCGCCTCTCCCCACGCCTCTCTAGTCTTGCACTTTCCCCGCACGTGAAGCCCCCTTCTCTCCCCAAGTGCTTCTTCCCCGCACGTGGGGCTCTCCCTCGATCGCGCATGAGGCCCCTCGCCTAGAGGGCCGTGTCACTGCTCCTGTATGCTCAGGTACCGCCACCCTAGCGGCCTCCTGCCTGTCGCAGGTCCTGCCGCCCTAGCAACCTAGCGGCCATGCCGCCCTAGCAGCATTTCGCTGCCCCTGACTGCACAATCCCTGCCGCCCTAGCGGCCTCCCGCTTGCTGCATGTCCTGCCGCCCTAGCAACCTCCCGTCTATGCGCAACCCCAACAATTTTCTGTCGCCCTTGGCTCCTGCACGTCGCTCTTTCTACTTCTGCCGCACCATATCAGTCGTGCGCTCTTTCTACTTCTGTTGGACTATTGAATCGATGTCTTGCTAGGTCTACATGACACGTAAGACTACAATGACTATCTAGGTCATTTTCTCTCTCTCTTGACCTTTGCGACCACCATGGCATCTACGAAACCCAAGACCATGTACCATACTCCTCCTATGATGATACATGACACTTTTATCAAACTCAAGGGCTTCGAGAACTATGTTTTATGGTCTAGATCCTTCAAAGTGTTTATCGGTGGTCAGCGAAAGATCTAAGTTCTTACCAAAGATCCGCTCAAGGAGACGGAAAAAGACTACGAAACTTGTACATCGACAACTGCCAGGTGATTACTTGGTTGATCAACAGTGTTGACCTGAATATAACCTCTCTTTACAAGGAAACTACAAAAGCCATGTGGGAGAGCCTTGAGAATACATACTCCTAAAAGACAACCAAATCCATACTCTCAGACATCTACACAAGGATTTGGTCAGCAAATCAGGGTGATACATCTCTAATCGAGTACTACGGACTTCTCACATGCCTGTTTGAGGAGCTCTTTACTTTTCAGACTGCTTGCTGTGATAAATAGATTGGCGAATGAGTAGAATGGCAAGTATATCGCTTTCTATCATGACTTCATCCGCGAAACAAGTCTTTAAAAGACTAGTTTCTGACTGCTGCTGCACTGCCTACTCGTGAGACCATATATGATCGACTGCAGGAACTTGATTCTCGCTCTCCTCAGTTATCTACAGAGACTACTGCCCATATTGCCAGAGGATGACCCAACTACCAGGAAGGATGCGGTCGTGACATTGGCCATGGTCGTGGCCAGGAGGCTGGACGCGGACGTGACTTCGGATGCGGAAGGGATCCTATCACTGCTCGCTATCCGGCATGCACTCACTGCTGAGTGCGGACACTGGAATCATCCACCCTGACCAACAATGGGTAGATGAGCCGCATTGGCAATCACCTTTGATCTACCAGGAGGGGTAGATCTGTAAGAAGTAATCCGAGCTTGATCTCTACACATATAATGAGAAGCTCTGAAGTCCATGATCCAATTAATCAAATCTGAACTGCTACAACTGGTATGTGCATGCTTGACGAACTCGTAAAAGCTCTGGCAGCAACTGCAACATCTGAAGATCCTACTGCTAGGGTGGGTGATGTAGTCATCGTCTCTCTCAATCTAGAGATAATATCGTCAAGCCTCGCATCATGTGAAGGAGACAGAGTAGTCTCTGTATGCTCAGCTACACAGACAGATGCAGGATATCCATGCTCCAGATAGCATGTCTCCTCCAAATGTCCTAGATGGTGGCAATGTGAGCATGGGCCACACTGACGTTCTCCTCGAATACGTGATCCACACACACAAAATTGTGAAGTACCCACTCTGTCACGAGAAGCGACCGTCGCAGAGGAGGTTGGTCAATGGTAGTAGACGAAATAGTGATTCTGCTCTGCCTCTTGTAATCCTCCTCCATTGGTGGTATCGTCTCTCTAGTAAGTAGTTGAGTACATGCTGCATCATACTCAAAGTCAAAAGATGACAGAAAGACTCCTGTCATAGTTGCATTCCGGTACGCCTGCTGCTACTCGGTGCTGGTAGTAATGGGCATAAAGCTATGAAGACGTTCAAACTTGCCTCGGAGATACGAGAAGTGGGCATGAAGAGACTGACCATTATGCTTGGTCGATAATATGCCAAACTACGACTGGAGGATCTTGTTCTCATTCTTGGCTTGCCCATATGTGTCAGCTAGGATATCCCACATAGCCTTAGTTGTGGGTTTATTGACGATGTCGTTGGCAATCTCTGTGGTGAGCGACCCGGAGAGCCAAATCTGTGCATATGCATCATCTTGCTTCCATGAAGCATTAGCCCTAGTCTTGTCTGTCAGCTTGGAATCGGTTAACATGCGCTTCTTGTTATGGTATTGCATAAGGGTGTGAAACTGCATGGACCACAACTCGTATTTGGTCCCATCCTTCTTTACGGTGGGAGCCAGGCCTTTGAAGGTATCAGACGACGAAAAAATGTCACCCTTGTTCTCTGACATGATGAAAAATGCGAAGATCTGAACCTAAATTGGCAACTAGACTACTCTGAGCAAGTCTACACAACCATATGAAGGAGTGGTTGTACATGTAGACTCGTACAACCATCGTCTTCAATCCTTGTTGTAATCTAGGGCCGAAAAACATGATTTATATGTCCGAAATCACGGTTTCCGACCAAAATCAGATCGTATAAATCTTCAGCAGTGGTCGGACTGCAACTGTAAGTCGATGAGACAACCCACTAAAGATTGATCAACGACCCACAAGGAGGTGGCAGGCGATCGGATTGCGGGACTGCTTGCAGCCGGCACTTTGGGCAGTCGACGGTGGAGCCGCTAGCGACTGCTGGTGGTTGGTAGGGGTGCTGTGGCAACCGACTGCAGGCGGCGAGTGGGGGGGATGCCGTAGGCGACGGTCGACGAAGAAACTAGGCAGTGGCCAGCGACGGGGTGGTAGGGGGCAATGACAGGGTTAGGGTTAGGGTTTTTTAGTGAGATATAGGAATCCCGATCTAGGACCGTTGCTCTTATACCATGTTGAGAGAATACAATTACTTATCATTATTGAGATTTTAGGGCTCTCTTATACAGGAGAAAAGCCCTGGGTAAAGTACAAGAGAGGTACATGAAAGTAACAGATATAAGAGATAAATATAAAGAGATATAAATATCTCAACAATGTTTAATGACAATATACCTCAATATGTTTGGTGCTCTCACGGAAAGTGGGACTATTGGCAATGGTTGTCGCAAAACAATTGAATTGGGCGAGGAGCGTCAACAGATAAGTCTGCTAGAATGGATCCGATCCACATCATCTTTGTGCTCTCCTGCGCTATAGCTCTGTATTCTGACCCTGCACTATAACAACTAAGGGTTTAAACATCGATATTGGCTTCCATATCGATACCATGTCCATACGATGCCGATAAAAATTTGTCAAAACTTTGCTAAAAATTTCACCCATTTTGACCAACATTTGTGAAAGAATGACCTGATAAGGGCCCCATATCGCCCTATCGCTCGATATTTCAGGTCCCATGTTGATATTTCATGAAATTTGAAACCATGCTACCAACCACTGTCTGCTTATTTTCCCATGAAATCAGAGAACTCCCTATGAAAACCGCAAAACCAAAGGTAGACTTCCTGTCTGTAGGGCATTTTGCATAGTCAACATATGTACAAGCCATAATGGCAAGAGAAGTCCCTTTGCTAAAAACCACCTTGTACTACCTGGAGAATATTTCGAATATCTTAGGATCATATGAACATCATCCATGTGAGCTTGTCGTGATTGCGTCATAAACTGGTTGCCTTTGCTCGCCGCAAAGGAGATAGCTGACCTGGTAACAGTTACGAAGATGAACTTCTCAATAAGCTCCATGTATCTCCTCCTGTCCACATCATTTGTATCATCATCGTATAAGCTTTATGATAGAAATATTATGTTTAGAATGTGTTACTCGATGCGATGATTTAATCTTTGACGTGGGTATGCTCTTGTACTTGGTGTGTGTTGGCTTTGTCACTTTGCAACTATTTGATTGAAAGAATGGTGGATGCCTTTCTAACTCGGATAATCATCACGCATAAATCGATAAATGATCCAAAAATTTCTTTTCAAAAAAAGCATTTGGCATTTAAAGTGAAATAACACAACATGCAACATGGTTTGTAATGTCAGGAGAGCTATTTTTCTTGAAAGAAGCTGCCTAAGAGGCAGATTTTCTGCTACAATCTTTTAAACATAACATGTGGCGCAAGGGTCTTTGTGAAGCCTATACGGACACCTGATCAAGCTCAATTTACCTTTTTGCTGAGAAAGAACTCAATTCACCATTTTTTCTGTTAATTGGTTCTAGGAGTAGATTCAATTACCTATTTCACAAAGTAAAGCAATCAAATTATCTACAACGTTCCGGACAATGTTCCTCTGTGAATGAAGTGATTGCGCTTAAGATTCTCAAACTGATACACAGCGAATGTTCAGCCAAGATTATAAGCGTCCTGGTTGTAATTTCACTTTCCTGGGTTTCTTAGATAACTGACTGTGTTTCTAATTTTGAGTTCTATTTCAATCTCAGCTGTTCACAAAGGATTCAAAAAACTGGTCTCTAGCAGGATCTGATGGAACTTGTGAACTGAAGTTCCAGGAACCTGCGGCCAATGTAGTCTTATTGGACTATATTTCGTCGCAAAAGTTTGAAGAAATTGTAGATTTCGATGACCATCTCGATGACATTAGCAAGTATGATGGAATTGGTGGTGTTCAGCTTTTACATAAATATTTATCATTTTCCCCCGTAAAATTATTTATTTATTTATTTGTAATGTTCATTGCAGGGACTGGTTTAATTCCAACCTCTTCAAATAGCTACAGACAATGAAATATCTGGTCATTACCTCTGCAGCTATCATTAGTTCAGGAGGATATGGGTTTCTTCGCCCTTTTATTAGAAGGCTTCATGTATTCCTAGTTTGGGCAAATGAGAGAGTATTTATTATTCTTCAGGGGCCATTTCCATCTTATGAGTTCGTTTTTCTTAGTTTACTAGATCTCGCATCTTCTTCCACTTTAGTGCCCTCTCTCTCTCATTGCTCTCTGACAGTCAACAATAAATCACTACTCTCCGTGGGTCTCAAAACCAGTATAGGAAGTAGCCTCTTTCTACCTGGAAGGAAGAATTTTAATATATTTACGATGCCTTACCTGGATTTGTTTTGTTTTTTCATGTATTTGTTTTAGATATAAACTCGTCTTTTTTCTTTGGGAACTCACTTTTTTTGAGTTGAGAAAGGACTGTAAACTTGAATGTCAGACTAATCTTCATTTCTCTCATAGGGATACACCTTCTAAAGGTCAATTTTGGACTCAATATCGCAGAACTGTTGAAGTTTAACTTTGTGATTTTTACACCGCGAACTCTATAAATGTTCTCAATTACCTGCTCATCCTTGTGTTCATCGTAATTAGAATCTTTTTATACTTTCTCCATTTAACAACGCAACCCCGACTCTTCTTGAGTTAAATTTCTTGAGTCAGCCATGAGTTAAACTGCTACAAAATCCAATTATGGCTTTTGTTCCACCTCTCTCCTTCTCCTCCCCCTTCTTCTTCCTACTCTAGTGAGCCCAACTTTGATGTTGGTGCCATCGCCAACTGCCAGTCTTGATCTCCAGCGTCGGCTCCTCCATGCGGTCCTGCTTAGCCTCACATCCTTCTGTGTTGTAGCCAAGGAAGGACATATCGATATCGACATCATATCGATACAATGTCGATACCGATATATCGGCGATATATCGACGCATATCGCCGACATCCTGTATCCATTGTTCTATTTTGAGATGTTGATACCCGATATATCCATATCGGCGATATATCGGTGACTTGTCGATACCGATATATCGCCGATATATCGACGATATATCGCGATATGTCGATCCCTGGTTGTAGCTTTTCGGTGTGGTGTGGGAAAGGGAGGGGAGCTCGAGCTTTCAGCTGAGGGAGGGAAAGTGACTTTCTTTGTCAAGATGGGGACTTTGTTGAACACCTTGGATGCACAACACAGCTCACCCCATCTGGCTTACATACTGATCAAGACAACGAACACGTCGAAGATCTTACCCGAACATGGCATTGCAGCACCTTTCGGCGTCGGAGCAGGACCTGATCAAGAATGGAGTGTGATCCAATTGGGTTCTTAGCCTTGGGAGGAGGCCTTGATCGTGGGGTGTGTGTGTGGGGGGGGGGGGGGGGGGGTCGAGCCCTTAACATAGGAGTGGGTAGCAGGTATCGCGAACCTTGTTGGAGTTGGGTGGGGTTTCGGTGCTTCCGCTGAAGGGAGGGGAGAAGATGCTGCATCGGTCGTTGGAGCCTCGAGAGAAGCCCGCTGAAGCTTGAGCTTCCGGTGGAGAGGGGAGGAGCATATGCCTCATCAGCTGTTGGAGCCTCGAGAGAAGGCCACTAAAGCTTAAGATTTCGAAGGAGGGAGGGGAAGCGGAGGAGGCGACGGTGCAGGGGAGAGGAGATAGATGATGCATCAACACAAGGAAAGAGAAGCGGATGATGCAACATATGTGAGGGGTGCAAAGGAGAGACGGAGGCGGCGATGGGGAGGAGAGGCGGAGGATGCCGAGGAGTTGGCAGGGGGAGTGCGACAAATGGCGAGTTGTGTGGTAGTGGGGGGGGGGGGGTATTGTTTTGTAAATTTGTTCAACTTGTAGGGTGAAACATTTTTTGGTAGATTCTGTTAACTTTAGCAACCAAATAGATGAGAGTTAATGACAGAGGTACCGGAGTAAGAGTTAGTTTATACGATTCTTGGAATAGTTACGATGAACACATGGGTGGGCGGGTAATTGCGAAAGAGTATAGGGTTCATGGTGTAAAAATCTCTTTAATTCTTGATGCATTATCTTCGGAAATATGGATATCTTACCCTGTCAGACTCCCTGAAGGGCAAAAACTTCCTCACCGATCACGCTAGAGAGGGCCATATTTGTACTCCAAATAAGTTGTTGGATCGTGTTTGGATGATCTGGATGTCACTGCATGCTTGGTTGTGGCCCCTGCAGTAGATCGGATCTGTGCTATTGGTGATACCGTGATAGTCATCGCAAAATGGAAGATGATGCATGATCTTGCAGACAACCAGGCAGAGTGGTTATAATTAGATCTCTACAGTGGATGACCAGTGGAAGTTTGGGAGTAAGCTCGCTAGTTAATACAAGGTCATATCTTGTTAAAAATCTCACTGGAGAATAGTGTACTCATACTTTCATAAGAACTATTTTAACATGATTGGATTCAAATGCAAAGAATGTCAACAATATCTTGATGACATGAGGGAGGATTCTCATAAAGGAGAATCTCTCTTTGTTCACTTTGCTTCTGTCTTGACTATTTTTGGGCAATGAAACCTTCACATTAGGGTTCACATGCATCGCTGCTGATAATGGCCATGTGTTGATGAGAGACGGTGAACCTGCTAGATTGAGGAGAAGACAAGATAATGCTTCAAATCTAGCAGACCCCTCACATGCTTTGAATGATGCATATACATAAGAAATATAAAGATTACATGTTTATGTACCTATTACAAGTCGGATTGGTCCAGTCCTTAATCCATATTACTTACAACACCAGGTGAATTACCGCATTTTTTTTCTTGAGATGGCCAGAAATGCACATAAACAAGCCACAAAACTACATGTGCATGTACAAATATGCTAGCGACGTTTATGATATGACTTTTCTTTCTTCATCGAATTTGACTATGAGGAGGCGTGCTGAACTGGCTCCATTTCGCCCCTCGGAATAGAGGCCATGGAGATTTGCATTGTATGCAGGCATGTAACGTGAAACGAATTCCAATATTTGCGAAGAAGTTCACATAGGTTGGTTCCACTTACAAAGCAGCAATAATAAATTGCTCAGATGCTGACTCAATCCCAATACCAGCGTTTACCAAAAAAAATGAAACAAAACAAAACATTAAAATGCTTCTGCAAACTCCATGGACTAGTTCCTATATTATCTTTGCCTTGGTCACTAGCCCGACGGTGCTCTACTTCATAGGATCCTTGAACTGACTTCTTCGAAGCCTTTTGAGTACGTATGAAGCATATTAGTTTCGATAACATCATAATGCTTCGTCGCATATGCGTGCCTTGTTAGTTTTAGTGTTTGATTTAGTTCACTCTAATGTACATGGTCCTTGTCCTATAAGTATTGTGGACGGTCGTATACATTTAGTTGTCTTTATTGATGATTTTAGCTATCCTACTTAGGTTTATTTAGTAAAGGACAATCATGTATTAATCTTGTTATTAAAACCTTCTTTGCACTTATGAAGACGTCGTAATCTACTTGCATTACAAATTTTGGATCAGGATAATGTAGTTAAGTTTACGCAAAATCCCTTGTTCAATTCTTTGACTCACAAAGTGCCTCACATCAGACTTTTTGTTCATATGCCTCATAATAGAATGAGGTTGCAAAGAGGAATGTTAGACATCTTGTTAAGGTGGCTCGTGCTCTTCTCACCCACGAGAAGGTTTTTATGGTCTTCTAGGGTGATGTTTTTATTGCCACTTACTTGATCAACTGGCTTCATTCTTCTTTGCTCGGAGGTGTGACACCCTTCTCCTTACTTCATTATGGTGAGTTGTATTTTCCATTACTTTTACTAATATTTGGTTATAATACTTTTTATGTTATTTATAAACCATTAATAAATTGCCTCCTCATGTAAAAACATGCCTCTTGTGTCATTCTAGAACCTAGAATGGGTACATATGTTACGCCTTGATTGCTTGTAGGTACCATGCCTCTATGGATATCTTCTTCAGGGAAAAAGTTAATTTGTTAAGCATGTTCATGACATCTCTTTGGAAGTCTCATTTTTACTCCAGGTTTTTCTTAGGAGGCACCAAAATGTGTTTAAGTAAACAATTTTACCGATTATTTACGAATTATTGATCTAACCCTTGTTTGATACACTATAAGCACCCCCAAAAAAGAAAACAAGAACATGATAGACCTCTCAAATACAATAACAAAAGAAAAGTAAAAAGGGAGAGAGGAACATGCTACTCAATGAGATATTACAAAACTTCATTTGGAATGAATTGTACCTCACAAGTTGCATCAATTTGTTGAACGAGAGTATCTCGATTCTTAACTACCAAAGCATTATAAATATTAAGCATATTTTTCGGAGGAAAAGCAACGCCCAGTATCGAGCCAATAAATTGAACGATCTGTCCTAGATTTTTTCTTCAAATGTGGAAACCGCAGGACCATAACTAGTTGGATTCATTTTGATAATTATGAGAAAGTGAAACATGTCGAAATTTCTTGGGAATATTTCCGAATCGAAAATGTCCGATAACAAGATGATCAATTAATTCAATAAGGAAGAAAATCAGGAAGAAATGAAATCAATAAGGAAGTTAATACTCGATTTAGTTAAAATTGTCCAATCGAATCCAATTCAGTTATTTCCTCGTTCTATGATTCAATTTTCAATTAAGCAAATAAATTTGCAAACATCGTACTAAAAATGATTATCTATTTTACATACTAAATTTTGAATTAAATTTTAATTACTAACAACTAGGAACTCCCGAGTTGAAAGTATGGGACCAATCCTCATCATTTTAATTATTTTAATTGTAAAACTTGTTTTCATCATTCATAAAAAATGCAAGGCCCATATAGTTATCATAGTTATTGTACTTCATAATTAAAACATATAGAGACATACTGTACCAGTATTCTATACAGTATAACTTTTATCAACATTTAATGCACTTGTTGGTAGAATTCATGAACTTCAGAAGGTAAATTGTAGCCTTCACAAAAGATGATGGATTTTTCTTAAAATTATAAGAAGAGACAAAACATAAACAGAGAAAAAGAGTCAAGAAAAACAAGACGCCAACTGTAGATATACAAAGACAATGACAAATGCAGATATATGAAGACAAGATTAACTTTTAGATAGAAGTAAAAAATACAATTTGAGGTTTGAGGCACTCGGAATCAAATGAAGAATAGCCATGAGGGTGAAAAATATGAGAATATCATAAATATGTATTTTTATGGGAATTGAAGATTGTCACATGCCACGACATCTTTCCATCACTTCCTGTGTAGGGTTTGAGTTGAGATGGAGTAACCTCTTGTCGAGGATTAATTAGATTGATAACCCTTCTTGGAGTGGTAAATGTGATGTGATATTTATGTGTGATACCCCTCCCCACCACCCAAAATTTGGATACTTGCACCCAAAATTTGGATACTTGACCAACCATTTCCATGTGTTCCAAATTCGAAATACCAAATATGAGAATAAGAATAAGAAAAAGATTAAAAATTTCCATTTCCATTCATATAAGTATCCACATACAAGTCCATGACCAAAAAAATATACATATACACGTAAGAAATTTCCTTACACACACGCGCACAACTACACACATATCTCTGAAAGATGAACATGTAAAAGCTGGAAAGTAAACTACAATTAAAAGACACAAAAGCTTATGTACCACATATTGCACAACTATCCCAAAAGAACTCCAAACTATAAGTGACTCATTGTTGTTGCTGCTGCTCCTACATACTTGTTGGATCCACACAAATAGATTATGAGCAATTGCTCAGTACAATGCTACAACTACTAAACAAAACAAGTAAAACCATAAATGTACAAATGAAGCAACCGGGTAACTTGCGCACAAGTGTGAAACCACCATGACAAGGAGAAGCTTAACCCACTCTTGAAAGCAACTCAACGGGCGAGGGATGGTATGCGGCACTTGAGGCACACAAGTGAATCACCACAATAACCCAAGTCCACCACACATCGGTGCAAGTCCACGATTACGCAGGGCATGTGTCAGGGCACAAATCACCAAGATCATCAAGATAACTAAGATCACCAAACCGAGGTCAGAAAAGCCATCAACTACCACTGTACCTCTTTGTACACCATACATGATAACCAATACTGTACATCCTTCTTCGCTAACCATATATCATGAGAACTTCCCTCTTTGTGCTCTCATTCGGAGTACTAATTAGTTGGCCTATATTAATCAACATCTATGTGTTAACCCTAAGTCTGAAGGTGAAATGTAGGCAACCAACCACAACTACTTGGCTAGCACGTAGGTGACATGGCACACATCTTTAGATAAGCACCTATATACGCCAAGCAACATGGCTCCCAATACATGCAACTACTAGGTTCACGAATTTCTATGTTTCTAACGGGGACCCCATGGGTGCATGCCAATCCCTTGGCAACATCTACTCCATCTGCACTCATGTCACTTAAGATAAATCACCATGGCATGGAAAAGATATCAACACAGAAAAATACATCCACTGAACATGAATCCTTGAAGATCACAATTAGATCTGGGATCCCAATAACCTTACGCAAGATGCTTAAGATACACTTACTCTCAATGGGCTCACCACATCTTATTATTCATTTTAGTTTATGACTAGATCATTTATTTACTCTATTAATTCCTTTTTCATTTATTTATGACATTTATCATATTCATAATGTCTTAGATGGATCTACGCTTTTCATAGTCCCATTTATTTATAGTCCAAATGGGTCTACGATCTCAACATGATTGATCATCTTCCTTGACTTATCGATCGATCAATCCAAAAATTATGATCGATCATTTTGATCACCTCTGATCGGAAAAAAGGTGATGAATCAGGGCTGATCGATAAAAAAATTAACCGATCGATTAAACATTTGTATTTAGATTGATCAATCAAGCACATAAGATGACTGATCATTTAGGAACCGTGGATTCATTTAGACCTTAAAAATTAATAAATTGGACTATGAAAAATGTAGATCCATCTAGGACATTATAATCTATCATATATGATAGATATAATATGAAAATGATCTGATAAAGTGAAGAAATGGTCTAGTCAGAAAACAAAATGAATAATAAAATGTGGTAAGCCTCTTGAGTGTGAGTGTTTCTTGAGCATCTTGCGTACAGTTATTGGGATCCTAGGTCGGATAATGATCTTTGAGTACTCTTGTTCGATAGATTGGTTTTTCTATGGTGATATATTTTGCATGTTGCAGTACTTAGTTTAAGTGGCATGAGGGTAGATGGAGTACATGCATTTTGAGTTATGGTCAATTGTTCCAGTCGGGCCCAAGCCCAATAAGCTGTCTGGGTCAGTAACCTACGATAACGAACTGTGCATAAGGGTTGTGACACTACAGATGGTATCTGAGCTAAGCTCCGTCTAATAGTGAAAAATGCTACCCAAGAGTAGAGCCACCCCTACAAAAGAGATAGAAAGAAAGGACTGCCCAAGTGCATGCAACTACCACTACTAATGTGAATAAGAGATGTGATATTGCGCAACAACGACGCTACAGATATAAGCATGTGTGATTGTAGCACTACAAACACAGTACCATTAGTAATCACATAGTGTGGCAGTGGGTTATAAGTAGGGTGACTACTACTAGATAATTTGGACTTAAAGCATTTTGGGTTGTGATCAAGGGTTTCAGTTGGACCCAAGCCCCACAAGTTTTCTGTACCTTATCAAATCGGCGCAAGGTCTGGGATGTCATAGATCGTATAATTAATGGAGGGATATGCACCATTGGGGTCTCGGGTAGAAACTTAGGCAACTGCAAACCCAATAGTTGCATCGATCGGGGGAAATGTTGCTTATTGCATCGAGGTGCTTATTTGACAATGTGTGCCTTGTTACTTAGTGTGCTAGCCAAGTATTCATGGTTGGTGCTCTACATTTCGCTTTTAGACTAGAGTTAATACTTAGATGCTGATTAGTGTAGGACACACTAATTAGTAGTCTGAGTGGTTGAACTAAGAGGGGGAACTTATAGGATATGTGGTTAGCGTAGGAGGATGTACTGTATTTGTTCTCTTTTATAATGTATAAGGAGGTACAGTGGTAGCTGGTGGCTTTTTCGACCATAGTTTGGTGATCATAGTGATCTTGATGATCTGTGCCCTGAATCGTACCCTACACCATTATGGACTTTCACCGATGGGTAGTGGACTTTGGCTGTTTTGGTGATCCATTTATGTGAATCGAGTGCCGCGTACTATCCTTCCCCATTCATTGAGTTGCTTTCTGAAGTGTGTTGAGTTTCACCTTGTCATGGTGGTTTCACAGTTGTGGATGGGTTACCCTATTGTTGCTTCTCTGTACACTTTATAATTTTACCCCTACTTTGTTTAGTACTTGTAGCACTGTATTGAGCAATTTCTCATAATACACCTATTTGCGTGGATCCAACGTGTGTAGGAGCTCTTTTTGGATAGTTGTACCATCTGTGGTACATGAATTTGTGATACTTTACTATAGTTTACTCTCTTGCTTTTGCTAGTACATTTTTGAGAGACATGTATATATGTTTATGTATATTTCTTATAAATATATGTATGTTTTTCTGGTCATGGACTTGTACGTATATACTTATATGAATGGAAAAAGATATTTACAATCTTGGTTCTTATACTTATTCTCCCATGTTTGGTATTTCGAATATGTAATTATGCACATTGAAATAGCTTGCCAAAAATCCTTATCCTAACGAGGCGTCACATTAAGTGTTATATTGATTATCTTTTGATCATCATATTATATTTTTGATGTTAACTTTTTTATTTGAACATAGTTAAACAATATTATAATAAGAGAGTGTGGGATCCATAAAACTAACTCCAACCTAGGAGTGCAGGGGTAAAGCTGGGGTAACTCGAAACCAAACAAGAGGTAAATCCTAGTTAGCCAGCTTACCCCATGGTAACCTGTATGTGTGAGAAAGAAGAAAGATTAATTACATTTTTGTTCTTATGTTAATTTACAATTAAGGTCCTCTACGCTTAAAACTACATTCATTGAGTTAGCTCTGAAGTACATTTAAAAACCCTTAGAAAATAAAATAAAAAATAGACACCTATTAGAAATTCCACCCATTGTCTGATCCAGACTCATTGAAAGCTATATTTTTGCATATTTTGATTATTTTTCAGATTTGTATATCATGTATTGGGATTTTTTCTAAATAATTATTAAGAAAATCATAATTAATTAAATAAACATGTAGAAAAAAAATTAAAAAAATAGGTATCGATCGGCACCTGAGGTGCCAATTTGGAGCGCCCCCTCCAAATCGGCATCTGAGGTGCCGATTTGGGCCATACCCGTTGGCCTCCACTCCAAATCGGCACCTCAGGTGCCGATTTGGGAGGGGGGCGCCAACGGCCGTTGGAAATTTGCCAACGGTCCATTTGTTATATAACCCCCCCACCCTCATTCCTTTCTTCTCACAATTTCCCCCTCTCCTTCTTCATCATCTCCCCTTATTCTTCCTCTCTTCTTTCACTCATTCTGTTTTCTGAAGTGGGATTGCTTCTCTTGATCGGCTAATCTTATTCAAGTAAGAATAAGATATTTTTTTTAGATTATTTTGTGCGTTTTTTGCAGGGTTTTATTAGTGAGGACGCTATATACATCGGATATCGGATTGTATTATTATCTTTTGGATAACATTTCTTGTAGAAGACACACATCTTTCAGGTAATTTTACTCAAGATTTTTTTTAAATTTAACAAGTAATTAGATGTGCAAAATTGATACTTAGTAAAAATATATTTCAAAATAATTCTTGTTTATATTTAATGGTAAATTATTTGTCAAGTAACCTAAAGTTGAAAAATAGTAATTGTAAATGTAATATGGATTTTTTTAATGTCACTCACATTAGACATTTTATTAGAAGATTTTTATAATAATAATTAAAAAAATCGAAATTAATTAAATAGGGGACATTAGACATTACATTAACATTTCATTCATTTAGATTTAAAAGTGCACATATTCATGTTAAAATTACTATCATTTAGATTTGGAATCGAGCGCCGAGAGGGTCTCTATACAGCGCTGGCAGGACTCACTGTGGTGAGCACCGATGAGTCCCCAAGACCGGACTTTTGGATTCCATATATGAGTGATTAGTATATCATTTAAATTATTGATTATTAGAGATAACGTCCGACTGAAATGTTAATTAAACTAATTGTCACATCCGATTTTTAAGTTATTATTTTGTTTAATTAAACTAATTAAATCATTATTTTATTCGTATAGATGACCTCCAACATCGCTCATGTCTTAATATATTGGGGAGGATCGATTGATGTCTCTGATGACCACGTAGAATATATTGGGGGCAAAAAACGGATGGTTACATTACCATGCCAATTAACATACATTGGCTTACTGTCTCGAGTCTCTGAAGTCACTAATCTCCCGCTCGACCAGTATATACTTACATTAACTTGTAAGTGGTTGTATGAGGGACCAACTTTCTTTGCAGTACCGATTGACGATGATGAATTAACATTAGCAATGTTGAGTTCAATCGTCGATGTGAGATTTATCCATCTTTTTGTACAAGCTACTCCCTTTAATATGGAAAATATGCCGTCATCTTCGAGGTAAAATTAATCACATTCAAATTATAGAATAATTTCACCATTTATATTTAAACTAACAAAGATTTAAATTAATCAGGCCAACAAATGAGACCATGTTTAAGGATATCGAAGGGTCATCACAAGTAAATGTAGAAGATGATTTAGTGACAGAAAGATCCGAAGAAAATGAGGAGTCCGAAAATGACGAGCCAGAAAATGATACACAAACATTAGAAGAAAATATTGGTGGTAATACTTGTCATGATTTTGGATATGGTTCGCTAGTTCTAGCCGTAGGTAATGAGGAAAGGGGGAACTCATATTCTGCTAATAACGATGATGCTGAAGAAGAACCGATGGAGGAGTTACCTCACATTTTTTATCATGAAATTGCAGAAGCAGAAGATGTAGTATTTGTAGAGAGTCAATCAGAATCCACCGATGATTCCGGACTAAGTTATTGGTTAGGTAGGAGTTATAAGTCGAAAAAGGATCTACAATACGATTTACAGAAATGGAGCATGGAAAATCATGTGCAATACAAACCCAAGGCATCAAACAAGAATATTTTGACGGTTGTTTGTATTTATGATGATTGTGGATGGTGTTTACATGCATCAGAAAGAAAATCGCGAGGAGATTGGTACGTTTCAAGATATAGGGGGAAGCACATATGCAGAAATCCTGTCCTTTTAGTAAACATCGTCAATGCACTTCTGTTTTTGTAGCGCAGTATATTTTATCTTCCTTTAAAGCAAAAGTTAGTATGACCCCAGGAGCGATAATGTACAAGATAAAGGACGAGTTGAAAATTGAATTCAACTACATGACAACTTAGAATGCTAGACGTCGTGCAATGGATATGGTTTATGGAAATGAGGTTGACTCATATCGTGATCTTCGGAGATTCATTCGTGCTTTAGAACGACATAACCCTGGCACATATACGTGGTTCAAGACAGTAGAAGGTCAAAACGACAACACTATACATTTTCAGAGAGTGTTTGTAGCGTTTGGAGCGTGTCGTAGAGCGTTCAGATTTTGTCGACCTGTTTTGTCAATTAACGGAACACATCTATACGGGAGATACGCCGGTCACATGTACGTAGCCATAGCAATTGACGCCAATAATGGCCTTTTTCCATTGGCATTTGCCATTGCTGAAAAGAACGAGAATATTTCAGCATGGGACTGGTTTTTGAATTTATTAAAACAAATTATCGATCGTCGGGACATTTGTTTTATAAGTGATCGATTCCCTGGTCTAAAGAATACTGTACGTGGTTTATTTTCACTGGAAGAGGGATTCATGCATTGTCATTGTCTCAGATACATGCATGCAAACATGCAGAGAGCCGGTCATAGAAATCGTACAGTTCTAAGTTGATTCTACGCGGCTGGACAAGAACCATGTCAGAACAAGTTCAATAGTATGATGCGTGAAATTTTCATTCTAGATAGAAGTGCTTTCGAGTAGATCGGATCTCAGGACAATGGCGATCAGAGATATTGTGCATTAAGTTTAGATGATGGACATCGTTATGGACATATGACAACCAATTTATCTGAAAGTTTTAACGGTGCCTTTAGAGGAGCACGCGGTTTACCAATTATTTCTCTCATCCTAACAATATTCCTTAGAATAAGTGGCTATTTCTATGATCATCGTGAGGAGTCAAGAAGGAATGACTACATATTTGACTAAGAAATATGAAGAGTTGTTAGATAAACAAACCAGGGAGGCAAGAGCATGTCACGTTGAAAGATTTTCGTTAACTCAGTTTCAAGTCTTCGATCGTGATGGATTTGCACATGAAGTCAATCTAAATGGCCGAGAAAGTGAGTGCATGTTCGGGTTTATGCAGATGAAACACTTTGTATGTCCACATGTTATAGCCGCAGCTTCACATACTCGTACTCACGTAGATAACTACGATCTATGTTCGCAGTACTTCTCCAGCGATTATTACCGTCAGGCATATAACTCCTACTTTCATCCCATACCTGATAGACGTTATTGGGGAGAAGAAGATGCTACTGTTATGTTACCTCCAAAAATGGAAAAGAGAAATGCCGGAAGACCTGTTCGACCAAAATTATGTAAAATCTGCAAGCAACCGGGACATAATAGATTAAGTTGTCCACGCAGAACATAGGCACACTCGGATTTCTAAGGGTAATTTAATTTCATTGTTAATATATCATTTTCTTTACAAATTTATAGTTCTTTTTTCATGACATTTGTAATTATTAATGTAGATGTCACAGATGGATAGACTTCTTGGACCAGTAGATACCTCAGTATTGTATATGCAGAATGACCACCGATCATCACAACCCACTAGTTCGGTAAGTACTTTTTATAATTTTAAAAGTTTACTAGTTCGGTAATACTGTTTCTTATTTTTGATTCAATATATATTATAGATTCGATTTGTAGAGCATAATGAGTTACTGAACTCCATTTCTGACAAGAAGAGTGGCGTAGTAGAACGATTAATAGAAGCGTCGGGTTTCTCATGTGTGGTGAACATGATAAGAGTCCAAATGGATCCATCATTATTGATCATCTTACTAGAGAGATGGAGACCTGAGACACACACATTTCACCTACTCTTAGGGGAGGCGACTATTACTCTTCAGGATATGGGATTAATTAGTGGTTTAAGAGTTGATGGTCTACCTGTAACCGGTCGGGATTCTCCGCCTGGTGGATGGGATGCAGAGTGCTTGAATTTGTTAGGAGCGGTACCCACTCGGATAAAGAGTGGAAACGTAAAGTTGTCTTGAATACGCGACGTCTTCTTTAAGACAGAACATCCGTTGCAAGGTATTGATGACTAACAACAAGCGACCCGTGTGGTTAGAGCACTCATTTTTTATCATATAGGATGTAGTGTACTTGCAGACAACAGCGGAGATATGGTGCCTTTAAGGTATGTGTTAGTGATTGACTGTATTACATTATCAATTGTTGTTGTATTCTTATGTTTGATTAATTTTGTAGGTACGTATTACACTTACGTGAACTGCAAGAATGTGCTCAACTGGCTTGGGGTGCTGCTGCTTTGGCGCATATGTATTCAGAACTCGATAGGGGTGCAAAGATCGGCACGTCTAGGATATATGGTTTTTTTTCTCAATTTTACAGGTTTGTAGAGTACCCCTACACATCTCAATTTGATTTACTTACATCTTCTAATATTTTCAAATACAGGTTTGGGCATGGGAGCATGTACATATTGGACGGCCGATAGTACGTGCTGGTGCTCAGATAGCTGGAGGTTCATTAGCGTTGAAGTGGATAGGAGTGCGTAGTTTTAAGGAGAACGTGCATACGACAACATTAGCATTCTATCGCAATGAGCTCGACACACAAGAGCCTCATCAGGTAAACAAGTGTAAACTACAATATCTAATTTGTTTACTAAAATACAGATGATTTGGACACCATACGCTGAAGTTGAGATATCTCAACTGCATCCTATCTGCAGAAGTGGTCAGCATGTATGGATGAGTCGAGTTCCATTTATTTGTTACGATCTTGTAGTGATGCACCTACCTGATCGTGTGATGCGACAATTTGGGATGCGTCAGCACATTCCTCTTTCTGTGGAGAGGATAAAAGCTGTATCTAGACGTAACAAAACCCGAAGTGGGGACATCTTAAACTGAGCTACTATACATCGACAGTACGTTGATCGTTGGGAGGACAGGAAAGCCGCAGTTGTTCATGAGCACCCGGATTCCAATACCGATATTTATATGCAATGGTATTGGAATATAACCAGAAGATGGATCCAAACACAGATTCCTCCTCCTAGTAGCTTACCGACCACACAGACCAATGGAAAGATGTCTGGTATGTTTAAAAAGTCTACTTATTCTACTGAGATTCTATTAAATTATTCTTATTATATTTGTAAATGGATTAGGTGATACGATTGTACAAGGAAGAAACAGTATGGAACAACTTAGACGATCAACGGACTTACCTACCAACATGAGGACAACAGTCGAAAATACAATTAATATGTTCGATGAAACACTCAACATGTTCTCCTTGATGTATCCCTTCCATCAATATGAGCATCAACAATTCATGCCATCACAGGAGCATCATACTTCAGGAGCATCAGGTTTTGTGATTTCTTTCTTACAAATGTAAACTAATTTTTTATCTTAAAACCGTGAATTTATAAAATTATATATTGTAAATTGTACAGGAAGGGAGTACACGGAATATGGTGTGGAGGGGACGCAACCACCACCGATGTTTGCTAGTTCAGGTTTTAGTTATTTGTTTATGTATAGTCAACTCTTATTCATATATCGATTTTTAGACATATAAATACAGCTCCTCATAAAATATAGCAGGACTCGGTGAGCAGGCATTTTCCCAGGGTCAGACAATGGAGGAGTCAATATTTGACACCTCAGGAATGACGTCTGCGGGATATGGCGGGCAAGGGTACTCATCAGGTCATCAAGGACTCGCATCTCAATATGACCAAACCGGATTTGGAGCTTCAGGTAATAAAATGACTAAAGAAAATATCTAATTTTTATCTTATGTATTATTTTCTAAAAGATGAATATCCCATTCTTGCAGGATATGGGGAAGCTTTCAGTCAATCGCAATTTGCAGGATCATCATTTGCTGGTCCTTCAAGTCAGGGATACAGCGGGCAGGAAGTTCCACCAATTCAACCAGGATTCGTATCTACAGGTAAAATTGTACTTAATTTATTACATTGCATTCTCCTCTTACTTATTAAGTAATTTATGTGACATATAATGTAATTAACATCTTTCAGGTATGAGCTATATCGAGTATGGCTTTAGAGGGTCTCAAATCGGTGAAGCCGGATTTAGAGGTTCAGGTATAAATATATTATAGAATATACGAACTCATTTCAATACTTTACGTTTAAATTTTGTGATACTTATAACAATGAAAATGTCTCAATCTTGTAGGACCATCGCTTATTGGACCTTCGAGTCAATTTGACTCTGGACCCTCTCAGCTCATACCGTCTACTCAGTGTAGTTCAGGAGATTTGCAGTCGCAGATATTTGATAGTGTTCGGCAAATGGAGGCAACTGATTTTGATAGACAGTTGTTTGGTATATTGACGATACCACAACAACGTCCGGAGCTGCCTTGAAGACCTTCTCCCGAAGTAAGGATCACTGAGCCTCCTCCGTCACAGCCTCCTCGCCATTCAACAAGTGCACGAACGTCAAGTAATCAGGAATCACAAACAATCGAACCGCCACGGAAGTCGTCAGCTAGACCGCGTCCTCCAGGGCACGTTCCAACGCATTCAGAACAAATGTCCAAGAAGAAGAAGAAGAAGACACATGAGGAGACTCACAAAAAATTGGGAGATGGAGGGAAAGGAAACGACAAAGGAGGTGGTGCAGGAGGTGGAGGAGGAGGTCTGAAGGGATTTATGAAGATATGGAAAGTTTAAGTCATTGTAAATTTTTTTCTTATTATTTGTAAACTCATATTTCTTATCTTATGATTTTAATAAAATACTTATAATTTTTTTCATGTCAAGTTGTACGTTGTTGAGTTCACATATATCAATGGTAAATGATGTTGTTCACACTCTCAATTTCTTTATATTTACTATAATATTGTTGATATGTCAATTATAAGTATTCTAAGTATGTATCAATAATGAAGAATATAATAAAAAATAGAGATATACTTAACATTTTACAATAACGTTATCGGGAAGAAGATGAGACCACGAAGCTCTACTTATATATCAAAAATATTGTGATGAAGGAAAATATTGAAAGCTTTTTAAATTTATTTTATTTTTTAAAATTATTTACATAATTCCTCAAATGTCCTCAAATGAACATAATAATAATTGTAAAATAATATTTTGTAAAATTATTTACATAATTCGTCAAAATATTTTTAAATTGTTCACATCTAATGAACATAATAATAACTTGTAGTATCCGGTAGTACTGAAATTGAATTACAGTATTAACGGGGTGTCTTTTGTGAAATGCCCATCCCAAATCGGCACCTGAGGTGCCGATTTGGCGCCTCTGTCCAAATCGTCACCTCAGGTGCCGATTTGGAGGGGGCGTTCCAAATCGGCACCTCAGGTGCCGATCGATACCTATTTTTTTAATTTTTTTCTTCATGTTTATTTAATTAATTATGATTTTTTTAATAATTATTTAAAAAAATCCCTCCAAACCTTAGCAACTCGTATGCAGACCTTAGATCTTGGAATGGTTATATTTTATTCAATAACTCAAATACAAAGGTAGAAAATTCCTCCAAGTAAACTATATATTCTACCTAGTGAAGGAAGAAAGCATAATATCTCATCAAGATAGGCACGAAACCCCCAAGGCCGAATGAAAAAGCTAAGGGGACGTCATCTTCGGGGTCTGTTAGGTTACTCGGATGGGGTGGGTTGGGGTAACTTCCTGTAAATAGTAGCTGTTTGGAATCGGATGATTATGGGGTTGGGAAAGGGTTGGAATAAGGAATGTGATGTGATGTCGTACGGATTTGTGATAGAATTCCAACCCTGAAATACAAGGGGGTAAACCGGATTACCTCGAGATAACATGGTAATCAAACGAACCTTAGGACACAATCTATTCGCCTGAGGAGAGAGGGACATAATAAACTATCAGCTTGGGTAGATTCTTGCGGCTCATATGTTGTGTATACAACACAAAGAGGATCTAACCTACCCTTTGCCAAAAGGGATTTTTACATACATAACCCTGCATAAATTCACATTGGAGGGGTTATGTGATTATGGAGGGTCTCCATATAATTTGCAAATATGGAGGGTTCAACATGTAAATATGAAATTAAAATATTTATTAGCGCAAACTATGGGTGTTGCTAGACCAAACTATTCGCCCACCTTACCTTAGATCAAACTATTTAAGCTAATCATTCCCATTATAATGCTATAGCAATTTAATAAAGATAGATCATTAACTTTTTTGTGACAATTATCTGATTTCTAAGCATTACAACGCATCATGAGGCAACTATTATAAGATGAATACTATGCATATCCATCCAGTGAACACAATATCCCTAATCATATGACGAATATCTGCATATGTATCCACACTTTCATCTTGGTTGAAAACCTAATTTGAGGGCTTGATTTAAGTGTTTAACATATCATCCCAATTGTTCTCCTCAATCGCGGTAGCGAATGCCCCCAACTTATGATCAAATAGCAAACTTTATAAACCAATCATGCACAACTCTTGCTACATACAACTTCCACATGGGAGTAGGTTGGGTATTGGGTTGGGCCGGTCCAACTCAGCTCAAAACCCGAATCAAATTCGAATCCAGAATTTAGTGGACGGGCCGTGGACCTCAAAAGGAGTCCGGATTGATTAACGTGCCGGATTCGGGCCTGAAAAGGCCCTCACCCGCAAGCCCGATAGTTCGACCTATATAATATAATTATATCCAATATATTCACATTTGCTCCAATTACCATGTTCTAACTTTCATATCCTTATTTCGAGTTTAAAATAAATACTTAGACCCATTAATAATCATATCCATTAGCATGGACTGAGGACATTATTACATTAATATACATGATAATTACATTAATATGCAAGAATGAAATCTGTAACATAAAGTGTTAGAGCATGTACAACTATAAGCAACCAATGTGTATTAGGTCATAGTGCCCGCCAAGGTTGCAAAAAGCGGTATGCGGTATTCAGTTGATAGGGTCACTGATTACTGATTAAATGGTATGCTGGAATTTAAACGAAAATTAAATAGATTATGCGGTTTTGCATTTTTAATTAACAAAAAATTATTACATATATATAATTAATAAGAAAATATAAATAAAAAAGAAAAATAATCATAGATTCATAATATAGATCAAATATTGTCCAATTCAAGAAATGTTTCATCCAAATTTCAAAATAGATAATATAAACAACTAGAATTCATAGCCAAATATCGAAATAGACAACATAAAAGTCATGGATAATGGTGATCCTTTGAAGAAAGTAAATCCATATCCTAAAAAGGGCGTTTAAACGACCGTTTAAGGCCATTTATGCGGCCTGCTAGTTTAGGGACCCGTTTTTGATCAAACGATGCGGTCGAGCACCGCATGCGTTTAAACGACCGTTTAGACCGTTTTTTGCATCCCCGGTGCCCGCATTTACAATAGAATATGTAATGGTGAATTGAATGGTGGTTTAGGTCGCCATATTTGTTTACCACATTTCTACTTCCAACTAGTTTCAAAATCACGAATTATTTGGCACACTTAAAGTAATTAAACATGTACCAATGCATGAGAAACAACTAGATACATGCAAGAACGGAACACATGATATTCGTGTAGGTCAGTGTTAAATTGGGTCGGTCTGACCGAACCCGACCCATTTTGTTTAGGCCGAGTTTGGGCTTGGGTCTAGAACTTGAAAATAAAATGGGCTTAGGCCTGACCCATTAGCCAATATACTTAAATGGGATTGGGCCGAGCCAACTCAAACCTGACTCGACCCGACCTAATGCTCTAACCCTACATGGGAGAAGATCCTTTGCTGCAGAGTATTCTAAAGCAAGGCCTCTTGTAATGCATTTTTTTGCAAAACAAATGGTAACCTTTCTCTGACCTTTAAGATAAAATAGGTAGGAACATCTGATTAAAACGAACTTTGGTAGCCAAGTAGAACATTACGCAAACGTTAAATCCATACGGTTGGATTTTTCACCATTTTTTCTCAAAAAAAAAAAAAACGCACTACAAGAGGATACTCTACAACAAGGATTTGCTCCCCTTCTACCTATGATACCTCTTTATGATTCATATTAGCAAACCCAGCCTTAATTTCCTTTTGTCTTTTTCAATTGGAAATTCGATCACGCCTCCCCATAATCTTGGAACCTGATATTAATGGCAAGAAAAAAAAAGAATTAACTCTCAATCTTGAGTTGGGGTGTGCGTGAGATGTCCGCCACTGGAACGCTACCCACAAAACCAGTGGAGAAGACGATGGCGTTCCGCTGCATCGCGGACATTCCCTCTTTATCATCAGCTCCACTCCCACTCCCTCTCCACTCCACCCAAATCCACACCTCCAGCCCCCCACGGCTTGCGCTCCGACGGCATCATGTCCACGACGGCGCTCCGGTGCTTCAGGACCTTCTCATCTCCTCCCCTTCCGAGGCCTTCCGCCGAGAAGACCACGTCTAGCTCGGGGCTACCCCGTCGAAGAACAGGTAAGTTTCATATGAAACGGGAGATTGGTCCTCGCAAGTTTGGATTTTTAAAGGACCCATCACGTTGGAATTCTGATTCTTGGTTGTTTGATCATGTTGGTATCTGTCTTTTTCTTTTGGAAAATTTTGTTGAATTTTCTTTTTACTGGTTGGAAGGTATAGGAAGAACATTTCGAGGGGTTTAGTGTAATATAACGTGAAAGTGTAACTGTTTATGATTTTGTGGTTTGTTGGATCCGAACAATGTTCATGATTATGAGGTGAAGTGGAATTCACTGATTGAATTATGATAAGTAGGGGTTTTGTAACTGTGATCCATTGTATCTAGCATGAGTTGGTATATGAGGATTATGGAATATGAAAATATTGGAAATTTGCAATTTTGTCAAACTTAAGAGGTGTGAATAAGGAAAATATCATGTTGAGTATTGGAAGGAGTATAATGTGAGAATGCAGCAAGTAGCTGGGCTTGATTTTGTCTATCTACCATTTGGAGGAAATGAGGGCACTCTTGGGAGTTGCAACTAGAATTATGGAGCACAAAAATGTTGCAGGTTTGAGATTTTGTCAAAAGTGAGAGGTATGAAACATGAAAATACCATGTTCAAGTGTCAGGAGTAGAATGCGAGTAAATTGTTTGCGTACTCTTGGAGGAGAGACCGAGAACTGATGTGGGAAGTGTATTGGTGCTAACTGGGGGTGTTAGAAAATGGGATGGAGACCTTGAACAATGGGCTTTGATGTGATCGATTTACTTGATTGTTCCAGAAACTTGTTTGTAGATTTTGCTTAAATATCTCAATTATTGGTGCATCACGGTAATCACATTATTTGAAATTTGCATTTTGTTGCATTTAGAAAATTCCAAAAGGATTTAGTCATTCCATGGAATAACATGCATTATGGTAGTCAAATAGGGCCTAATTGAGTGATGATAAAAAAATATACAGTGTGAACTGGTTTGGTACTGTTTAAACTGTTCGACTGAGAATCTTACAAGGGCATCAAGTCTGTTAGATTTGGCCTATGCATCCACTTGACAAATCCAAGGCAAGCAACTTAGGGTGTGTTTCTGGTATGAACATTGTAGTGCATAGTAACTGTTCAAGCACACCTTTTTCAGCTTTTATGCCATTATTAAGATCGGGTACCTTTTCTACAAAATGATGCTCGATCAACCTTTTTCTTATGGTAGGTATCTCAACAGCAGAAAACACAATAATTCTGAGGAATTTCAAGTCCATTGTCTTCTTTTATATTTTGAAGGACAAAGGACGACTAATCGAAAGTAGCCATTTAAACTTTTGCTTTCATTGTGTTTTATTTTGCTTTCATTGTTTCCCTTTTGATCATGAGATTGAGGGATGAGAAAGTTCTCTTGATTTTTTTGAAAGGAGAAAGGTCTCTTGATAAAATGGGCCAAGGATATATAGCACAGTCCCAGAGTCGTTGAACTCTTTTCAAACTCTTATTAGCCTTTCTCTTAATTTACAATAGCATGAAGCCCCATATCTATCAGTTTTGAGTGGTAGTAGAGGATATCCAAGCAGAGGATAGAGAGAGAGAGCACAAAGGAGGATTGAGAGGGAAGGAGAAATGGAAGGGTAAGGAAGACAAACACTTAAATTGAGGATTAGGACATGGTGTCTGGCTACATTGACAACAAGAAAGAAGATGGAGGTGGATTTGGTGTAGGGGATTGGAAGACTGTCAAGTAGGAGGCACATGACTTCTAAGGCTGCGCCCACGAGTAAGGCTTCTATGGTGGGTGTCATCTATGGTGATGGGAATTTCAAGAGGGATATACAGTGCTTCTATTGTGTAAGTAGTGGATAGATGACAAGGTCATGTAGGGATCATGCCATGTGTTTTGTTGTGGAAAGTTAGCCCATCGCCAAGTTGATTGCATGCGAAGATAGGTTTGGATTTTTCGGCACCTCATCATGGATGTGACAGATGTACGCCCCATTAACATGATTCTTGTAGGAATAAGTCCTCTAAACGTGGATGGCGCATGTGTGGCCTTATCGGCTGCATGTGAGGTCATTGAAACCTCTTTTGGTGGCGATCCTGTCAAGCTTTGAAGCAACTAGGTTTATTTTTGAAATCTTAAAAGAGATGAAATGAATAAGTGATGCAAACCTAAATGAACAATGAACTAAATGGCGTTTCTATCAATTGAACTAAGGAATTAAAATGACGAAAGCGAACAAGATGATGTGCGTTACACAAAAATCAGCAACTATAGACGTTAAGACACTCGAGTTTAGCACTGGTTTCTCCACAAGCTTAGAGCAACACGAACAGTTATCGATTATGGGAAATAAATAGCGATATTTGCGGCACGGAAACTCAATCGTTCACCAAACCCGTTAACATTATAACAATCCACAAACTAATATTATGCGGTGGAATTTAAATGGTGGAATTGGCACTCATACCACAACCGACAAGGGATTTTTCGGCGTGCTTCAGATCTGATCAAACAAAGGCGGCGGCTTGGTCAGGGGTATCCCGAGCGGCTTCAGGGGCGCGGGAGGCGGCTGGCTTCACAACGACTGCGGCAACGGTTGGCGCTTGCGGCTGGAGGGGGGATGGCGGCTGTAGGGAGATGGGGCGACGGGTGGAAGAGCAGCGAGGTGCAATGGCGAGGGAGGGAAAAGTAGGTGGGTGCGCGGGGGGGGGGTAGGCGGTGGCGATGGCGAGAAGGGGCTGGAGACGCGGCGGCGTAGGTGGGAGGAATGGGACTGGCGGCTGGGCGCTGTTGTGGTGATAGGGGGAGGGTGATGAAGCAGGGCGAGCGGGAAGGCGCGGGGGAAGGCGGCGGGGGCTAGAGAGGACGAGGGGAGCATGGGGGCAGTAGGAAGGAGGCGGCAGGAGAGAAGGCGACGGGGAGATTAGGGCAAGGGAGAAGAAGGGTTTCGGGGGAGCGGAGTGCGGAACCGAGAGAGAGAGAGAGAGGGAGAGAGAGAGAGTTAGAGAGGGGGAAAATAATTATTCATTTCAACTTAACTTAACCCTAATACAAGGGGGCCTTTTATAGAGGCTGATTTCCCCCAAATTAAGCAACAATTTCCTAAAATTAGGGAAAGAAAGAAAACAAAAAAAGAAGGGATAATAAGGCCTTGTATAATGAGCCTTTTACATAGGAAATAAATAATTAAAATAAACAAAACAAATGATAAATAAACAAAACAAATGTTTACTAAAATTAAAATTGATATCATGCTGCATCAACTCCCCCCTGCTGAAAAGAATCTCGCTCCATCGAGATGGCATAATGGAAGTTCTGAAGTATATCGGGGCGGAGTTGTTGGAGTTCATCCTCGTCAATCCAGTGCAATCGGTAAGAGGTCATCCCTTCCATTTGACTAGATATCATCGGAAGAGACCACGTCTAGTCGTCATATCTCGGATGTCTGCAATATCTTCAATCTGATCGGCATCGGTTGCGGTTGGTGGTTGGCGCGTATCTTCAGCGGGAATTGCTGGCGTGGTGGCATCTGTCGGTTCATCTCCATGATATAGGAAGAGATCTGCTACATTAAAGACCGGTGATGTCTGAACGTCTGGCGGCAGGTCGAGTAAGTAGGCATTGGGCCCGATCTTCTTGAGGACTCGGAATGGACCAATCTTTCGTTCACTCAATTTTTGGTGGACTCTCAAAGGAAATCTCTCTTTTTTTAGGTGGACCATCACTAATTCTCCAACTCTTAACTTGCTCTCTCTTCGGTGTAGGTTGGCTTGGGCTTGGTATTTCTGGGTCATGGTTTGGAGTTTGGCTCGGATTTCAGTATGGATGTGGGTTAGGTGTTCGACCAGATCCTCAGCAGCGGCACTACTTCTCCCTTGCATGGTTGTGGGTTTTAGGTCTAGAAATTGGGTAAGTGGAAAGCCGTACACACTCTCAAAGGGCGATTTTCCGGTGGACCTATTAGTGGAATTGTTATTTGCGAATTCAGCTTGGGGAAGAATTAGGTCCCATTTGGACGGAGAGTCCCCTGCAAGACATCACAATAAATTTCCTAATGATCTGTTAACTACATCGGTTTGCCCATCAGTTTGTGGATGATAAGCGGTGCTGAGTACCAAGACGTGACCAAAGCGTGCGCCAAAAATGACTCAAAAACCGGGTATCACGATCCGAAGTGAAAGAACGAGGAACACCATGCAATCGAACGACATCACGAAAAAACAAATCAGCGACATGAGATGCATCCGAGGTTATCTACATGCAATGAAATGTGCCATTTTAGAAAATCTGTCCACAACCACAAAAATAGAGTCAACTTTCCGTACCGTGAGGGATAAGCCTAGCACAAAATCCATGGTGATGTCTTCCCAGGGCCGCAGAGGAATCGACAGAGGTGTATACAACCCAGTGTTCTGCCTATGGCCTTTGAATCTTTGACATGTTTGGCATTTTTGTACGAATTTTGTAACATCCTTTCGCATTTGCGGCCAATAAAATCGCTCTTGGAGAAGGGTCAAGGTCTTGTCCCTACCAAAGTGTCCAGCTAAGCCACCGTTATGTAGTTCTGAAATTAGGTTCTCACGAAGGGAGGTGGCAGGGATGCACAGTCGGTGGGCTTTGAATAGGAAATCCTCATGAAGAACATAAGTGGCTGTCGGATCCTGCCCAGTATCACCACATTCTGCATAAACTTGTCCGAAGTCAGGATCAGTGGGGTAGAGGTCCTTGAGTGTGTCAAATCTTGTCGTGCCAACGGTCATGGTGGTCAGGGCATGTGCTCGTCGGCTTAACGCGTCGGCCACACGGTTCAGGGTACCAGCCTTGTGCTTGAGATGGAACGTATATTCTTGGAGGAAACTAACCCATTTGGCATGACGCTTGTTAAGGGTCTTTTGAGAGTTCAGATAGCGTAAAGCTTCATGATCAGAGTTAAGGACAAATTCACGTTGGATCAGGTAATGCCTCCAATGCTTGAGGGCTTGCACCACGACATAGAATTCGACATCATAAGTGAAGTATCGTGATCGAACGTCATTCAACTTCTCACTGTAGAATGCAACATGTCGTCCTTCTTGACTTAGGACAGCACCAATCCCGACATGTGAGGCGTCGCAATCGACTACAAAAACCTTGGTGAAGTCGGGAAGTGCCAAAACAGGGGCATGTGTCAATTGTTGTTTTAGATTTTGAAAGCTGGTTTCTGCTTCAAGAGTCCAAGCGGGTGCACCTTTACATGTGCAATCTACCAACGGAGCTGCACAAGTGCTAATGTTTCGGATAAAGCGGCGATAAAAAGAAGCCAATCCCAGAAAGCTGCGAATCTCAGTGAGGGTTTTGGGCACGGGCCAGCTCTGAATGGCCTGAATCTTGGAGGGGTCAACTTTAAGTCCATCGGCCGTGACAATGTACCCCAGGAAGAGGACCATGTCAGACATGAAAGAGCATTTCTTGAGGTGGACATACAGTTGTTGGGCTCTCTGGGTTTCCAGGACTTGTCGTAAGTGAGATAAGTGGTCTTCTTTGGTCAAGCTGTAGATCAGGATGTCATCGAAGTACACAACCACAAACTTACCAATGAAGGATCGCAGTACATGATTCATGGTTCGCATGAAGGTGCTGGGGGCATTCGACAAGCCGAAGGACATTACCATCCATTCATACATGCCCTCTTTGGTTTTAAAGGCAGTCTTCCACTCGTCCCCAAGTCGGAGGCGAATCTGATGGTAGCCACTGTGAAGATCCATTTTGGAAAACAATTTGGCACCCGATAGCATATCAAGCATGTCGTCAATGCGCGGAATGGGAAAACGATACTTGATCGTTATCTTGTTGATAGCGTGACTATCCACGCACATTCTCCATGTACCATCTTTTTTTGGGGTAAGCAGAGCAGGAACCGCCATGGGGCTCATACTCTCTCGAACATACCCACGTCGTAGAAGATCAGTGACCTGCATGTTCATTTCTTCGTGTTCACTTGGGTTCATCCGGTAATGGGGTAAGTGGGGTAAGCTGGCTCCAGGGACTAGGTCAATGTGATGTTGAATGTCTCGCAATGGGGGTAGTCCTTCAGGTAACTCTTCAGGCATGATGTCAACAAACTCTTGCATGATGGGCTTTATCTCAGGTGGGACTGCGGGTGTAGTTGTCTCTTGGTTGTCCACTTCACGTCCCATTAATGCATAAATGGTGGAGCTCTCCTGAATTTCACGTTGGAATGTCTGGGCTTCCATTAACAATACGGGACCCGTAGTCGACGGTTTTGATGGTGGAGTGTTTCTACCAGATGGTGCGGTCGCAGCTCGAAGTGTAGCCACCTGGCGAGGGCTAAGGGCTTCGCGTTGTGGTTTAAGGGTCACACACACCTTGTCTATGAGGAATGGGTAAGTGTTCAATTTTCTTCTGTGCTCAGTGTCTCGATCGAACTGCCAAGGTCTCCCAAGTAGTACATGACAGACATCCATAGGGGCGACATGGCACCACACCTCGTCTTTATACGAAGATCCAATCGAGAAGCTAACGAGGCTCTGACGGTGGATCGGAAGTTGAGTACCACCTCGAAACCATGCCACACTGTAAGGTTTCTCGAGCGGTTGAGTTGGTAGACCCAACTTATCGACCATTTCTTGAGAAACGAAATTCTCAACGCTTCCTCCATCAATGATTAGCGAATAACGACGTCCTCCTGAAGTGCAGGTGGTTCGGAAGATGCTGCGTCGCAACCAACTATCAGCATCATGGGCAACGGGTGTAAGCAGGATGTTTGTAGGTGCGCTGTCAGGAGCGATAAAGTTCTCGTGTTCAATTACCAGGAACAGACCGGATTCGTCTCCATCCACTCCTAGAGGCTCATAGTCATCGGCTCCCATGGTGTCAGCAGTCAAAGCAGTCGGTTCCTCTTCAGGTGATTCCTGTGGTTCAGGGTCAGGGTCTTCAGGGTCGTCGATGGTGCAGAGATGGACAGGTCTAGCCTTAGGGTTTGGGCACTCTGCTGCTCGATGTCCCTTTTGATAACATCAGAAGCAAGTATCGGGTTCTACAATAGGTCGGCTTCCCAAGATGTCTGGGTCGGGGTTTCCAGTAGGTGGTCGGACGACAGCAGGAGTTGATGGTTTGGCTTGGGGTTTTCCCGCAACGATGGATTGGGAACCTATCGGGTTGGAGGTCGTCATCGAGGTACTGGTGCGAGGGACAGAGTTCGCAGAGAAAGGCATCTTCCTTGTTTGGGCCTTAGCGAGATTGGTCTCAGCCCGTTCAGCCTGTTTGTAGGCTTCGTCGACGTCTCGACAGTTGTGGAGGTAGAGTTCATCCTGGATAACTTGACGAAGGCCTTGCATGTAGTGGGTGACTTCTGAATAGGAGTCTCCTGCAAGCGGTTGCGATGGACTAGGGATTGGAACCCTTTGGTGTATTCCTTCACGCTCATGGTGCCTTGTCTCCATGATTGCAGTCGTGCGTATAGATCTCGTTTGTAATCTTCCGGCACGAATTTGGTTTTCAGTTTGGCCTTCATCTTGCTCCAACTGCGGATCTTACTTTTTCCTTTTCGTTTGCGTTCAGATTGCAAACGGTCCCACCATAGCAGAGCATGTCCCTTTAATTTGATTGTGACGAACTGAACCTTTCGTTCGCTCGGCATAGACTCCCACACAAAGAAGTGTTCGACGGCTTGGAGCCAATCCAAAAAGACATCGGGGTCTCTTCCTCCGTCAAATTCTGGAACATCGAGACGGATGCCTCGATCCCATCCATCAGCGGACCTAGGTCCCATTTCGTGGTGGGAATTGATATTCACCCGTAGGTTGTGAAGTATAGCCGGAGGTGTGTGGATCTTGAGTCTTGTGGATGAAAGGGGTGTAGTCTCCTGGTCCTTCTTCTTCACTTTCTTGTGAATGATGCTCGCTAACATGTCCGTCGGAAGTAGAAGAACTAGAGTCACGAGAAGTGCTACTCCGGGAGAGTGGTTTCCGGCCAGTACGTCGACCTTTGTTGGGTGTTTCATTACTATGGTCTGGTCCTAGCACGCGACTATTCAATGTGGCAATTTGTTCTTGTGCGATGGTAACTCGACGATCTACTCTGGCGATTTGTGTGCTCAGTTGATTGCACATGTGTTGCAATTGGGCAGGCAAAGCCTCTAATGTTAATTCAGGGTGTGAGGTATAGGTGGGTTTAGAGGCACTAGGTTTGTCGGCCATGGGAATCCTAGGGTTTCTGCTTTCTTTGTTTTGGGGATTTTTTTTGTTTTGTGTGTTTTTTATATGCAATGAATAAAGGAATGCAAGTGAGATGCAAGATCGTTAGGCTCTGATATCAAATTGATGCAAACCTAAATGAACAATGAACTAAATGGCGTTTCTATTAATTGAACTAAGGAATTAAAATGACAAAAGCGAACAAGATGATGTGCGTTACACAAAAATCAGCAACTATAGACGTTAGGACACTCGAGTTTAGCACCGGTTCTCACAAGCTAACAGCAACACGAACAATTATCGATTATGGGAAATAAATAGCGATATTTGCGGCACGGAAACTCAATCGTTCACCAAACCAATTAACATATATAACAATCCACAAACTAATATTATGCGGAGAATTTAAATAGTGGAGTTGGCACTCATACCACAACAGACAAGGGATTTTTCGGCGTGCGTCAGATCTGATCAAACAAAGGCGGCAGCTTGGTCAGGGGTATCCCGAGCGGCTTCAGGGGCGCGGGAGCGGCTGGCTTTACAGCGACTGCGGCAACGGCTGGCGCTTGCGGCTGGAGGGGGGCTGGCGGCTGTAGGGAGATGGGGCGGCGAGTGGAAGAGCAACGGGGTGCGATGGCGAGGGAGGGAAAAGGTAGGTGGATGCGCGAGGGGGGGGGGGTAGGCGGCGGCGATGGCGAGAAGGGGCTGGAGACGAGGCGGCGTAGGTGGGAGGAATGGGACCGGCGGCTGGGCGCTGTTGTGGCGATAGGGGGAGGGTGATGAAGCAGGGCGAGCGGGAAGGCACGGGGGAAGGCGGCGGGGGCTGGAGAGGACGAGGGGAGCACGGGGGCAGTGGGAAGGAGGCGGTGGGGAGATTAAGGCACGGGAGAAGAAGGGTTTCGGGGGAGGGAAGTGCGGGACCAAGAGAGAGAGAATTAGAGAGGGGGAAAATAATTATTCATTTCAGCTTAACTTAACCCTAATACAAGGGGGCCTTTTATAGAGGCTGATTTCCCCTAAATTAAGCAACAATTTCCTAAAATTAGGGAAAGAAAGAAAACAAAAAAAGAAGGGATAATAAGGCCTTGTATAATGAGCCTTTTACATAGAAATAAATAATTAAAATAAACAAAACAAATGATAAGTAAACAAAACAAATGTTTACTAAAATTAAAATTGATATCATGCTGCATCAATAAGTTATTCCAAAGCTGCATTGGGGCATATTGCTAATTGGAAATAGGTTAATCAAGGTTGCATGGTGGTGATTTCAACTTTGTGAAGGCAACTTTATCGCCAATTTGCCGTTGGGTGTGGTGCACCAGAAGTCGGTAGTCTATAATCAGTCGGCATGGTTACTAATTGAGGAGTAATCGACAATAACTGACCAAGGCTTAATCGATCATCGGGCAACTAATCTGATTTAGTCGGATTTAATCGGGTTTTCTTTATTTATAATCTTAAATATACAAATATTTTTTTGTACATATTCTTATGTATTTACATAGATTTGGATATTTTCAATACTATTTTAATGAAATGAAAGAAACAATTGAATTCCAAGCAAACATTACACATCTTATATTTAGTTCACTTTTAAAAAATCTAAGAAAAACACAAATGACTTAAAAATAGAAGTCGGTCTACTAGTCAACCTACTACTTAGACGAGTCGGGCCGACCAATTACAGTCGATCGATCAGATTGACTAGCCTTATCAGGGTTGCCCCCTGATGAGTAAGGTGAATGTGATCTTGGTTGACATCCTACCAATGGATCTTTGTTAGAAATGATGGTTGAACTTGAGTCATCATTTATCGTATACAGATGTTGGAATTGATAGAAAGCTCTTCATTTTTTTTGGTCCGAGAAAAGTCAGGTTGCTCCCACTTGGGCCAACACAATAAAGATGCAACCTCTTCCTACTGGATGCGATGATGGGCGACGTAGTAGGACCAATGGCAACACCGTTCTTAACATGTGGATGATGTATTTAGTGCAACAACGGTCGTTAATGCACATTGATGCATCGGTCATTGTGATGACGGATGTTGCACACATAGCCAAAGTGATTGTCTCGCCTCCTTCTCGTGCATATCTCTTGGAATAATTAAGGGCATTGCACTTATTGTGCCCTAATGGCAACTCTGGTAGAAATTTTGGACGTCTCTCTTGTTTAGTATTGCTCTTTTCTGATGTTGTGCATGTGATCATGAGGACTATATACTGCGAGCAAGCACAACTTTAAGTGAGGGTTGGACTTTTTCATATGAAAGAGTTGACATATGGAATGCTCCAAGACATGACTTTATATGCCTTGGCACCGAGACAAGGACCTAAAAAGAGGTTGATGGTGGAATGGAATGAAAACGGACATCATAGAGTTTGCAAGTCAATGTTTGGTATGCCAACGAGCTAAGGCAATCATGACCAAGGGGATTACTACAAGCCCTACTCCTTTAACGAATGGAAATAGGAGAGTATAGCAAACCTAGTGATACCAGACCTCTGGGTCGTCGTGCATAGACTGACCATGCCACTTCTTATTCATTTTTGCAGTTTAGCTATTTCTTCATCTTCTGATATGTGATGGCATATATACCTCGTGCCACTGATTATCTTCTCCGCTACTCCTCCACTAGTATCGAATGTTGAATGATTTGGGTGATTGAGACCTCATAATAGTTGGTTGCTCTTCTCTACTATATATAAAACCATCTGATGATTTGATAGTTATCTAGTTCCTTTTCCACTGACACTTACGTAGTGTTTGGGTCTGAACTTCCTCACTGATACCCTTCCCTCATCTCAGCTAGACTATCTGATTTATCGTATAGCGCCTTTCTACCACGACAGATCATACATCATCCTTGCTTTGATCCCCATCCTTCACCACTGCATCGACTATCCAAGGAGGAACCTCTCTACCCCACCTATTCGCCTCGACTCTCTTTTCAACATCTCTCAATTGGTGGCTTTATCACCTCTTAACCTTCAATAGAGTGTAGATAGGTACTCGTCGTCTCACAAGGAGCATATAGGTGCATGTATAGTGGCGAAACCTAAGAAAGTTGGAAGTTGGTTGGACTGAAGGTGTGGAGTATTGAAGGGAAGACCAACAATAGAGAAAATGACCTCTTTAGGGGCGAGGGGAGGAGTGGATTTGTTGGTTTTCTCCATGTTAGGAGTATATATGTTAAGAGAATATTCTATATGGCAGGAGTATATGTTAAGAGAGTATTCTATGTAGCAGGAGTATATGTTAAGAGAATATCCTATGTGGAAGGAATATTCTATGAGGCATTTATGTATTTTCTCCTTTGAGCTCTCTAGGGTTTTGTCCTATATAAGGATCCCTAGGCTTCTAGAATAAAACAAGCCTTTCTATTCTTTCATTCTTTTTTCCACATGGTATCAGAGCAACGGTCCTAGATTGGTGTTTTGACCTAAATCCCTCTGCCAGCCCCAAATCCTCCCTAAGCAGCCGCCGCCTACCTGCGACGACTCCAAGTGCCCGCAGTTCAGCCCGCGCCACTGCTCACTGCTCCAGGCAGCCCAGCGCCGCCCCATGCGCTCGCCGGCGCCATCCCTGGCGCCCTATGCCTCTACTCGTGCCCTAGGCTCCCCCAACGCTGCCGGACGCCAGCCCAGGCTTCCTGCGTCGCCCTAGGTGCTCGTTAACGTCGTCCTAGATGGCCTGCGCTGCTCCTCTCGCATCAACTACCTCTCTTTCCTTTGTCGGTCACCTAGGGTATCATCACTTGATGTCGATTACCTAATCGATGCACTACTAGGTCTCTATGATGCTTGAATAAGACTTCAAGAACTAACTAGGTTACTTTTTCTTGACCTACTCGACTACCATGGCATCTGCAGAGCCCAATCCCATGTACCTGACTTCTTCTGTGATGGTACATGGCACTTCTATAAAGCTGAAAAGCTCTGAGAACTATATACTATGGTCCAGATCCTTCAAGGTGTTTATTGGCGATCAACGAAAGAACTATGTTCTCACAAAAGATCTGCCCAAGGAGACGGACAAAGACTACGATACCTGGTACGTGGGGAACTGCCAAGTGATTACTTGGATGACGAACAACGTCGATCCAAATATTGCATCAAATCTTCTTTACAAGGAGACAACAAAGGCTATGTAGGAGAGCCTTGAGAACACCTACTCTCAAAAGACAACTAAGTCCGTGCTGTCAGATATCTACACACGAATTTGGTATGCAAATCAGGGAGATACGCCATTGGTCGAGTACTACAGGCTCCTCACAAGCCTGTTTGAGGAACTTCTTATCTTTCATCCTGCTTGTTGTGATAAGCAAATAGGTGAGCGCGTAGAATGGCAAGTTTATCGTTTCTTGTCAGGATTACATCCACGATACTAGACTGTGAAGGACAAATTTCTAACTGTTGCTATGCTACCTACTCTAGAGACCATATATGGTCGACTACAGGAACTTGATTCTCCCTGTCCTCAGCTATCTACGGAGACTACTGCACATTTTGCTAGAGGATGACCTAACTACCAAGGAGGACGTGGTCGTGACTTTGGCCGTGGTCGTGGCCATGAGGTTGGACGAGAACGTGACTTTGGACGTGGACATAAACGGGATCCTGCCACCACCCGCTATCCAACATACACTCATTGCGGACGCTGGAATCATCCATCTGAACGTTGTTGGGTAAAGGTTGGCATGCCTACTAATGCCAACAATGCCTATGAGGCTACCTCATACAAAGGCCCATATGATAATACAGATACCTTGCCAGAACAACCGTCTGGTGATAGTCAGACATCCTTCACTGCATTTGAGTATGCTCGTCTACGTCAGCTTATACAAAATTCTGCCAGTAACGCTAGTACCTTTGCTCCTACTATGAGTCTAGCTACTACTTCAGGTATACTTGCCAATATTGCCTCTCCATTCAGCCCTACATAGATCATTGACTCTGGTGCCTCTACTCATCTGACGGGAGAAGGTAGTCTTCTCACCTATGCACGTCCATCTTCCATTGTGAGGACTGTTCGGGTTGCCAATGGAGCACATTCCCCCATCACTAGTGTGGGGACTCTGGAGTTTTCGTCCAAACTCTGACTTACTGATGTGCACTGTGCTCCTAATTTTCCGCTTAGTCTCTTATCTGTTCATAAGTTATGCCATGAACTTAACTGTCGTGTGATTTTTAATGAGTTTTGTTTGTTATTTTTAGGACTTTCGGACGAGACATGTTTTTAGTGAAGGCATGAGAAGAACGACCTATATTATCTTGATATCCCCTCTGATTCTGATTTTGTTGGCGCTTCATCTATTTCCGTTGATCCCTTTCTTTGGCATCTTCGTCTCGATCATCCATTCGCCAAAGTTCTCTCTTTAATGTTCCCTGAGTTTTCTACGCTCAATCCCTTTGAGTGCGAGGTGTGTCACTTCGGGAAATATCATCGAGCGTCCTTCCCCGCTCGTTCTGAACCTCGCCTTAAAATCCTTTTTCTTTAGTCCATTGTGATATTTGGGGACACTGTCCGGTCCGTACCCTGTGTGGACATAAGGTACTTTGTTGTTTTTATCGATGACTACAGTCGATCATCTTGGGTCTATCTATTAAAAGAACGATCATAGATTAGCAACATTATTAAGAATTTCTTCCATTATGTCAAAAATATCTTTTCCTATGGTGTCCCAAATTTTTTGCACAGATGACGGTTTGGAATTTACACAACATGATCTAACCAACTTCTTTGCATCCTAGGGCACCATTCACTAAACATCATGTCCTTACACTTCGTAACAAAACAGGGTAGCCGAAAGGAAACTCAGACACCTTCTAAATATAGCATGATCCCTCCTCACCCAGATAAAAGTTCCCAAAACCTATTGGGGGGATGTTGTGTTTACTTTTGTCCATCTTATCATTAGGGTTCCATCTCCAACTCTAAATAGATCCACCTCCTTCTTTCTGCTCTACCCAACTGAGCTACCTTTTCCTCTACCCTTATGAATTTTTGGATGTGTTGCATTTGTTCATAACTTTCACACTACTGACAAACTCTCTCTTTGTGCTATTAAATGTGTTTTTCTTGATTATTCTCGTACTAAAAAAGGTTACATGTGCTATGATCCAATTGGACGTCACTATTATATATCTGCAGATGTAACCTTTTTTAAGCAGACCAGCTTCTTCACACAATCTGTTATCGATATCCCTCTTGATCTCCCACCTCCACCCATTGTCTATAAGAGAAAACAAAAATCCCAACCACCAAATGTTCCATTACCTATTTCTTTATTGCTGGATGATATACCTAATTCAAGTGTCCCCCTCCACTGCTCTCTCGGATGTTCCTGAGGAGCTTCCCATTACTCTACGCAGAACTAAGAGGCAGTGCACACTTTATCCCATGTCTCATTTCACTTCTGCTGCTAGTTTATCAACCATTGACAGAAGATATGTCGATGCTCTCATGAGCATTTCTATTCCAAGAGACCACCATAGTGCTTTGCAGGGTTCAGGATGGCGAAAGCCCATGGATGACGAGATGGCTGCTCTTATTTCCAGGGGAACATATGATCACGATTAAACAATCACCAGATGGGTCGATTGACAGGTTGAAAGCTCATCTTGTGGCAAAAGGCTTCACACAGACATATAGAGTAGATTACTTTGAGACATTCTCATCGGTTGCGTGTATGGGGTCAATAAGGACTATCCTTTCTGTGGCAGCTAATAAGGCATGACCTATCTTTCAGTTAGTTGTGAAAAATGCGTTTCTATATGGCAATCTTGATGAGGAAGTATATATGATGCATCCTCCGGGTTATGAAGTCGAGGGGGAGTGTGTATGTCAACTTTACAAAGCAATATATGACCTAAAGCAGAGTCCAAGGGCATGGTTCGACAGACTTACTGCAGAGATCAACACTCTTGGCTTCCTGCGAACAACCTCTGATTATTCTGTGTTTGTCAGAAGACGAACAACTGGTACTGTTATCCTTGCAGTTTATGTGGATGATATGGTCATCACAGGTGATGATGATAAAGAGATACTAGAGACCAAGGCCTTCCTCCAGAAGGTATTTGTCACCAAGGATCTTGGACACACACTCAGACATCATCTCTTCCCCCCCCTTTTTTGGCTTCCCCTCCCCCCCCCCCCCCCCCCCCCTCTCCCCTCCCCCCTTTCCCCTCCCCTTGTTCTCCCCCCTTCCCCCTTGGCCCCTT